>CAWUFW010013173.1:0-492525 GCA_963921515.1 Calotriton arnoldi
TTCCCAGTTGGAGTCAAGTAGCCCACAGGTGCAGTAAGCAAATGGCAGTCAAATGTGTGACCACAGACAACGCACATCACAAAGTGAAGCACAGGTTTATTACACAGTTGCAACATGTCGTAACCACTACAGATGCAAGGTAATCCCACCTGGCAGCGGGCACACAGTCAACAACTGTAGACGGAAGGAAGTCCATGGGTGTGGCGCACATCACCTGTAGGGACACAACAGCTACCAGCCTGGAAGTGCAATCACGTCGTCGGTGGACACAGTTGACCAAACGAATCTGTAAGTACCCTGTGAAGGACAGAAATGACACACAGTCAAAAGCAATGGAGTACAGGACAGAACAGCAAAACTCATGCACAATACATGTTACAAGATACCCACCCAGAACCAAGTTAGCATGTCAACACTGTTGGGGAGTACAGCCCACCTGTAAGCACACATCGCAACACACATCCAGTCAAGTAGCCCATAGACACACTCCAACAGCACCAGAGCACCACCTACACATCATGCCAACTCACATCATTGACATGACACCTCAGGATACTCACATTCAGCTAAAGAAGTTGGTGATGAGCTGTGTGCGGACATCACCATCATCATCATCATCATCATCGTCACTGGCATCGTGGTCCAGGCCAGGATCCTCCACAGGTGGCGGATGTTGGTCATTGTCATCCTGGATGAGAGGCAACTCCTTACGCACTGCCAGGTTGTGGAGCATGCAGCAGACGATGATAATCTTGCACACTTTCGCAGGGGCATATGGGAGGGACCCTCCGGTCTTGTCCAGGCAGCGGAAGCGGCTCTTCAGGAGACCAAATGTCCGCTCAATCACTCTCCTGGTCCGACCATGTGCCTCATTGTAGCGCATCTGGGCTGGTGTCACAGGGTTCCTGAGGGGTGTCAGCAACCACGGCATGTTGGGGTATCCCGAGTCACCTACGGACAGACAAGTGCACATTAGCTGACTTGGAAAAGTGGGCGGAATACTACAGATCAGATCACACACAATGGCACAAAGTCAGTACACACCGACAAGCCAGGCACGCTGGTTCTGCATCTGTGCCATCATCCTGGGGATGCGACTACTCCTCATCACAAAGGCATCGTGTGCTGAACCAGGGAAACGGGCACACACGTGTGTGATGAGTCATGTCTGCAAGACACACCACCAGTGCATTGACCGAGTGGTAGTGCTTGCGGTTCCTGTAGGCCTGCTCCTGGGCCTGTGGTGGTACCAAAGCCACATGTGTCCCATCAATGGAGCCAATGACATGCGGCATCCTCCCCAGGGTATAAAAGTCACTCTTCACGTCAGTGAGTCGTCGCAGTCTAGGGAAATAGATGTACCGGTTCAGGAATAGCAACATTGCCGCCAAAACATCGCGGAGCACACGGCTCAACATGGTCTGTGACATCCCACCAGCAGTCGCCACAGTATGTTGGAAGGTAACGGTGGCAAAGAAGTGTAGGGCTGCCATCACCTTCACCTTGGGGGTCAGCGCTGTAGGATACGGCCGGCCAGGCTGCAAATGTGGGGACAACTGCACTGCCAAATCCTCAATCAGCTGCCTGGTGAAGCGGTACCGTCGGATGCTGTCCCGTTCCACCATCGTTGCCAGGTCTGGGAATGGTCGATGGACAGCAGGAGCCCTGCAGTGCAGAGGAGAAGTAAGCAAGATTGTCAGTCAGCCCACATATGCGGCATTGAACACACTCAATATACCAACATACATCATTATGAGGCACAACTACATGAAGTGTGCAGTTCCGTAAGGACATGTATGGTACATACATGGCCAACATCTGTCAACACGGTCCAACAGGTGGCATCAATTAGTCCCAGGTTGGCCCATTGGATATCATGAGGCCGTGTCACTGTTCCCATCTCCTGCTGCCGTGTCACAATCACCACCCACAGTGACATGTGAGGACAGATGTGCCCCAGGCACCACAGCTCAACGACAGGTACATTCCCAGGGACCCTGTATTGCCACATGGACACTGGCATTACATGGAGTATCATGTATACACCACAGCAAAACAACAATGACCCCCACAGGTAGTGGTGCCACTTGCCACGGCAGGACAGACATGGACGTCTGTGACACACACACGCACAACATCAAAGTCCATGCACACACAACCTGGATGTGGAGACTGTCTCCCATTGTGCACATGAAATCAGAGACATTGTAAACACTACATGCACAAAGACTGTGGAGGACCATCACTATTGTGCCACTGGGACACCCTGGCTCAAACATACCGTCCCACATGGGACTCACGGGGTATGTGACATGACATACACATACACCACCGTGAAATGTGACCATGGCACATGCACAGATATGAACAGTTGCACATCACAGTGGTCATGTACACGTAACACCCAGGATCCTGTCCCCATGAACACGTGCACAGCCTGGGGGTGGCTGCCCACAGGTGACACCCACAGGACAACATGTACACCAACATACACACAATAGGAAATGCAGCCTTACATGCCTTATGATAAAGTTTGGACAGGCTGTCATGATGTAGGTGTGCCCCTCACTCCCTGGGAGCTATCTGTGGCTGGCATATGTCCATCTGAGACAGGCATGCTGACATATGCCAGTCACATGTACAGTGATGCGTTGAACAGCAATGGACCGGTCGGTGCCCCGGCCGGCCCATTGCATTCAATGTGTGCGGGTACGCGTTGTACCCCTGTACGCGATGTACTGCAATGGACCGATCGGTGCCCCCGGCCGGCCCATTGCATTCAATGTATGCGGGTACGCGTTGTACCCTGTACGCGTTGAACTGCAATGGACCGATCGGTGCCCCCGGCCGGCCCATTGCATTCAATGTGTGCGGGTACGCGTTGTACCCTGTACGCGTTGTACTGCAATGGACCGATCGGTGCCCTGGCCGGCCCATTGCATTCAATGTGTGCGGGTACGCGTTGTACCCCTGTACGCGTTGTACTGCAATGGACCCATCGGTGCCCCGGCCGGCCCATTGCATTCAATGTGTGCGGGTACGCGTTGTACCCCTGTACGCTGTTGAACTGCAATGGACCGATCGGTGCCCTCGGCCGGCCCATTGCATTCAATGTGTGCGGTGCACGCGTTGTACCCCTGTACGCGTTGTACTGCAATGGACCGATCGGTGCCCCGGCCGGCCCATTGCATTCAATGTGCGGGTACGCGTTGTACCCCTGTACGCGTTGTACTGCAATGGACCGATCGGTGCCCCCGGCCGGCCCATTGCATTCAATGTGTGCGGTACGCGTTGTACCCCTGTACGCGTTGTACTGAAATGGACCGATCGGTGCCCCCGGCCGGCCCATTGCATTCAATGTGTGCGGTACGCGTTGTACCCCTGTACGCGTTGTACTGCAATGGACCGATCGGTGCCCCCGGCCGCCCATTGCATTCAATGTGTGCGGGTACGCGTTGTACCCCTGTACGTGTTGTACCGCAATGGACCGATCGGTGTGCACCCATTGACAATGGGCTTGCCTGGCAACGGACGCGTTTTCGAATTTCGAACGAGTCGGTTGCTGTAAATTCAGTTGGTCACCCACAACAATGTTGCAAAATCATGTATGTCATGAAGTTGAAGATTTGAAGGATGCTGTGGGCGTGTTTTGGTGCTGCTATTCCATGGATTGGCCAGATTCAGAAGATGCAAACGACTTGGACCTATCACTTTGGACACAAGGGACAGTATCTGCCTCTCCAGCACATATATATCGCTGGCTGTTCCCCTGAGAGCTCACTTGCCTGCACTACATGCTCCAGGACGACATCTGCCACTGCACTGCTGCTGTCTCTGCCCCTCTGGACCCTGCAATGGCACGTACTGTGGAGAGAGCCCCAGCCTTCAGCCTTGAAGAGAACCAGGCCCTGCTGGACAGCCTACTTCCACAGTACAGCAAGCTGTATGGGACACCAGGGGAGCAGGTGAGTGTTCTGTGCACTGCCTTTCTGAATGTGCATATTGTCTGACTAGCAAGGCTGAAAGTCTGCACGCCACTGGCTAGCAGGCTCACTGAGTAGTTGTCGCCCCCATAGTGTGTACTGACATGCACTGGACAGGTATGGTGCAGTGACAGTGCATTTGAACAAGGTTTTACTTCCCATGCAATGATACCATGTAGTGACGTCTGGCAAACTGTCCATGGGCAGCTTTGCACTGCCTGTGTACATCATGTGCCCCTGTGATTGAGACATGTATATGCAACTGTGTCATGCACGGATATGTTGCATGTGTAGTAATGGCCTTTTCACTTTGTCATCCTGACAGGTTAATGCCCATCGGAAGCAGGATATCTGGAAGGACATCGTCCGGGCCGTCCGGTCCGTGGGGGTCTACAAGCGCCGGATCCGCAACTGCCAGAAGAGGTGGCAGGACCTTCGGGGCTGGACCCGGAGGATTGCACGGGTCCAGCTGAAGCTGTCGCCTCCTCGCAGGAGGGGCGGAACATGGACCCTGACCCCCACATGCTCCAGATCCTGGCGGTGGTGTTTCCAGACCTGGATGGGCAGCTGAAGGCCAGACAGCAGCAAGGATGGGGTGAGTCAAAGACTGCTCTGTGAACTCTGTATTACATGCTTTGTGCCCTCCTCTGGCCTGGTTCAACTGCCACAGTGCAGCAGTCATGTTGTCCAGGAGCCATGTCCCTCTATTGTGCACTGCCCACTGCTCATCTGATACCCAGGTGTGGCCCTTACATTCAGGGAATTGTGTCACTTGGGACTGTGTCCTTGCAGTTAGCTTCACTAAAGGTGGGGGACAGCATCTGTTTCCCTAACTCTGTTGTGGGCATCATGGGTGGGTCCATTGTTCACACAACGCCTGTGTTCAGACATGTAATCTGCGTGTTGCTTTGATATGCGGTCCACTTGCTGAGCTGAGCCACCACATGTGCCTGGGGTATGTGGCACACGCCCATGCAGCGGGTGGGAACAATGTTTGGGCCCCAGGAGTGTGAAGATTACGTGTGTCACACATACATAGCCAGCTATCCACTGTCCAGGGCTCATCCCTCATTCATGTGGAGCAGGACAGTCATGCCTACTCCAGGCCATGCAATGCACTCTGTACTCCCACTCCCGTGTATCAGCTGACACATTGTGCGCAGTGATTTGACCCCTCAGGTGTATGCCTCTGTGTCAGTGTGCTGTGGATTACTTGCCAGGACTGCTGGGGTGTTTCTTGGTAGGGGCTCAGCATGCCCCTGGAGATGTGACCATATGAGACGATACTTGTGTGTCACATAGGTGTTTGATCAGCTGCCCGTGCAGACTGGGGTATGCGAATGTGAAGTTCAGGCAGCTGTTCCCCATTCACAGCAGATTGTGAGGGGCTCAGGTTCAGAGGGTAGTGTCACAGGTCTCCCATATGTCCAATAGGTATGACCTGGACAGATGAGGGTTAAGATGATGTGTTGTGTGGGGATGTACATGTGCACTTGTGCAGCTCCAGGACTTGCATTCCCCATGACCTACTATTGTGACACAGTGCATAGTGTTGTTGTCTGGCTGCCAAGTCATACATCACTGAGACAGTGATGTATGACTTAGCAGTCATGCCTCTGCCATGGCATGTGTCAACTTATTGGTGGTCCTGCAGGGGAGTGACATGTGCTACATGCACACCATTGTGGCGATGGCTATCAGGACATGGGTGCATCATGGTGTCTGTCGCTGGTATGCATCACATGCATTTCCTATTTGACTCTGGGCATCCCTTTCATCCGGAAACCTGTACTGACTCAGTGGCAAGAGCTGTGATGTGTGCATGTCCACATGCCACACCGTGTCCTCTGCACTGTCCAACTACTGTGTACTTGGTGCATGTGTCCACACTGGGGTGTTGCAATCCAACAGACACCAGACAGATGGGTGCAAGGCCATGTGGGATGTGAGTGCCATGCTTGGCATCAGACTGACAATTGGCTTCTCCTGTTCAGTTAGGGCACTTTTAGCAATGTACAACTAATGATGCCAGGGCTTGCTCTGTAATGTGCTGTGCTCACAGTGGTGTGTGCGTTTGGTGCAGGTGACTGATGTCTGTCTGTTTCCCCATTGTTTGCAGATACATCCACGGCCACGGAAGGGGACAGCTCCATGGACCAGGAGGAGCCAGAGAGCCAGACTGGGTCAGCAGCCGAGGAGTGGTCGGAGGGACCCAGTGGCACGGAGGGCGAGGGGAGCCACACCGAGGAGTCCTCAGCACCATCCACCTCAGCTGAGGACCAGAGCAACTCGGAGGATGACTCCCTTATGGAGGCGGGTGTCAGCAGCCACCACACCCCAGCTAGTGTTGCTGTCCCCGCCACCACCAGCACCACCACCGCCCTCCCATCGGCTCCCATTCCCCAGGTCCGTGGAGGCTCCCATGTTCGGGAGCGTGTCTCCTTTGGGCCAGGCACCGCACCCCTGCCCCTGTGTCCCCTGCTGCCCTGAGTGAGGAGTCTGTGTACCTCCTTCGCCAGCTCCATGTAGGGCAGACAGCCATGCTGAGTGTCCTCCATGCGCACACCGCTCTGTTGACTCAGCTGGTGTCGTTCATGGAGGGCATCTCATCGGGCATGTCTGACCTACAGAGGGGCAATAGGTCCATGGACTCCTCCCTGACGGCAGCAGTGTCCCTCCTCAGACAGTCCCTCACCCCTCCTGCCTCTGCTCCATCCACACTCCCCAGCACCTTACCCGTCCCAAGCACACACACACCGGCACAGGCACACACCAGCACACACACGTCCAGCACACAGACACACACGCCACAAACAAAACGCACACGCACGCACAGTCAGGGGACTGAAACCAGACTCACAGGGGATGGGGCCCTGGTACACACACCCGCATCCACGGGCACTGCGCAGTCCTCAGTTGCCTCTCCCTCCAAAACACCCTCCCTTGCCTCACCTGCAACCCCAAAGACCCAGCGCCTCTTCCTCAGTGACCTCGGCCTCTTCCCCTCCGATCCAGCTGCTCCAGCATCCAGGGGGAAGAGGAAGCCCCCACACAGAGCAGAGTGCCCCTCGCCCCGGACACCCTCCCCCAGGCGCAGACAGACTGAGGCCCCCACCCGCAAGTCCCCCCGGAGTGGTAAGAGCAAGACCCCGCCGCCGCCCTGCAGCTCAAGCACCAGGTCTCCTTCCTCCATCCCTCAGGCCCCCACTCCACAGGTGTCCCCACCACACCCTGCCCCAGGTTCCCCCACCCACAGATATACCATCCCCAAGAGGATCCGGCCTTCTCCCCCTGGCACTTGCTCTCCCGGCACCACACCCCCGCTGCGCTTGTCTGTGCCACTGATGTGGTGAGGGTGTCCTCCCCCTCTGTCCAGCCCACCTTGCCTGTTCCCCATTCTCCTCCCCTGGTGGTAGGCACTGCAGTGGAGTCCACTACCACCCTGTCTGACTTGGGCACTGCAGTGGCGGACCTGTCCACTCCATCTGCAGGGTCCACTGCAGTCGTGCCGGCACCCACAACATCTGAGCCATGCCCCCCAGTTGTGCCGGCACACACCATGTCAGACACCTCCACTGCAGTTGTCAGTGGCTCTCCAGCACCCACCACCCCTTCCCTGCTTCCTCCTGGTGAGCCCTGATCCTGTCCCTGCGGTGCCTGGCCTACCCCCCGGTTGCCTCTCCTAGTGGATTGTCCCTGGTTTTGTGCAGGCATGTGTAGGGTGGCATCTGCCACTGTCACCCACTTGTGACTTTGTTGATGGACTGGCCATTGGCCTTTGTTTATTTCCTACCGGACTTCTACTTTTAATGCCACATATGCTGAATAAAGCAACTTTCAGTTCTCTAGTGCTTTTGCTTCTGATGTACATGATGTTGATGATGCTAACCATGCCCTTCCTGCAGTGATGGTGATATTTGGTCTCATGATAATGAAGTGTTACTGTGCAGGAACCCATGTGGTCCAGGGGGAATGTGTCCTACCTGTGGTGTATCCTTGTCATCCATAGCAGCATCTGAGGGTGTCATGTGTTCAGTATTTGGCAATGGGATTTCCTACTTAGATTGCCTATTTCACATCTGTGGCTTCCACCCCTGCACATCTGTTGTGCCTGCCATTGTTCAATTCGTCTACTTCCCTGACCGTGTGGCCATCTCCACTGGACATGCAGGTTTGGGCATCAATGGGGAAGGACTCATCTGTGTTGTCAGTGCAACATTGCTATACAAGTGTGTTGGATCTGTGCTGATGATTCCGTTGGCACTTCCATGACCAGGCGGATGTTACGGGAGCCCTCATTTGGTGCTAATTGTTGATTGTGTGACCAAGTGCTCAGCTGACATGATGGGGCCCTACTGAGGCAACATATGGCACAGCTCTCCTCACACAGGAGTGGAGTCCCCTCATGGCAGTGTGTACTCCTGTGACATTGCCTGCGCCCAAGGTGTGTGTTGTATGTGCATGTCTGTGTGTTCACTTCCGTTTAGCTGTGCATGCTGTGATCCCTAGTGTTGTACCTGTTTGTGATGCTAGCTGAGTTGACCTATGTTCCCCCAAAGTCTTCGCCCTGGGTTCTCTGTGATGTGGGTGCATGGCACATTACTGGTCATCAGGGTGTCACCCATAGGTGTGTTTGCTGTCAGGGCTGAGTTTGTGTGCTGACGCAGATGGGTCACAGTCAGGTTTCCCCTTGGCACTTGTTGTTTGCCCCTGTCATGTGATTTCCAGTTTGTGTTATCTTTCAGTGATTGTGACACGTTGTGTGTGTGACTGCTGGCACTGCTCAGGGTCCGGGCTGCAATGTTGGTTGTTGTCTATGTGTGTTCTTTGTGGGTGACCTTGGCTTCTTCATTGGTGTGTGACTGTGGCTGGGATCCCATTGGTTGGTGTGGTATTGCCGTCATGTCCATGTACAGCGTAGTGTGCAATGTGTCAGACATTCAGGAGTCTTGTTTAGTGGCCATGTGTGATGTGTTTCTGCAACTTGGTTCCCACCCACCACCCTGGAATAGTCATGGGTGCATGTGCAATGTCACCAGTGCATGTGTGCTTCACTGCTGCACATTGTTGGAGGTCGAGGGGTGTGGTGTTGGGTGTGCAGATGTGAGTTGTTGCCCGGCTAGGCCCCTGCCTCCATGTTGGCCTTGTCTTACTGGCCATGCTGTTTGATTTGTGCTTGTGTAGGTGTGATGGTAGTTAGTTGCTCAGGACACATGACTGTGGTTCACAGTGTGAACGACATTTAGCTTTGTCATCACAGTGGGATTGTAATGCAGCCCAGGGTCACCACATTGTGGGGGCCCTGGGGGTGGTGCTGTGGTGTGTCTGTGTCTTGCTGTGTCAGTTGCTGTCCCTACGTGCCTGTGTGACATGTGTGATTTGTGCTCCCTCTCATCTGTCAATGCCTGCTTGCCCACATAGGGGATTTGGATCCATGAGTTACCTTTGTGTGGCACTGTATGCACATCTGTATGATTGGTATTCAGGTCTCCTCATGTGTTGTGTGGTTGCCTGGGGACACTGGCACCCCCCCTCACCTGTTGTGTATGATGTGCAGTGTGGGTCTGCCTGTTTGTGTTTGTGCATCTGCACCACTGCATTGGCATATCTTGGGTGTGCCATTGGCTGTATGTAGTTTGGTGGGATTCCCCTGCTGTCCCTGGGACTCCTAGGTCATCGGTCAGCACAATGATCATGGTTTGTGTGTCCCATTGCTGCCATGGTATGGTATCTGTTCACCTCACATCTGCAGTCTCCACAGGGTATATGCATGTGTGTGCCCATTGGTGCAAATATGTGGGTCTGCATTCTGATGGTCACTTCTGTCATTGTGTCATTGATGATTGTTGACGGTGTCAGCCCCCATGGGTGTTGTTTGTCTGCACATGGCCAAAGGTATGTCTTATTTGCACTGCAGTATTTGGCTCCCCCAATTTATGTTGCAATGGGACACATACACTACTTTGCCACTGATGTGTTTGTTGTTCTGTGACCAGGAATCATCCATGCAGTTTGGCAGTTGCACCTCTTTCTTTGTCAACACTTACCTTTTGGTCACTGTGATGATGGGGGTTTGGACCCCATTGCCACAATGTTCAAAGTGTGCTTCAGCTATGGACCCCACACTTACATTTTGGTCACTGTGATGATGGGGGTTGGACCCCATTGCCACAATGTTCAAAATGTGCTTCAGCTATGGACCCCACACTTACCTTTTGGTCACTGTGATGATGGGGTTTGGACCCCATTGCCACAATGTTCAAAATGTGCTTCAGCTATGGACCCCACACTTACCTTTTGGTCACTGTGATGATGGGGGTTTAGACCCCATTGCCACAATGTTCAAAATGTGCTTCAGCTATGGACCCCACACATACATTTTGGTCACTGTGATGATGGGGGTTTGGACCCCATTGCCACAATGTTCAAAATGTGCTTCAGCTATGGAACCCACACTTACCTTTTGGTCACTGTGATGATGGGGGTTTGGACCCCATTGCCACAATGGTCATGGCCTGCTTGCATTGTGGGTGCCACACACATATATGTGTGGCACATGTGCTAGGGGGTCACATTGTATGTTCAAAGTCATGTTTGGTGTTGTAGGCATTTGACACAGTCGACACACGCTTGTCATGGTGTGGGGGGATGTCTTCTTCTTGC
Source organism: Calotriton arnoldi (assembly GCA_963921515.1). NCBI lineage: Eukaryota > Metazoa > Chordata > Amphibia > Caudata > Salamandridae > Calotriton > Calotriton arnoldi. The sequence goes on from CAWUFW010013173.1 coordinate 10,647, forward strand.
ATTCCCTAGGTTGTGGTGTGCTGGTTGTGTCATGCATTGTCCATCCTATGAGTGGGGGTAGTAGTAGTGGTAGGCATCCAGCCCCCCCTGGCTAAGGGTGGTGGTAGGCATCCAGCCCCCCCTGGGTGAGGGTGGTAGTAGTGGTAGGCATCCAGCCCCCCTGGGTGAGGGTGGTGGTAGGCATCCAGCCCCCTGGGTGAGGGTGGTAGTAGTGGTAGGCATCCAGCCTCCCTGGGTGAGGGTGGTAGTAGTGGTAGGCATCCAGCCCCCCTGGCTAAGGGTGGTAGTAGTGGTAGGCATCCAGCCCCCCTGGCTAAGGGTGGTAGAAGTGGTAGGCATCCAGCCCCCCTGGGTGAGGGTGGTAGTAGTGGTAGGCATCCAGCCCCCTGGGTGAGGGTGGTAGTAGTGGTAGGCATCCAGCCCCCTGGCTAAGGGTGGTAGTAGTGGTAGGCATCCAGCCCCCCTGGCTAAGGGTGGTGGTAGGCATCCAGCCCCCCTGGGTGAGGGTGGTAGTAGTGGTAGGCATCCAGCCCCCTGGCTAAGGGTGGTAGTAGTGGTAGGCATCCAGCCCCCTGGGTGAGGGTGGTAGTAGTGGTAGGCATCCAGCCCCCCTGGCTAAGGGTGGTAGTAGTGGTAGGCATCCAGCCCCCCTGGCTAAGGGTGGTGGTAGGCATCCAGCCCCCCTGGGTGAGGGTGGTAGTAGTGGTAGGCATCCAGCCCCCTGGGTGAGGGTGGTAGTAGTGGTAGGCATCCAGCACCCCTGGGTGAGGGTGGTAGTAGTGGTAGGCATCCAGCCCCCTGGCTAAGGGTGGTAGTAGTGGTAGGCATCCAGCCCCCTGGCTAAGGGTGGTAGTAGTGGTAGGCATCCAGCCCCCTGGCTAAGGGTGGTAGTAGTGGTAGGCATCCAGCCCCCTGGCTAAGGGTGGAGCTAGGCATCCAGCCCCCCTGGGTGAGGGTGGTAGTAGTGGTAGGCATCCAGCCCCCCTGGGTGAGGGTGGTAGTAGTGGTAGGCATCTAGCCCCCCTGGGTGAGGGTGGTAGTAGTGGTAGGCATCCAGCCCCCCTGGGTGAGGGTGGTAGTAGTGGTAGGCATCCAGCCCCCCTGGCTAAGGGTGGTAGTAGTGGTAGGCATCCAGCCCCCTGGGTGAGGGTGGTAGTAGTGGTAGGCATCCAGCCCCCTGGCTAAGGGTGGTAGTAGTGGTAGGCATCCAGCCCCCCTGGCTAAGGGTGGTGGTAGGCATCCAGCCCCCCTGGGTGAGGGTGGTAGTAGTGGTAGGCATCCAGCCCCCCTGGGTGAGGGTGGTAGTAGTGGTAGGCATCCAGCCCCCTGGGTGAGGGTGGTAGTAGTGGTAGGCATCCAGCACCCCTGGGTGAGGGTGGTAGTAGTGGTAGGCATCCAGCCCCCTGGCTAAGGGTGGTAGTAGTGGTAGGCATCCAGCCCCCCTGGCTAAGGGTGGTAGTAGTGGTAGGCATCCAGCCCCCCGGCTAAGGGTGGTAGTAGTGGTAGGCATCCAGCCCCCTGGCTAAGGGTGGAGCTAGGCATCCAGCCCCCCTGGGTGAGGGTGGTAGTAGTGGTAGGCATCCAGCCCCCTGGGTGAGGGTGGTAGTAGTGGTAGGCATCTAGCCCCCTGGGTGAGGGTGGTAGTAGTGGTAGGCATCCAGCCCCCCTGGGTGAGGGTGGTAGTAGTGGTAGGCATCCAGCCCCCCTGGCTAAGGGTGGTAGTAGTGGTAGGCATCCAGCCCCCTGGGTGAGGGTGGTAGTAGTGGTAGGCATCCAGCCCCCTGGGTAAGGGTGGTGGTGCGCATTCAGGCCCCTGTGTGCATATGTGGCATTGGTGATGGGCATCCCGCCCCTATGGTGCTGCTGTTGCTGGTGTAAGTATATTCTGCATCCCTCTGTGTGTGTGTGATGTGTCGTGTACGTGTTGTATGTGTTTTGTGGTTGGTGTCTGGCTTACCTTCTGCGCCGTACGCGTCCGTGCCTGTTCCGGTAGTAAATGTAGAATATTGGTATGATCGGGACGAAGGGATTCATGGTTGGTTCGTGTCGTTCGTCCTTCTCGTTGCTTCGCGTCGTCCTCGTCGCTCGCCTCGTCCTCGCCGCTCGCCTCGCCGCTTCGCCTCGTCCTCGTCGCTGGCGTGTTCGTCTCGTAGCCGTGGATCGTGTTGTGGCGCGATTCGGAGCTTATGTGCGCCTCTCCCGGATGCTTTGACGTGCCGTGCGTAGCGACGGGTTCGGCGCGCACGGAAAGCGCATCGTACTCGCTCGGCCGGACGGAGCAGCATTTTTCCTTCCGTGCGACTCGATTCGGCGTTTTGGATTCGCCTCGGTCGGGGAACAGGACCTGGTTTGGGTGAGTACGGCTCGGCCGGATTCTGTGCTGTTGTGCGCATCGTACTTACTCGTTCGGTGTGCTGTACGGATCGGTCGGGAAACAGGCTTTCGCATTGCTTTTTTCCCGACCGAATGCTATTGGGTGCGCCTCCGACCGAGATCGGAATTGGCCCCTAAGTGTGCTTCCAAGGGCTTTGTCACCCCCATATATGGCAATTTCGTAACTTTAATTTCTTTACTCTCTTTTGCCTCGTCCTCTTGATCCCCTGCCTTGCCCTGTTCCTCAACCCTTTCTTCTTTCTTTTCTTGCTGCCTCTTGTCGCCTGTGCCTCTGCGGGAGGTCTGCTGTACACCAAGACTCTCTGTATGGCAGACACAGCAGAGTGTTTGCCATCCAGGAAAGCGACTAACTGGGTGAATTGTTGGCTTATTTCATGGATAACATGTAATACTGCAGTCAGCTTCACAACATATCCAGATCCACATCCTCCTCAGAGAGCACTGCTGGGTGGACAGGGACAGGAGCGGAGGTGCCAGGGGCAAAGGAGACCCCAGCTCTTTTGGAGACTGGGTGTTGGCCACACTGGGGGAAGTAGGAGGGAGGGTGCTGATGGACCCGGTGGTGGTGGGCAAAATTTTAAGCCCTCCAGATACTATTGGGTCCATTACCACTGGGGGCTGATCTGATGGTGAGGCCTCAGAATCTGATGATGCGTTGGCCTCCTGTCCAGCCCAGTCACCCTCCATGCCGCTGGGTCCTGCAGTTTCAGCGTTGCCACCTTCTGACTCCCAACAGACATCCTAATCCCCAGCTTCTTGGAAAAAGTAAATGAATATATCTTTGGCATGTGTTTATGTCATATTAGTATGTACATTAAAAAATACTTAGCAGATGTTGTTGATGGCTCATTCTGTCACAAATGTGATGGTGATGCTGTTTGTCATCTTGCAGGAGCATTTTGTTTTATGACTGTTGCAATATGTCAAACATATTTGTCCTCATGTTTGTGATGGATTGTAAAAGTCTCAGCAAATACAATTATTGTTTCCAAATATAATTTTAAATAGCTAAAAATCAAATCAAAGGTAGATCTCAAAGCTCAGAGGTCAGAGTGCATGCCACATGAAAAGGACATCTTTTTTACTGAATAAATAGGTCATAATATTCAAACTTTCACTAGTGTAGGGCATAGCACTTCCATGGATTTACACTGCATTTCTATATGCATCATATTTATTAGTCCTTTCTGTTAAGAGGGTGTGTAATTTTAATCTCATGGAATGTGTATTACGACAACACATTCTCCAGTAAGTGCTGGGTGTGGAGAGGAGTGGATTATACTTGCAGGATGGCTGGGATACACTTGATTTGTGGCCAACTTGTATTTCAGAGGGCCCTGGCGCATGCTCACACAAATGAATCAGACACAAGGACTCCCTTTGTTATTGTCTCACTATATATGTTTTAGCCAAATTAAATAAGGAGGTTGGAACTCACAATACTAGGGCTGATGTGGTGGGTGGCACAATAAGTGTTGCAGGCCACTAGTATAATTTCCATTTCCATTACAAACTACACCATCTACTAGAGACTTAAAAGTAAACTTATTGTGCCAATCATGAGTAAACCAATTCTACCATGCTTTTGGGAGAGAGCACATGCATTTTACCATTGATTTGCAGAGGAAAAGTGCCCAGAGTCCTAATGGCAACGAAAACAGGTTCAGCAAAAAGGTGGTCAAGAAGCCAAAACTCTGTGGGATAACCCCAATAAAAATGCCTGGTCCAACAAATATGTTCAGTATAGAACCAGTTTAAATCAGAATAAGGACAATCCAGCTGTGTGAAACCTAGAACGAAGAGTGGACCTGCTTACATTGAATCATCTAGGACCCCAGCAGTATTTTTAAATGTTACTAGATAGACCTCATGTGTAAGCTACAGGTACACCAAAGGTCTACACAAGCATCGTTGGGCCTGGCTCTCTTCCCAGGTCCCCTCCAGATTTCCGTCTTCTGTTACTGCCCATGTTTTTGTTGGCATGATAATTCTGTGACTTTTCCCTGCTAACCAGTGCAAAGGTGCTTGTGCTCTTCCATGAAAACTTGGTATAATTAGCATAAATCTAATTGGCACCTTTAATTTACTGCTAAGTCCGTAGTAAATGGTACTACAGGGCCTTTAAACTAAATGCTACTAGTGTGTGCAGCACCCATTGTGCCATCCACTAAAGTAGCCATTTTGAACATGCCTCCCACTGCATCCTATGTGTGCAGTATTATGCTGCCATTTCGAACTGGCAAAACAAAAACTTTCGCCAGGCCTAAACCTTTGGTTTTTAAACTTATACGACAACCCTAAGGTATGCCCTATTAGCTGCAAGGGCAGGGTGCATGGTATGTAAAAATGTGGATTTAACTTTTACATGCCCTGGCAGTGAAAGAATCCTAAAGGCTTTTATCACTGTTATAAGGCTATATCTCCCATTGACTAGCACTGGGTTACCTTATTATATTTACTAAAGTGTACCTTTATTTGGAGCAGGTAGGGAAGTACTTATAGGACTCGTTTGAACTGCAAATTTAAATCCTCTTTAATGCTTAAGTTGTATTCAAATTAACATTGTTAGAAAAGCCACTTTTTGGAATGTTGCATTTCTGTCCCCACACCTACAGAGCATTTCTGCCACCAAATAGGGTCACATGGCTGGGACTGTCTTTTCTGTGAGAGGATGTTATTTCATTCAATACATGGAGACAAAAGAGGCTTAGGTGTGACAGGATGGCCCATTCTGTTAGGATGGCTGGGGGAGGAGTTGTACCCAACCCTGAATTACACTTCATACTGCCTTGCCTACAACACACACAAAGGAACCGGATACTACCCTTTTATCACTCTAGACATTTAGGAGCCAAATCCAGGAAGTAAAGGGAACTGGTCAGATCTAGTTTAGGAGTTGGCCAAGGCTTGCTCCTCACGAAAAGGCTGGCAATGGGGATAAAAGATGGCACTGCCAGACCCCAAATCATATCACGTCTGGATCAGTGTAAGTCTCTGAAGAAGGAATGCCCTGCTGCCTGAGAAAAGAAGACTGGACCTGCTTCTTGAACACACGTAAAAAATTCATAACCCCGATTCTTATGATTTGATTAAAATCTTTATGGTGTCATTTAGTTTATTAAAATGTACTCGATTTTTGAAAAATGTTGTGTTTTCACTTTATTACTCTTCGAGTGCCGCATAAATACTTAACACACTGGCTCTAAGTGACTCCTGACTGATTTTGTGCCCTGCTACCAGAGTGTTAAACACAGGATAATTTAGTGATATTTTGCGGTTCAACCTGACAAGGATTGTGGTGGGTTGGGCTTCCACCCCTCTCAACTAACAAACCAATTTCTTACAGGTATAGATTAATTTGAATATGTTTCTAATGTTAGGCTACTTTGGCAACAACAAGCCTGTCCTGCAGCCTGCCCAACGGACCAGTTTCAATTAGACACAAAATGGAGTGTTCTCTTGCCTCTGGTGAATTAAGTTGTAGGCATCCAAGAGGTCCACCCCCTGCGGGTTATGGTCATTACGCAGTTCATACATTTATCTTCGCTTAATGCAACTCAGGTTAAAATATATATTTCTCTATAGCTCTCTTTCACGGTGTCAAATTTTCTCTGTCCATACAAACATAATACATTATAAAGAATTATAATATGGTATATATATATATATATACATTATTAAAATGTATCATGTAAAAAATAATTATATATGTATTGATTAATTTGTTTATTGAATACTAAAACATACATATATAATTTATTTATAATATCCCCAAAATTACAAAGATGATGAAATAGTATTGCTGTTTTTAAACAATGTTAATCCAAATAGAAGGCAAAAATATTGACCTCCACCATGTTCAGTAGTGTTAACAAATTGAATGGAGTGCTTTTTAAAAAACATTATGCACAATGTTCGAAGACATTTATATTTTAACATAGGATTTCTACAAGTGTGCTCTGACACGTAGAAATCCTGCTGATAGATTCTTTAAAATAAGAATAATTTAACCTATTAGACAAATGTTTACTTGAAAATAAAATATTAATATTTTATGCACATTAACATAGAAATATCTATGTTGTACATTTACCTCAATGCTACATTAGTTCTTAACAAGTGGCTTCCTTACCTGTTGCTCTGCAGAGCCATACAGCTGGCTCTAGAGGGACAGGGCCTCTTCACTTAACATATGAAGTTCTTCTTCGGTGAAGTTGGGGGCTCTGTCCCCAGAACTCTCAGCCATTTTAGCTTTGGAGAGGTAGTGGACCAGCAATGTATAAGGAGTTGTGCATAGTTCCGAGGTAAGGAGGCAAGTGAAGTCTAGTTGCAGAAGCACATACGCCACACTGAAGTATGCATACGTTGACGGACGTGTACACCAATCATTACGTTTTACAAAGGGAATCACCCAATAGCAACCAAGGGGCGTTTACGTCATTAACGGAAGGATGTCCCAGTTGGCGCTGTTTGTCCGTCTAGCATGACTGACAGGTCAGGCATCTGCCATTTTAGGTATGCCACATTTATCGTTCTAGAAAGTTTGACAGAGATGGATAAAATGACGTTTACTACAAATATGATGTATTTACAATATTCCATCTGTCACGTATACTTTGGCAACGGAAAAGATAAAAATGCTACATTTCGTTAGACATTTACCTGTAATTTAACCTCCGTAGATGGTGTATTACTTCGCACTACCAAATAATAGAAAATGCAGCTCTCCCACACAGAGGCACACACACGGCAAAGCAGGAAAACACCTGGAATGGGGTACACTCTCATAAAATGAGGCACATCAAAAGACGGTTTTCAGAATAAAGCGTGGGGTTCTATTTGTGCAACACTCTCTAACAGAAAGTCTTTCCCAGATGTCAAATGAAACAACATAAATGTATATAGAAATATATGGACAGGGGGACTGCAGGTATTTGCCAGCACAGGATGATACGGACTGTGGACTTTTGGGAAGTGTGCCCATGCAGCAGCATAATATTTATATGTGTCATGCAGACGAGAATTCAAAGATTCTGTGCTCCCAAAAAGTTACCATTGGACTTTATAATCCCTGTGTGAGCTGGATGTGAAAGGACATTTGTCCGAGATATAACAGTCCTCTTTCTCCCTTTACAGGCTGCATCCAATTAAATCACTTTACCTGTTTTAAAGACTGCCACGATAGTGCTGTTGTATTCATATGCAAGCTGGAAGAAGGCTGAACGCCGAAACGCGTCCTTGCGAATAAATATTTTGGAAGTGGCCCCGCGAGTGCAGCGTGTATCCTTTTGGAATTGAGCGTGATATATATATATGAACTAATTTATACAAATTCTCTCTTATCGTGTATATTTTATCGTTAAGAGATAACACTGGTATCTATGGAACACACTTTTTTATAAATCTTCTTTTTCTTTTATACATCTTTATTTAAACACGGAGATAAGGGGTTTTAGCCAAGAAAATCCTGTTAGTGTAGCACTTTAAATGCACAAACATGAGATAAACACAATATAATATAAAATAGAAAAATAAAAATAAAAATGTTCTTCTTTTTTTTTTTTTTTTAAACACCAAATAATTTTGCACATTGAGTTATCCAAATGTAGTGAAATGTACAAAACATTAAGTTCGCATTTTGAATGGTATTAAATACGAATGCCCATACAAAACGGTTAGTGAGACCCAATTAGGTACAATAAGGAGTAGCTTTAGCCTGTGACGATATTCCATACTGTGACAAGTAGTAGTAAATTCGAGAACAAGAGACCTTACTGTAACGGTGTAATATATCAACTGAATGAATTTTTAGCATGAATATTTTCTATCTAAAACATGCAATGATGAAATTATTTATTTATTTATATATATGACTAGATTTTAAGAATGCTTTTAATAAGTGTCGTTTATTGATTTATTTAGTTATATGTGTATATATTTATATATATATATTTAATTTTATATTTATACTTTCATTTTGATATGCTCTATTTGCACAGTACTACAAGGTTCACAGTTATTGTGGTTTACAAGCACAAGCTTTATATCCAATTGCTGCTTCGCATTGGGTATTTAAACCTGGATGTTAAATATGGTCATTTATGTGTTAAATTACAGAACTATATTTGGGCACTTGTCACTTTAAATTTTAAAAAATGACAAAAAAGAAAAACACAAAAAAACAGGAAATGGCATTGTAGGGTATTTAAGCCAATTGTATCCCGTGTTGCGTGTCATGTGATCAAGGCCCTTTGAGGTCGAAACGCGTAATGCTGAGTGATTTTACTGGAGTGAAATAAATTTTAAATCTGCACTTACTTTGTGGTCCGTGCTCCTGTTCCTGCTCTGTTTGACAGCCTGAGCTAAGGTTGGAGTTCTTTGGATATATATATATATATATATATATATATATATATATATATATATATATATATATATATATATATATATATATATATATTATCTACTGGCGGTCGCCAGTAGATAGTTATAGTTAAAACCTATTATCCATAGGAAATCCGCGACATTCTATTTGAAATAACGTTGGCGCCGGTTAACGAATCTTCGTGAAAGTTTCCAACTTGTTGGGGCGCTCCGGTCCGCTCCTACCCTGAAAGTCTCGGGGTGATACGTCAAGCGGGGGCCGAGAAAAAAGGGGGGTCCCAAAACGTGTTTTCCCCATTCATTTTTCCATAGGAACCTTTAGTCGCAGCTACAGCCCGAACTGCTGAACGGAATTACACCAAATTTGGCAAAGAGGTAGCCCTTGGTTCAGTGTCGTGCCTTTTGCTTAAATGGTGTAAATCCGTTCAGTAGTTCCTGAGAAAATCAAAAGTAAAGTCACATATATATCTGGGCGGAGCCTAACCACACATGTCATCGTGAGATCTGATTGGCTGTCAGCACTTCATCCTGGAATTTCTGGCAGCCATCTTGGGACCAATATAAATGATAGTACCTCATTGAAATGCATTGTAGTGAATAGAAGATTTTGAGGGTCACCAAAAGGAGAACTATAAAGGGTGATAACAGGCTTTAGTTACAGTAGAATTTATTTGTTGACGGTACCATACTAATTTTAGGAATTGTGGTGTATTCCAAGGTGATTTTACCATGTGAAAAACCTTCTGCTGGGATATCATGAATCATGTTTGAGAGAACACTATTTTCTCATGCTTGTCCCATGGAGGTTTGGAAGGTGCTCCAGAAGCTAAAATGAGAGCATATTTTCTGTAAATTCACATTATCTTTCTCACTCATGTGAGAATGAAGTCTGACATTCTCAGTAAAACATGTACATCCAACAAGGGCAGAGACTGTCAGTTGATTCCTTTGTGTTCTACTGCAGCTTCCCAGAGTGTTCTAAAGAACAACTAGAGTGCTAACAGCCTTACTTATGACAAAAGTATGGCACACCTGAAGCCATCTTGATTGGAATAAACTGGTAACACTTAAAACATTTAATTTAAAAAGGAACAAAATGATGGGGTTCATTTTGTCATAGAAATTATGGTTAGTGCTGTAGAAAGAAAAATTAGGACATGTTTCAAGTGTGATCTCAAATATCTTCCTGTTATATTTCAACAGGAGCAGCCTGCCAGTTGATGCCTTTGTGTTCTACTGCAGCTTCCCAGAGTGTTCTAAAGAACAACTAGAGTGCTAACAGCCTTACTTATGACAAAAGTATGGCACACCTGAAGCCATCTTCATTGGAATAAACTGGTAACACTTAAAACATTTAATTTAAAAAGGAACAAAATGATGGGGTTCATTTTGTCATAGAAATTATGGTTAGTGCTGTAGAAAGAAAAATTAGGACATATTTCAAGTGTGATCTCAAATATCTTCCTGTTATATTTCAACAGGAGCAGCCTGCCAGTTGATGCCTTTGTGTTCTACTGCAGCTTCCCAGAGTGTTCTAAAGAACAACTAGAGCGCTAACAGCCTTACTTATGACAAAAGTATGGCACACCTGAAGCCATCTTGATTGGAATAAACCGGTAACACTTAAAACATTTAATTTAAAAAGGAACAAAATGAGGGGTTCTTTTTTAAATAGAAATTATGGTTAGTGCTGCAGAAAGAAAAATTAGGGCATGTTTTAAGTGAGATCTCAAATCCTCTTCTATTTCATTAGAAAATTCTGACATGCAGACTGAAACAATCACTTTCAATACCAGCAGCAGACTACCAGTTAACTCCCTGGTGAGCAGTAGCTTTACTCCAGTGATCTAATGAGCAACTAGAGTGCTAACATTCTGAATTTATGGCAGATGTGAGACACATCTGAATGCCTTCTTGATGGAATCAAAGTAAAAAACTGAAAGCATTTCCTACTGAGGAGACTGCAGTAAATGAAGAAATTAGGAAACTTCATAACAAAGAAGTCTTCCAAGATGGCCACCAGTGAAAACAGAGCCCAAATGTAGCACAAATATTACCCAGATGTAGCCCACATATAGCCCAATGACAAAAGTGTGCAAAACACTTTTTATTTTTAGTTTTTTTGCAGTTTTATGTAGTGCAGACTGGTCAGGTATTGGAGAATTGCATCTTAAAACATGACCCCCTACACTACAAAAACACCACTGCACTATCCTAAACCCTAAAACACTACCCCCAGCACGACCCCCTACACTACCCAAACACCACTGCACTAACCTAAATCCTAAAACACTACCACCAGCACGACCCCCTACACTACCCAAACACCACTGCACTATCCTAAAACATGACCCCCTACACTACACAAACACCACTGCACTACCCTAAACCCTAAAACACTACCCCAGCACGACCCCCTACACTACACAAGCACCACTGCACTACCCTAAACCCTAAAACACTACCCCCAGCACGACCCCTACACTACACAAACACCACTGCACTACCCTAAACCCTAAAACACTATCCCCAGCACGACCCCCTACACTACCCAAACACCACTGCACTAACCTAAATCCTAAAACAATACCCCCAGCATGACCCCCTACACTACCCAAACACCACTGCACTACCCTAAAACATGACCCCCTACACTACACAAACACCACTGCACTACCCTAAACCCTAAAACACTACCCCCAGCACGACCCCCTACACTACACAAGCACCACTGCACTACCCTAAACCCTAAAACACTACCCCCAGCACGACCCCCTACACTACACAAACACCACTGCACTACCCTAAACCCTAAAACACTACCCCCAGCACGACCCTCTACACTACCCAAACACCACTGCACTAACCTAAATCCTAAAACACTACCCCCAGCATGACCCCCTACACTACCCAAACACCACTGCACTACCCTAAAACATGACCCCCTACACTACACAAACACCACTGCACTACCCTAAACCCTAAAACACTACCCCCAGCACGACCCCCTACACTACACAAGCACCACTGCACTACCCTAAACCCTAAAACACTACCCCCAGCACGACCCCCTACACTGCCCGAACACCACTGCACTGCCCTAAACCCTGAAACACCACCCCCTTCACGACCCCCTACACTGCCCGAACACCACTGCACTGCCCTAAACCCTGAAACATCACCCCCAGCACAACCCCCTACACTGCCTGAGCACCATTGCTCTGCCCTAAACCCTGAAACACCAGCCCCAGCACGACCCCCTACACTGCCCGAACACCACTGCACTGCCCTAAACCTTGAAACACCAGCCCCTGCACGACCCCCTACACTGCCCGAACACCACTGTACTGCCCTAAACCCTGAAACACCACCCCCTGCACCGCCCCCTACACTGCCCGAACACCACTGCACTGCCCTAAACCCTGAAACACCACCCCCTGCACGACCCCCTACACTGCCCGAACACCACTGCACTGCCCTAAACCCTGAAACACCACCCCCAGCATGACCCCTTTACTGCTCGAACACCACTGCACTGCCCCAAACCCTGAAACACCACCCCCAGCATGACCCCCTACACTGCCCGAACACCACTGCCCTAAACCCTAAAACACCACCCCTGCATGACCCCCTACACTGCCCGAACACCACTGCACTGCCCTAATCCCTGAAACACCACCCCCTGCACGACCCCCTACACTGCCTGAACACCACTGCACTGCCCTAAACCCTGAAACACCACCCCCAGCACGACCCCCTACACTGCCCGAACACCACTGCACTACCCTAAATCCTAAAACACTACCACCAGCACGACCCCCTACACTACCCAAACACCACTGCACTACCCTAAAACATGACCCCCTACACTACACAAACACCACTGCACTACCCTAAACCCTAAAACACTACCCCCAGCACGACCCCCTACACTACACAAGCACCACTGCACTACTCTAAACCCTAAAACACTACCCCCAGCACGACCCCCTACACTACACAAACACCACTGCACTACCCTAAACCCTAAAACACTACCCCCAGCACGACCCCCTACACTACCCAAACACCACTGCACTAACCTAAATCCTAAAACACTACCCCCAGCATGACCCCCTACACTACCCAAACACCACTGCACTACCCTAAAACACTACCCCCTACACTACACAAACACCACTGCACTACCCTAAACCCTAAAACACTACCCCCAGCACGACCCCCTACACTACACAAGCACCACTGCACTACCCTAAACCCTAAAACACTACCCCCAGCACGACCCCCTACACTACACAAACACCACTGCACTACCCTAAACCCTAAAACACTACCCCCAGCACGACCCTCTACACTACCCAAACACCACTGCACTAACCTAAATCCTAAAACACTACCCCCAGCATGACCCCCTACACGACCCAAACACCACTGCACTACCCTAAAACATGACCCCCTACACTACACAAACACCACTGCACTACCCTAAACCCTAAAACACTACCCCCAGCACGACCCCCTACACTACACAAGCACCACTGCACTACCCTAAACCCTAAAACACTACCCCCAGCACGACCCCCTACACTGCCCGAACACCACTGCACTGCCCTAAACCCTGAAACACCACCCCCTTCACGACCCCCTACACTGCCCGAACACCACTGCACTAAACCCTGAAACATCACCCCCAGCACAACCCCCTACACTGCCTGAGCACCATTGCTCTGCCCTAAACCCTGAAACACCAGCCCCAGCACGACCCCCTACACTGCCCGAACACCACTGCACTGCCCTAAACCTTGAAACACCAGCCCCAGCACGACCCCCTACACTGCCCGAACACCACTGCACTGCCCTAAACCCTGAAACACCAGCCCCATCAAGACCCCCTACACTGCCCGAACACCACTGCATTGCCCTAGACTCTGAAACACCAGCCCCAGCAAGACCCCCTACACTGCCCGAACACCACTGCACTGCCCTAAACCCTGAAACACCAGCCCCAGCACGACCCCCTACACTGCCCGAACACCACTGCACTGCCCTAAACCCTGAAACACCAGCCCCAGCACCACCCCCTACAATGCCCGAACACCACTGTACTGCCCTAAACCCTGAAACACCACCCCCTGCACCGCCCCCTACACTGCCCGAACACCACTGCACTGCCCTAAACCCTGAAACACCACCCCTGCACGACCCCCTACACTGCCCGAACACCACTGCACTGCCCTAAACCCTGAAACACCACCCCCTGCACCACCCCCTACACTGCCCGAACACCACTGCACTGCCCTAAACCCTGAAACACCACCCCCAGCATGACCCCTTTACTGCTCGAACACCACTGCACTGCCCCAAACCCTGAAACACCACCCCCAGCATGACCCCCTACACTGCCCGAACACCACTGCCCTAAACCCTAAAACACCACCCCTGCATGACCCCCTACACTGCCCGAACACCACTGCACTGCCCTAAACCCTGAAACACCACCCCCTGCACGACCCCCTACACTGCCTGAACACCACTGCACTGCCCTAAACCCTGAAACACCACCCCCAGCACGACCCCCTACACTGCCCGAACACCACTGCACTACCCTAAACCCTAAAACACCACCCACAGCACGACCCCCTACACTGCCCGAACACCACTGCACTGCCCTAAACCCTAGAACACTACCCCCAGCATGACCCCCTACACTACCCGAACACCACTGCACTACCCTAAACCCTAAAATATTCCCCCCAGCACGACCCCCTACACTACCCGAACACGACTGCACTGCCCTAAACCCTAAAACACTCCCCCAGCACGACCCCCTACACTACCCGAACACCACTGCACTGCCCTAAACCCTAAAACACTCCCCCAGCACGACCCCCTACACTACCCAAACACCACTGCACTACCCTAAACCCTAAAACACTAACCCCAGCACGACCCCCTACACTACCCAAACACCACTGTACTACCCTAAACCCTAAAACACTCCCCCAGGACGACTCCCTACACTACCCAAACACCACTGCACTACCCTAAACCCTAAATCTACCCCCAGCATGACCCCTACACTACACAAACACCACTGCACTACCCTAAACCCTAAATCTACCCCCAGCATGACCCCCTACACTACACAAACACCACTGCACTACCCTAAACCCTAAATCTAACCCCAGCATGACCCCCTACACTACACAAACACCACTGCACTACCCTAAACCCTAAAACACTACCCCCAGCACGACCCTCTTCACTACCTAAACACAACTGCACAATTTATTACAGGCGTTGCAACGCAGGCCTGTGGTGCTTACTGGAAGTACCTGGTGGGCTGGTTGGGCCCCAGGGACTCTCAGGATTCAAGGTGACCTAATCCCCCAACTTAAAACGCGCCACGGGGCGCGTTTGCACAGTGGTGAAGGGAGGGGGCGGGGCCTCAGGTGACATGTGCGCAAACACGCCCTGTGGTGCGTTTTAAGTTGGGGAGTTAATTCCCTTTGAATCCTGGGGGCCAACTAGCCCACCAGGTACCTTCAGTAAGCACAACAGAGTTGCGTTGCAGAGAGGTGAAAAAGGTGCGTGGCCTCGGAACGCCTCTCTGCAACTCAGCTCTGTGGTCCTAACTGTAGGTACCTGGGGGGCTAGTTGGGCCCCAGGGACCCTCAGGATTCAAGGGGACTTAATCCCGCAACTTAAAACGCGCCATGGGGCGCGTTTGCACACATGTCACCTCAGGCCCCCTCCCTTCACCACTGTGCAAACGCGCACTGGCTCTGGTTAGTCAGAGTCAGTTACCACCAGTACCCGTCTGAAAAAGTTGTGGGCACAGGATGATTTTGCAACAAGGCCTCTTTCTGCTCCTCTGTTGGTTCTTTCTGCACATCTTTTGCTTCTTTCTGTGCGTTTTTTCTTCTTTCTTCACATGTCCTACCTCTGTTGGCATAGTTAGAAACTAGCATTTAAAAAACCTTTGAAATTCACTTAAAAATCATAGGTTTCAGGCACGTTATAGTTAGAAATTAGCATTTAAAAAACCTTTGAAATTCACTGAAAAAACCATAGGTTTCAGGCACGTTATAGTTAGAAATTAGCATTTAAAAAACCTTTGAAATTCACTGAAAAAACCATAGGTGTCAGGCACGTTATAGTTAGAAATTAGCATTTAAAAACCTTTGAAATTCACTGAAAAAACCATAGGTTTCAGACACGTTATAGTTAGAAATTAGCATTTAAAAAACCTTTGAAATTCACTGAAAAAACCATAGGTTTTAGGGACAGTTATAGTTAGTTGGACATTGCACTCATACAAAACCCGTGAAATTCCCCTATTATAGTTAGTTCAGCTAACTATAACTCGCGCCCCGCAATGCACTGCTGATGACGTCACATATTACATCACTCATGACATGGTCAGTGACATCACTGATGACATCACTGATGACATCTCAAATGACATCACTGATGACATCATCCATGTGATAATTTCATGCATCTTCTCACACCCTAATATAACTTTTGATACACCCACTCTAAATTACAGACTGCCATTCTCAAAACCATAGACACTCCAACACCAAAAACTACATACCCACTCACTGATTCTTAGGTCTACACACACATCCACTCACTCACCTGTACAGTCACTCATACTTACAGTCACTCAGTACAGGACTATCATATGCACTCATACACCTATATAAACACTCACACACCGCCACTCATCCATAGAGGTACTCACACACCTAGTCAGTCATGCAAAAATTAATCACACACCCATTTACTCACCTATACAGTTATACACACACCAGCTCACTTACTCATACAAATACTAGCACATTCTTACGCTCTTATACAATAACTGATACAAGCACACACGCATCCATACAGCCACTCTCACAATAACACACTCTCACTTATAGCCATTTAAATACTCTAACACACATATATACTGTCTTTTACATATGTAGTTACTTGCACATGTACCACTGAGATATACATTCACTCACTAACACACGCATACACACACTCACCCACCCAAGCAGTCCATCACAGATGCACTCTTGAAATCATGCACCCAGTGAATCACCCACTCACACATCTATGTATAGAGTCACACACACCCCACCCACACAAACACTCAGGCAGCCATACAGATACTCAGAGAACCAATCAATAACCCATATAGACACTCATGTAGCTATTCGCAAATCCATGCATCCACTTACACACCAACAAACAGACGGATACAGACATTCACACAGTTTAGTCACTAACCCATGCATTCAGTAAGATACGTTTAATCACTCACTTGTAGAGTCAGTCACTCACGTACTAAATCATCCATTCAGACACTTATACACCCACTCATTCTTCAATACGCCTTTCCCTATATATATTAAACATATTTAAACTTTACAGAAACACACAGTCACTGGATGATGTCATCAGTGATGTCATCAGTGATGTCATTTGAGATGTCATCAGTGATGTCATCAGTGATGTCACTGACCATGTCATGAGTGATGTAATATGTGACGTCATCAGCAGTGCATTGCGGGGTGCGAGTTATAGTTAGCTGAACTAACTATAATAGGGGAATTTCACGGGTTTTGTATGAGTGCAATGTCCAACTAACTATAACTGTCCCTAAAACCTATGGTTTTTTCAGTGAATATATATATATATATATATATATATTATCTACTGGCGGTCGCCAGTAGATAGTTATAGTTAAAACCTATTATCCATAGGAAATCCGCGACATTCTATTTGAAATAACGTTGGCGCCGGTTAACGAATCTTCGTGAAAGTTTCCAACTTGTTGGGGCGCTCCGGTCCGCTCCTACCCTGAAAGTCTCGGGGTGATACGTCAAGCGGGGGCCGAGAAAAAGGGGGTCCCAAAACGTGTTTTCCCCATTCATTTTTCCATAGGAACCTTTAGTCGCAGCTACAGCCCGAACTGCTGAACGGAATTACACCAAATTTGGCAAAGAGGTAGCCCTTGGTTCAGTGTCGTGCCTTTTGCTTAAATGGTGTAAATCCGTTCAGTAGTTCCTGAGAAAATCAAAAGTAAAGTCACATATATATCTGGGCGGAGCCTAACCACACATGTCATCGTGAGATCTGATTGGCTGTCAGCACTTCATCCTGGAATTTCTGGCAGCCATCTTGGGACCAATATAAATGATAGTACCTCATTGAAATGTATTGTAGTGAATAGAAGATTTTGAGGGTCACCAAAAGGAAAACTATAAAGGGTGATAACAGGCTTTAGTTACATTAGAATTTATTTGTTGACGGTACCATACTAATTTTAGGAATTGTGGTGTATTCCAAGGTGATTTTACCATGTGAAAAACCTTCTGCTGGGATATCATGAATCATGTTTGAGAGAACACTATTTTCTCATGCTTGTCCCATGGAGGTTTGGAAGGTGCTCCAGAAGCTAAAATGAGAGCATATTTTCTGTAAATTCACATTATCTTTCTCACTCATGTGAGAATGAAGTCTGACATTCTCAGTAAAACATGTACATCCAACAAGGGCAGAGACTGTCAGTTGATTCCTTTGTGTTCTACTGCAGCTTCCCAGAGTGTTCTAAAGAACAACTAGAGTGCTAACAGCCTTACTTATGACAAAAGTATGGCACACCTGAAGCCATCTTGATTGGAATAAACTGGTAACACTTAAAACATTTAATTTAAAAAGGAACAAAATGATGGGGTTCATTTTGTCATAGAAATTATGGTTAGTGCTGTAGAAAGAAAAATTAGGACATGTTTCAAGTGTGATCTCAAATATCTTCCTGTTATATTTCAACAGGAGCAGCCTGCCAGTTGATGCCTTTGTGTTCTACTGCAGCTTCCCAGAGTGTTCTAAAGAACAACTAGAGTGCTAACAGCCTTACTTATGACAAAAGTATGGCACACCTGAAGCCATCTTGATTGGAATAAACTGGTAACACTTAAAACATTTAATTTAAAAAGGAACAAAATGATGGGGTTCATTTTGTCATAGAAATTATGGTTAGTGCTGTAGAAAGAAAAATTAGGACATGTTTCAAGTGTGATCTCAAATATCTTCCTGTTATATTTCAACAGGAGCAGCCTGCCAGTTGATGCCTTTGTGTTCTACTGCAGCTTCCCAGAGTGTTCTAAAGAACAACTAGAGCGCTAACAGCCTTACTTATGACAAAAGTATGGCACACCTGAAGCCATCTTGATTGGAATAAACCGGTAACACTTAAAACATTTAATTTAAAAAGGAACAAAATGAGGGGTTCTTTTTTAAATAGAAATTATGGTTAGTGCTGCAGAAAGAAAAATTAGGGCATGTTTTAAGTGAGATCTCAAATCCTCTTCTATTTCATTAGAAAATTCTGACATGCAGACTGAAACAATCACTTTCAATACCAGCAGCAGACTACCAGTTAACTCCCTGGTGAGCAGTAGCTTTACTCCAGTGATCTAATGAGCAACTAGAGTGCTAACATTCTGAATTTATGGCAGATGTGAGACACATCTGAATGCCTTCTTGATGGAATCAAAGTAAAAAACTGAAAGCATTTCCTACTGAGGAGACTGCAGTAAATGAAGAAATTAGGAAACTTCATAACAAAGAAGTCTTCCAAGATGGCCACCAGTGAAAACAGAGCCCAAATGTAGCACACATATTACCCAGATGTAGCCCACATATAGCCCAATGACAAAAGTGTGCAAAACACTTTTTATTTTTAGTTTTTTGCAGTTTTATGTAGTGCAGACTGGTCAGGTATTGGAGCTTTGCATCTTAAAACATGACCCCCTACACTACAAAAACACCACTGCACTATCCTAAACCCTAAAACACTACCCCCAGCACGACCCCTACACTACCCAAACACCACTGCACTAACCTAAATCCTAAAACACTACCACCAGCACGACCCCCTACACTACCCAAACACCACTGCACTATCCTAAAACATGACCCCTACACTACACAAACACCACTGCACTACCCTAAACCCTAAAACACTACCCCCAGCACGACCCCTACACTACACAAGCACCACTGCACTACCCTAAACCCTAAAACACTACCCCCAGCACGACCCCCTACACTACACAAACACCACTGCACTACCCTAAACCCTAAAACACTACCCCCAGCACGACCCCCTACACTACCCAAACACCACTGCACTACCCTAAAACATGACCCCCTACACTACACAAACACCACTGCACTACCCTAAACCCTAAAACACTACCCCCAGCACGACCCCCTACACTACACAAGCACCACTGCACTACCCTAAACCCTAAAACACTACCCCCAGCACGACCCCCTACACTACACAAACACCACTGCACTACCCTAAACCCTAAAACACTACCCCCAGCACGACCCTCTACACTACCCAAACACCACTGCACTAACCTAAATCCTAAAACACTACCCCCAGCATGACCCCCTACACTACCCAAACACCACTGCACTACCCTAAAACATGACCCCCTACACTACACAAACACCACTGCACTACCCTAAACCCTAAAACACTACCCCCAGCACGACCCCCTACACTACACAAGCACCACTGCACTACCCTAAACCCTAAAACACTACCCCCAGCACGACCCCCTACACTGCCCGAACACCACTGCACTGCCCTAAACCCTGAAACACCACCCCCTTCACGACCCCCTACACTGCCCGAACACCACTGCACTGCCCTAAACCCTGAAACATCACCCCCAGCACAACCCCCTACACTGCCTGAGCACCATTGCTCTGCCCTAAACCCTGAAACACCAGCCCCAGCACGACCCCCTACACTGCCCGAACACCACTGCACTGCCCTAAACCTTGAAACACCAGCCCCAGCACGACCCCCTACACTGCCCGAACACCACTGCACTGCCCTAAACCCTGAAACACCAGCCCCAGCAAGACACCCTACACTGCCCGAACACCACTGCATTGCCCTAGACTCTGAAACACCAGCCCCAGCAAGACCCCCTACACTGCCCGAACACCACTGCACTGCCCTAAACCCTGAAACACCAGCCCCAGCACGACCCCCTACACTGCCCGAACACCACTGCACTGCCCTAAACCCTGAAACACCAGCCCCAGCACCACCCCCTACACTGCCCGAACACCACTGCACTGCCCTAAACCCTGAAACACCAGCCCCAGCACCACCCCCTACAATGCCCGAACACCACTGTACTGCCCTAAACCCTGAAACACCACCCCCTGCACCGCCCCCTACACTGCCCGAACACCACTGCACTGCCCTAAACCCTGAAACACCACCCCTGCACGACCCCCTACACTGCCCGAACACCACTGCACTGCCCTAAACCCTGAAACACCACCCCCAGCATGACCCCCTTTACTGCTCGAACACCACTGCACTGCCCCAAACCTTGAAACACCACCCCCAGCATGACCCCCTACACTGCCCGAACACCACTGCCCTAAACCCTAAAACACCACCCCTGCATGACCCCCTACACTGCCCGAACACCACTGCACTGCCCTAAACCCTGAAACACCACCCCCTGCACGACCCCCTACACTGCCTGAACACCACTGCACTGCCCTAAACCCTGAAACACCACCCCCAGCACGACCCCCTACACTGCCCGAACACCACTGCACTACCCTAAATCCTAAAACACTACCACCAGCACGACCCCCTACACTACCCAAACACCACTGCACTACCCTAAAACATGACCCCCTACACTACACAAACACCACTGCACTACCCTAAACCCTAAAACACTACCCCCAGCACGACCCCCTACACTACACAAGCACCACTGCACTACCCTAAACCCTAAAACACTACCCCCAGCACGACCCCCTACACTACACAAACACCACTGCACTACCCTAAACCCTAAAACACTACCCCCAGCACGACCCCTACACTACCCAAACACCACTGCACTAACCTAAATCCTAAAACACTACCCCCAGCATGACCCCCTACACTACCCAAACACCACTGCACTACCCTAAAACACTACCCCCTACACTACACAAACACCACTGCACTACCCTAAACCCTAAAACACTACCCCCAGCACGACCCCCTACACTACACAAGCACCACTGCACTACCCTAAACCCTAAAACACTACCCCCAGCACGACCCCCTACACTACACAAACACCACTGCACTACCCTAAACCCTAAAACACTACCCCCAGCACGACCCTCTACACTACCCAAACACCACTGCACTAACCTAAATCCTAAAACACTACCCCCAGCATGACCCCCTACACGACCCAAACACCACTGCACTACCCTAAAACATGACCCCCTACACTACACAAACACCACTGCACTACCCTAAACCCTAAAACACTACCCCCAGCACGACCCCCTACACTACACAAGCACCACTGCACTACCCTAAACCCTAAAACACTACCCCCAGCACGACCCCCTACACTGCCCGAACACCACTGCACTGCCCTAAACCCTGAAACACCACCCCCTTCACGACCCCCTACACTGCCCGAACACCACTGCACTGCCCTAAACCCTGAAACATCACCCCCAGCACAACCCCCTACACTGCCTGAGCACCATTGCTCTGCCCTAAACCCTGAAACACCAGCCCCAGCACGACCCCCTACACTGCCCGAACACCACTGCACTGCCCTAAACCTTGAAACACCAGCCCCAGCAAGACCCCCTACACTGCCCGAACACCACTGCATTGCCCTAGACTCTGAAACACCAGCCCCAGCAAGACCCCCTACACTGCCCGAACACCACTGCACTGCCCTAAACCCTGAAACACCAGCCCCAGCACGACCCCCTACACTGCCCGAACACCACTGCACTGCCCTAAACCCTGAAACACCAGCCCCAGCACCACCCCCTACACTGCCCGAACACCACTGCACTGCCCTAAACCCTGAAACACCAGCCCCAGCACCACCCCCTACAATGCCCGAACACCACTGTACTGCCCTAAACCCTGAAACACCACCCCCTGCACCGCCCCCTACACTGCCCGAAGACCACTGCACTGCCCTAAACCCTGAAACACCACCCCCTGCACGACCCCCTACACTGCCCGAACACCACTGCACTGCCCTAAACCCTGAAACACCACCCCCTGCACCACCCCCTACACTGCCCGAACACCACTGCACTGCCCTAAACCCTGAAACACCACCCCCAGCATGACCCCCTTTACTGCTCGAACACCACTGCACTGCCCCAAACCCTGAAACACCACCCCCAGCATGACCCCCTACACTGCCCGAACACCACTGCCCTAAACCCTAAAACACCACCCCTGCATGACCCCCTACACTGCCCGAACACCACTGCACTGCCCTAAACCCTGAAACACCACCCCCTGCACGACCCCCTACACTGCCTGAACACCACTGCACTGCCCTAAACCCTGAAACACCACCCCCAGCACGACCCCCTACACTGCCCGAACACCACTGCACTACCCTAAACCCTAAAACACCACCCCCAGCACGACCCCCTACACTGCCCGAACACCACTGCACTGCCCTAAACCCTAGAACACTACCCCCAGCATGACCCCCTACACTACCCGAACACCACTGCACTACCCTAAACCCTAAAATACTCCCCGCAGCACGACCCCCTACACTACCCGAACACGACTGCACTGCCCTAAACCCTAAAACACTCCCCCAGCACGACCCCCTACACTACCCAAACACCACTGCACTACCCTAAACCCTAAAACACTAACCCCAGCAGGACCCCCTACACTACCCAAACACCACTGTACTACCCTAAACCCTAAAACACTCCCCCAGGACGACTCCCTACACTACCCAAACACCACTGCACTACCCTAAACCCTAAATCTACCCCCAGCATGACCCCCTACACTACACAAACACCACTGCACTACCCTAAACCCTAAATCTACCCCCAGCATGACCCCCTACACTACACAAACACCACTGCACTACCCTAAACCCTAAATCTAACCCCAGCATGACCCCCTACACTACACAAACACCACTGCACTACCCTAAACCCTAAAACACTACCCCCAGCACGACCCTCTTCACTACCTAAACACAACTGCACAATTTATTACAGGCATTGCAACGCAGGCCTGTGGTGCTTACTGGAAGTACCTGGTGGGCTGGTTGGGCCCCAGGGACTCTCAGGATTCAAGGTGACCTAATCCCCCAACTTAAAACGCGCCACGGGGCGCGTTTGCACAGTGGTGAAGGGAGGGGGCGGGGCCTCAGGTGACATGTGCGCAAACACGCCCTGTGGTGCGTTTTAAGTTGGGGAGTTAATTCCCTTTGAATCCTGGGGGCCAACTAGCCCACCAGGTACCTTCAGTAAGCACAACAGAGTTGCGTTGCAGAGAGGTGAAAAAGGTGCGTGGCCTCGGAACGCCTCTCTGCAACTCAGCTCTGTGGTCCTAACTGTAGGTACCTGGGGGGCTAGTTGGGCCCCAGGGACCCTCAGGATTCAAGGGGACTTAATCCCGCAACTTAAAACGCGCCATGGGGCGCGTTTGCACACATGTCACCTCAGGCCCCCTCCCTTCACCACTGTGCAAGCGCGCACTGGCTCTGGTTAGTCAGAGTCAGTTACCACCAGTACCCGTCTGAAAAAGTTGTGGGCACAGGATGATTTTGCAACAAGGCCTCTTTCTGCTCCTCTGTTGGTTCTTTCTGCACATCTTTTGCTTCTTTCTGTGCGTTTTTCTTCCTTCTTCACATGTCCTACCTCTGTTGGCATAGTTAGAAACTAGCATTTAAAAGACCTTTGAAATTCACTTAAAAATCATAGGTTTCAGGCACGTTATAGTTAGAAATTAGCATTTAAAAAACCTTTGAAATTCACTGAAAAAACCATAGGTTTCAGGCCCGTTATAGTTAGAAATTAGCATTTAAAAAACCTTTGAAATTCACTGAAAAAACCATAGGTTTCAGGCACGTTATAGTTAGAAATTAGCATTTAAAAAACCTTTGAAATTCACTGAAAAAACCATAGGTTTCAGACACGTTATAGTTAGAAATTAGCATTTAAAAAACCTTTGAAATTCACTGAAAAAACCATAGGTTTTAGGGACAGTTATAGTTAGTTGGACATTGCACTCATACAAAACCCGTGAAATTCCCCTATTATAGTTAGTTCAGCTAACTATAACTCGCGCCCCGCAATGCACTGCTGATGACGTCACATATTACATCACTCATGACATGGTCAGTGACATCACTGATGACATCACTGATGACATCTCAAATGACATCACTGATGACATCATCCATGTGATAATTTCATGCATCTTCTCACACCCTAATATAACTTTTGATACACCCACTCTAAATTACAGACTGCCATTCTCAAAACCATAGACACTCCAACACCAAAAACTACATACCCACTCACTGATTCTTAGGTCTACACACACATCCACTCACTCACCTGTACAGTCACTCATACTTACAGTCACTCAGTACAGGACTATCATATGCACTCATACACCTATATAAACACTCACACACCGCCACTCATCCATAGAGGTACTCACACACCTAGTCAGTCATGCAAAAAATTAATCACACACCCATTTACTCACCTATACAGTTATACACACACCAGCTCACTTACTCATACAAATACTAGCACATTCTTACGCTCTTATACAATAACTGATACAAGCACACACGCATCCATACAGCCACTCTCACAATAACACACTCTCACTTATAGCCATTTAAATACTCTAACACACATATATACTGCCTTTTACATATGTAGTTACTTGCACATGTACCACTGAGATATACATTCACTCACTAACACACCCATACACACACTCACCCACCCAAGCAGTCCATCACAGATGCACTCTTGAAATCATGCACCCAGTGAATCACCCACTCACACATCTATGTATAGAGTCACACACACCCCACCCACACAAACACTCAGGCAGCCATACAGATACTCAGAGAACCAATCAATAACCCATATAGACACTCATGTAGCTATTCGCAAATCCATGCATCCACTTACACACCAACAAACAGACGGATACAGACATTCACACAGTTTAGTCACTAACCCATGCATTCAGTAAGATACGTTTAATCACTCACTTGTAGAGTCAGTCACTCACGTACTAAATCATCCATTCAGACACTTATACACCCACTCATTCTTCAATACGCCTTTCCCTATATATATTAAACATATTTAAACTTTACAGAAACACACAGTCACTGGATGATGTCATCAGTGATGTCATCAGTGATGTCATTTGAGATGTCATCAGTGATGTCATCAGTGATGTCACTGACCATGTCATGAGTGATGTAATATGTGACGTCATCAGCAGTGCATTGCGGGGCGCGAGATATAGTTAGCTGAACTAACTATAATAGGGGAATTTCACGGGTTTTGTATGAGTGCAATGTCCAACTAACTATAACTGTCCCTAAAACCTATGGTTTTTTCAGTGAATATATATATATATATATATATATGTAAGCAATAATAACACACTTGCAAGTAAGCAAAAGCAACTGTTAAATGCATGGAATAAAATACAAGCAGATAATGTTAATAATAATACTGGACGTCCTCTGCAAGAAATAAATCCTGTTAAATGCAAATAATCAGACACAAGGAATAAACCCTTTCAAAGGAAAGCGTGAAAGATATATACACAGAATACATCAGATGATTATAACCACTGGAGACTTGAATGTGCATACAGATACACTCACACATCACAATGCCAATAATCAGAGAAAATACATCACCGGCTGCAATAACTTCATCTTAGCCCACTCCAGACTGGGGGATTCACAGCTGGGGTCAAGAGACTCAGCAAGCCGGGAACTGCTACACTGAATTAGACTCGTCCGTCCTTCATTCAGGTCCAAAATCCCACTTTCCAAGTCAACAAACCCAAGTTTTATAATCTCAATGCAGTAGAGGTTTCCGAGAAGACCTCCTCTGCAACACGGAAACTTACTGGAGTTGGCCAAACTCCCACAAGCATTCCAAAGGCAAAGGAGTTCTCACGTATTCTTCTACTCTCCCACATGTTCAAGCCCCTTATCTTAGTGAAGCTTGAGAAAGTACAAAACATCTCCAAAAGCACAGAAAACATCTCCAAAAGTACAGAAAACAATCTTGAACATGGATAGCCTAAACAACTTGAGTGATCTGGGGGCCTGCTTGTGTGCAAAGCTCAAACTAGACAGGGTCAGAATTCAAGATGGCATGAGGGCATGTCAAAGCCAATAGTAAAAACCTCATAAAACTTCCCAATGTACAACAAAATGCACATTTGTGCGCCACTGCCTATAGCATCACACACTTAATTTCCCAATGCACAACATTATGCACATTTGAGCACCACTGCCTAAAACACTACATTCGAGACAGAGAAGTACATTCCACACCTTTCTCTCTCTCATGCTTTCAAATGCACATTCCACACGTTCTGTTCCTGGCAAGGCTGTAAAAAACAACTACTCCCACTCTGCAGCTTTAAGAAGACACGAAATGCAAGCACAAGGCAGAGTGCACATGCAGAAAAAATTGTCGTACATTCAAGCTAGAATAAATCAAAACACCTAAAATCAATTAAAACAATGGTAGTCAAAGGTCATCACATAGTCCCAATATATGGGAGTGCCTCTGGCACTACATTCCACCCCATGACCTTTGACTATCATAACATGCATATCTAAAATCAACTTTTTAGGTGAAAGCACGAATAGAAAATGAAGCACTCATTAAAAAAGTGACATTATAAAAGCATGTCACTTATTACTTCATCTAAAATAGCTCATGTATTGTCACGTGGCCGATAGGAATATTGTCGACATCGCTAAGTTAGCATGAGCCCTACTGCCATGATGCAGCTTTTGCGCACGTTACTACATGGCTTTATTTTTGCAAGACTCTGTTTATGCCTTTCACATGAGAACCTTCTGCTGCATTCGTTCTCTGCTTGTTCCTGGAGTTTAGTTTGAACATTGTGAGCAAGGTTGATAAACAATGCCCCTTGTTATTCTATTTGGGTCAGGCCCTAGCACCTAGACACAACATACTAATGCAGCTGCGGCTGGAGATGCGTATTTTGATATTATGAGGATGCATGTTTAGGAGAGACACACTTGGAGAGGGACTTTTCCAGGGAGAAGAGCGATACAGCACCTGTGATGTAGATCTACCATCTATAGGCTGAGGTATGGGGTCTGCTGACAAAGCCCAGAGATCTTCTATTATATAATAATACTGCTTCTTAGCAAGGGGACGGTGGATAGGCTCCACGGTCTTTTATAATGACATCTCCCTTTATGATTTATGGACTAGCTGCGATGCTGACTGTATTATTATTATGCATTTTCCTGCTTGTTGTGGCACGTGTACTGCATTTTAGGGCACGTTAGTTAAAATAAACATTTTGAACTATTTCATGACTCTGTCAGATATTATTGTGGACGAGTACAAGAGTGTGAGCGAAAAGGTGTGTCTTGTTACCACAATTCCTGAGAGATCCGGGAGTGTTGTGTTCTGGGGTGTCTAATCATTTGCTTCTTTGTGATTGTGTAGGAGAGCGAGTGAGACACTATAGCTAGTCGGTTCTGGGATTGTGGGCACTAAGGTGGTAGGAAGGCACAGTCCCTATACACCGAAGTCCCATATTCCTGCGCATAGTTCTGTGTATGTGCAGAATCCCTGCAACATGGCGCCACCAACGTTTGGTCTGGTACTTATTCACGAGACCCCTGAGTAGCACTTGTGCTTGTCCACGATACCCTCTCACCTGTTTTGGAGACGTCCGTGGTGTGCGGGGTTTACCTCCTATATTAGAAAAAGTGTAGGTTTTTCAAGCTTATTGTTAAAATGTTTAGTTTTATTTAACCCATTGTTGCGCTACCCTTTTTCTTCTTTACCTTCCCGTTCCTACAATGGCAGTCAACATTGCTGCGCCTAACCGCACGGCGGTTACTGCACATTTAACTCAACACGGAGTCCCGAACGCGGGTGCTGAATTTATATCTGTAATAGAGGCAGATGCGGCACACCGCTTCGAAGTTTTTTACTCCTGGGTTAGGTTTCCGGCTGTTGCTGGAGCCGATAATTTCTTTCACGAATATGAATGTGGTGCGGTCCCACTAGTTTACCGTCCATATCGTTTACTTGAAGTTCCGCTGTCAGCTTGGGAGCACACCATATGGTTTAATGGCGCCCTTCCACACCCTGTTTCAGTGGTCCGTATCGGCCCCTTATCGGTCGACGGGGCCACTTGGCCCGTTTTGGCGGGATTTACACCACATCCAAGTAAATCTTGGAGTTTCACACGCAGAGCTGTGCCTTTTACACACATCATTAATTCATATACACAGAAGTGTCATTCAATATATGTCTCGTAATATTCCGGCAGCACCGGCTGGTGCCGCACAGCCACCTGGCCAAAGTGGTGGCGTGGTTATAAGTCCTATCATGATTAACTAATTGATGGGGAAGCGTCCTCAGAATAGTGATGATTTACCTTTCTGGTTGGCCAAACAATTTGAGCAACTCGAAGCTGTCTTTCCACATACTACTCCTGTGGATAAACACAGGATCCTAACAATGAGCTTGCCAAAAGGTACGGTTCCAATCTGGCTGATTGCACCACTTGGGGGAAGGTGTTTGAGGTGGTTTATTAGCTATGTTTTGGCACCCCCTCCATGACAGTCCTACCGTCAGTCCTTAAGAAGGTTCAGGATGAACACGGGGCGGAGGCTGCCCTGGAATTTGGGATGAGATTAGTTGGCGTTTTCCCTATAGTATCTGACATGATTCTGGCTAATGTCAAAGGGGAAGCTGTTAGCTTACAGGTGAGTCAGAGACTAGAGGCAGTTGTAGACGTAGATAAACAACGTGAATTGCCAAAGATTATTGCGTTTGTGTATAAGTCCTTGGGGCGCAATAATCTTGGAATTAAACCTTTTACACAACCACAAAATAAGCCCCCCCCGATAAGGAGGGGCGTCCAGTCTTTCCTAAAAGGGCTTAGAATAAAAATCAGCGGCACCAGCGGAAGCAAGGTTTGCGTGCTGGTTCACCGACACCTGACACTTCTGATCATAAATATGATTTGCCTGACCGCTCTAAACTTAAGACACCGAAGAGGTTTCAGGTTCCTGATTCCCGCTCTCTTCATTCCTTTCAGGAATCATCGGATTTACAGTTCGGTGGAGGTGAGCGACAGGATCGCAGAAAAGGCGAGTCCACACAACAAAGACGAGATCCGCCACGCCAGTTTGACGTAAAAGCCAAACCGGAGGGACCACCTCCTTATCGTGCCCCCTTTCAGAAGAAGAAAGTTGCCGCTTTAACAGCAAAGTATGCCTCAGGCGGTGTGAACCCTGCTCCTAGATTGGACATGGGCAGTGACACTCCTCTACAGCGCGGCGGAAGTTACCATAGTGCGGGAGGCACTCCGTCATTGTCTGGTGGCGAGAGCAACTGATACTTTCATTACAGTGGAAACAGCAGATACACGAGTTGCACCCCCTGATAGGCTTTTTGAGATAGTCCTCCAAAATGAAGGTGATATACAGCGCACAATTAAGGTGTTTTTTTGGGAAAACATTACCTCCTCGTATGACATTTTGTTGGCAGAGGCGGATTGGCCTCCACCTTTTGTTTTAGCTTCTTCCCGAGGGGAGTACGTGATACTTACGAGTTTTTCCAGTTACGTCTCTGAAGAAGCTAAACAGGCTTACGAGTCGGAGTAGGCATTAGCCCTGGCTCCGGCAGTGTATCGTAATCAAGTGGGCTGGGATAGAGATTCCCTGGCACATGAGATTCCGTTACAATCAATGCCACAGCCTCAACCCCAATATCCAATCAAACGAGATGCTAAAGCGTCCGTTAGTGACTTTTTACCCAATTGGAATATCAGGGTGTTATTGAACCCTGTGTATCATCCATGAATTATCCTCTTTTTCTGATATCGAGACCGGACGGTTCGTATCGTATTGTATTGGATTATCGTCATTTAAACAGTCACGTTCGTACATTTGCTGTACAGAACACACATAGCACTGCGTTAGTGAATAACATTGTTTGTAAACAATACAAAACCACACTGGATATATCCAATGGGTTTAAAGTCACAATTTGGCTCCTGAGAACCGTGACTTGACCGCATTTACCGCGGTCGGCAAGGCGTTTGCCTATGGGCTATAAGAACAGTCCTGGGGCTTTTGCTGGGCGTGTTGTGTCTTTGTTACACAACATAGACCCGATGCTTTCTCATACGTCAATGACATTTTTTTGACAGATGACAAATTGATTCCGCATCTTGTGCGCGTGGATTGCATCATTCTGTCATTTGCCGACTTTGGGTATAAATTAAATTTTGCTAAGTCACACATCGCATTCTTGGCGGTACCATTCTTGGGTTACGAGCTCAACAATGAAGGTCGGGGTTTAGCCCCCACTTCTTGGAGAAATGTGCTCAGTTACAACCCCCTTCTACTCTTAAAAAGTTACAATCTTTGCTGGGATTTTTAAATTTCAGGAGGACATATATTCCTGAATATGCCCAGCGTATCAAGCCACTTTATGCCTTGATACAACCATCATATTCTTCTTCCAGCTGGCTTCCGGAACATACCGCGATACTTAGGTCCTTGCAGTCTGATCTACTTGCGACCAATTTCTTGTTAACTCATGAGAATTCCACGAATTTGGTCATAAGAATTGTTCCAGGTAGAGTGGGGGATCGGCTGATTCCCAATGAGGACCGCAGACTTCCTTTGATCATAGCAGCTCATGAGGGAATGGCATCGGCACATGCTGGCGTTTCATCGACGGTGTCACTCTTACAGCAGCGTTATTGGTGGTGAGGATTGTATAGACAATCTCGTAATTATGTCCTCTCTTGTGACATTTGTCAACAGATTAGACCGTCCATGGTTACTCATCCACCACATACGCAGCTTTATGTTTCAAATCATCCATTTGGTTGTATTTACCTTGATCACTGCAGTCCTTTGACATCAGACACTGCATATAAACATATTTTGGTTGCAGTGGATTCGTGCACAAGATTCCTTTGGGTTTGGCCGCAACGTAGTGCTGACCCTCGAAATGTCATTAGAGATTTGCATGTCTTTGTCAGGACATTTGCCTGCGGCACCTTCTATTCTGACCAAGGTCCAGCATTTGCCTCTAAGGCTTACAAGGGCGCAATGAAGTCGCTGGAGGTGCTGGTGCAATTTTCGTCTCCATACAGGCCTGAGGGCAATTCTATGGTGGAACGAATGAACCGTGACTTAAAGCAATCTTTGAGAGCTAGAGTTTTAGGTGCTGGCAGGAGTTGGCTGACTCATTTGTACGGGGTCCAACGTGCACTAAACAATCTCCCTAGAAGATCTCTGGGTGGGCGGACCCCATACGAAATGCTCTTTGGCATAAAAATGTTTGTGCCAGACCTTGATGGTCTAGACTTTGTGGCGGCTGCCGCAACTTTTGACGTAGATAGCCATTGTACTTTGTTACAGGATCTACAACAAGTCCGTGATTCACAAGCAAAAGCACATTTACCGTCGTCAGCGGATCCAGCAGTGCTGATTCCTGTTTCTGCCTGGCTCCCTAAAGTTGGAGATCTGGTTTGTGAGAAAGTAGAGAACAAAAAAGAATTTGGTCCATCTTATTGAGCACCAGTCAAAGTCCTTGGCTTAAAAGGCACCTGTACTGTGATCCTGCCTCCTTTGCCTGGTCGTAAGGAGAATCGATACATTTCGATCAAACATGTCAAGCTACACCATATGGCCGATACTGAATAGTATGACTCCAAATGTTCCAAGCCGAGACCTTCCACTGAATCCGATTGCTTCAGCTTCCTCGACTACTCCCCGTGTAATGGAAGGGGAGTTGGAATCTTCCACTGACTTTTTGCCAGTTTTAACCTCAACCTCCACTAATGCAGACGTGGAATATGCTTCCCCTCCAGATGAAGTTGATATTGACGTTTCTGAAAGTTTCATACAGAATCCATCTGATGCTGCGCAACCTCGGTTGTTTTGTCTGGTAGCGAGTGGATACTATATGGATCGTACCAATTTTTCTTTAGATTCATCTTCCTCGTCCTCGTCTGTGTCAACCCATCCTACATGTACCAATCTTTTCATTGCCTGGTTCAAAAAGATTTACCTGGTCCCACCCTGGACATACATCTGGTTGGTACTTACACTCATATTCCTTTTCATGTGGATTGGGTTTGTGACGGTGTTCTTTTTGCTCATCAATGGTCATTATTTGCCTGAACGCTTTGCTGTGAAATCTGTTGATTGGATTCTTGCTCCCCATACTTCGTCCCATATCATGAAAAGAGACCAAACCCTTGTGAACATTTCGGCTTTCTCCGTTGCTGATGGCATCGTTTGGGATAAAGTCGCATTCGACTTTCATGGTCCGACGGAGGTCCTGAAGCTTCCATACGTGTTCCGTGTCTCATTAGGGGATGTGATTTCAACGGACATACACTCTGACGATTGGGATGTTCAGAACGTTCATTCACTTTTTTCTGATTTAAAATATTATGCTGCTTTTGATGCTGAAGATTTGTATATGAATTCGGCCAATTATGCTGATTTGTTCTGTTACCAACATTATGGCCATCATTTCCTACACAAAACAAATACTGTAAGGCCGATTTTTAATTTCACACAATGGGAACATTGTCCGACTCCTTTGCTGGGGAGTTCTAATACTCAACGGAGTAAGTTCACGTACTTTTCCGATTATAACATTTCCAGCCCTGAATCCTACTTTTATAAACTAAAATTGCAGTCTCGATCTAAATTTATGTTAAAACACACTAAATTAATATACTCTAGTTCCTTTAGGTCTGATTTGGCCGTAAAAGGTTATGAACACTGGAAGGATACAATAGATTTGAAATACATTTGGGGTCATAAGGATTGTCAGGTGCAAGGCACTGAGGCAATGCATCGTGCATGTCTGATTCCGACTAAATTTTTATTTTGAAATGACACAGTACAACAGACTACTTGTTTTCGGTTGGCAACGGCCAAACAGTTGAATATTCCTTCTATTCCCTCATTGGCTGAGTATGATACATTGAGTAAACATACTAATTATACGATTGATGATTTAATGGCCCTGTTCCAGAATGGAACGCTGAATTCTTCTGACATTGACCAGTTGGGATGGTTAGTATGGCCGATCAGCTCCAATGCATGTCAACTCCGTTTTCTTAATCAAATGAAGGGTTTCACACAAAGTAGACCAAACCCACGTTTCCCACATACTCATACAGTCACCACATACTCGGTGGGTAAATTATGCCTACAATGGCTGGGCCACTCTACATTGTCATCTGTGAAACAACATTTGTCCCTTTTGTCGGGTGACATTAATTTGGCTGACTTTCTTTTAGGTCCAAAGTCCCCTAGGTCAAAACGATTTAAATATATGAAGCATATCATGAATTATGGAAACTGTCACAGATGGAAGCTGCAGTGCGGCTGCGACAAATTGACCAAGCAAATTTAGAAAAAGTTCTTGCTGTGGTAGATAATAGCATTAATACACTTTCTTCCCGTATATATACCCTGGATAAGTTTGTTTCATCTATCATTGATATTGTGCAACATGACGTGTCTGTTCTGTATCATGGTCAAAATCAATTAAGTTCTATAATGCAGTTTGCCTGGACTTTACCATCGCTTAAAAATGGAAAATCTGCCCTGTTTTTACCATTTAATTTGACAGATAAGCAGAAATTTATGTCAATGAAGGATGCAACATATACATTGCTACATATTGAACAGTTAGAACAGTTACCATTTTCTGTAGCAGAAACTGATTCAGCAGTGTGGTTAATACACGGGGTTATTTCACTACCCTTCTCCCTATTTCAGTTTACGTCTTGCATGAAACACTTTCCTGTTGGACGCTTTGAGCCCCTAGGAAGTGCATTTATTCATGAATTATGGTCCCTGCCTTTCACCTACAGATGTCAGCGCTCAGATAAGGAAGTTTTCCTAACAGGCGAGGGTTGCGATTCCACAGTAGGTCATTCCCTAGTCTGCAAACAAGTTAAATTGCACGGCACCTGTAAAGTGTCGGCGCCTAATCTGGCTTGTTTTTTGAAAGGTACCCCCGTCCCAGCTATTATTCCTGCATTAACTTTGCTTTCGAATGGCAGTTATCTTATTTTGAATAACCACGACTGCTGCGGCTTACGGTCAGGCATCCCGTGTATAGTAACGGTTTCACAACGAGTTACTTGTTGTAGCAATGTCCTTTTTCCACCCCCACATGGGATTGTAGATAGTACGCTTTGGCCTTCCATTCCAACTTTGAAAACAGATTTGAATAAACTAAGCAGACGCAAAGCGCTATTGTTTTAACAAGAAGTGGCTCTCACGTCAGCGCGAGGGACCTTCGAATTGCAGGTGGCGAGAACCACAAGTGAGATACACTCGCTACTGAATACAAATCTCCCACTCCATTTTGGAGAATTAATTCACCAAATATTTAATGCTTCTGATACGGAGGGCCTTGCCCACTTTTTGAAACTCGTGGGATCGGGCCTTGTCTCCTCTTTTCAGACGGTTTTTGGAGTAATACCGGCTTTTATTCATTCTATTTTTTCCAGCGCCTTCGGAGGGTTTCCCTTAATGCTCTTGCTGGCGTGTGGCATGCTGGTACATCTGCTCCTGTTACGCAATGGCTGTCCATCATGTGGTTCTACACAGACCTGGCCAGTTGCGACTATACCGTGAACGAATGCAACAACCTTTTGGATGTTTGCCCTTGGCGACACTTGGTGTGACTTATGGACTTACTTTTCGCTTCGCATATTTCACTTGCGTGCAACCTGTGTTTTATTGCCGATGGTGCCCTTTCAGATGGGCTTTGGATATCTGCCTCTCCAATACATCATGCATTGACCTTGATTATGATCTGTTGATGGGTCCTTTGTTGGCCCATGATCAGGCCTGTTCGGGGGACGGCCATTTGATGCGTGCGGCTGCATTTGGAGTGTTGGCTGGTTGGGATACCTGTGAGGCTGCACAGCGCCTCTTGCAACAAAGTTTCATCGAATATCACGCAAGTTGCCCGGATATGCTCTTGGAAGCATTGGATTATGTGGAGCACGTGTGCTCGTTCGTGCTGCTCAACTGGATGGCGTCGCTCTTTGCTGTCAATGATAGGGATGACCTTTTGGAACAACTTGCATTCCACCGTGCACATAACCTGATGAATTTTTAGAACTCGATTTGACTTTTCAAATATTTTTTTTCTCTCTATATTACAATTTGGCCTTTTTTTTAGCATCTTTGATTCTGCTTACAGCTGCATTCTGTTTCTCTATGTACTACAACCTTACCAAGGGGAGGGTGTCACGTGGCCGATAGGAACATTGCCGACATCGCTAAGTTAGCATGAGCCCTACTGACATGATGCAGCTTTTGCACACGTTACTACATGCCTTTATTTTTGCAAGACTCTGTTTATGCCTTTCACATGAGAACCTTCTGCTGCGTTCGTTCTCTGCTTGTTCCTGGAGTTTAGTCTGAACATTGTGAGCAAGGCCGATAAACAATGCCCCTTGTTATTCTGTTCTGGTCAGGCCCTAGCACCTAGACACCACATACTAATGCAGCTGCAGACGCGTACTTTGATATTATGAGGATGCATGTTTAGGAGAGACACACTTGGAGAGGGACTTTTCCAGGCAGAAGAGCGAAACAGCACCTGTGATGTAGATCTACCATCTATAGGCTGAGGTATGGGGTCTGCTGACAAAGCCCAGAGATCTTCTATTATATAATAATACTGCTTCTTAGCAAGGGGAGGGTGGATAGGCTCCACGGTCTTTTATATTGACATCTCCCTTTATGATTTATGGACTAGCTCTGATGCTGACTGTATTATTATTATGTATTTTCCTGCTTGTTGTGGCACGTATACTGCATGTTAGGGCACATTAGTTAAAATAAATATTTTGAACTATTTCGTGACTCTGTCAGATCTTATTGTGGACGAGTACAAGAGTGTGAGTGAAAAGGTGTGTCTTGTTACCACGATTCCTGAGAGACCCGGGAGTGTTGTGTTCTGGGGTGTCTAATCATTTGCTTCTTTGTGATTGTGTAGGAGAGCGAGTGAGACACTATAGCTAGTCGGTCCTGGGATTGTGGGCACTAAGGTGGTAGGAAGGCACAGTCCCTATACACCGAGGTCCCGTATTCCTGCACATGTGTGATGAATATACAAATAGAATCAAACATGTTAACTTATTAATGCTCCTAATGTTATAAATGGTTAATCCTGGAACTTCTACTATTGAAGCAGCCAAACATATCTGCTATCTAAAATAATAACTGAACCTCAAAACAATTTTCATCAAGCTGAACAGCTTCTCTTGTAACACTCTGAATGTGCAATGCTGGATTCAGTAAAACATATCCTACATCAGTCCTAACGGTGTAAATATACCCAGCCCTCCTGCTATATTTAAAATGATATCTTTTCACATTTTTTCTTTCAAAAGTATGTTTTGAATCACAATTTTTTACTTTCAAAATCCGTTCAGTCTCATTTGAGCACATTCAAAGGTGCTGTGCCAGGTAAGCTCATCTGGTTTATTCAGCCACAAGATTTCAGCAACAGTGTCAGTTTGAGCTGTCAGGTGGTCACTTCAGGGTTGGGGGCTCCCACACTCTCATGGCCCCACTCAGAAACAGGCACCCACACGCCGGGCAGGGACATCAGGTACACCAACACGTAGCAGTAGGATCTAGAAAAGAAACAAGCATCACTCTTCTTGCAAAAAACATTTTTCAGAAAGCACATGTTCTTTTTCTGTTTTGTGTCTGATGACAAAGTTTTATCTTTTCTGTCTGCACTGTTCTCTGCTAGTTCTGGGGAATTATCTGAGAATTCTACTCACACATTGGCCACTGGTTTCTTGGTGGTGGAGTCAAACTCTCCTTCCCCTTGCTCCGTAAGAAGGGCTGGGGCAGTCCCCTTCCTGTCTATCTCTCCATACACTGCTGAATAGGTACATCCTTGATCATTTGGCATGGGCCCAAGACAATCCATCTGCCCTATCTGTGCTGGTAATTTTCCTTTCCCCAACTGGCCCCTCACCTCTTGTGGGACTGATCTGTTCTGTGCATACTGACAAATAGGAATCACAGTTCTAAGTAAGTTAAAGGGAATATGCATCCCTTCATTCTCTGCCCACCTGTTAGTGTCTTTGTCTCCCAGGTGTCCATATTTCTGGTGTCCCAGCTTAGTAATTCGCACCAATTTAGAATTCTTTGTTGTCACCTCTGCCTCCAAGATTTTAGCCTTTTCATCTGTATGTAAATTAAAGCGTCTGTCTAGTAAATTATAGGGACAATGAGCTTCTATATGATACACAGTTACTGTGCTTTGCAGTAACATTCCCCAAATTTCTTGCCACAACTCCTTGTTCCACTTCACAGGGTAATCCTGTGTCTCAGGCACCTCAAGCACCACCCCAGGATTTTCTACTGAGACTTTCACCAGCTGTTCATGCAAAACTGCAGTTTTTACCTGAATGTACCACTTGATCACATTTGCTTCCTGTGCATTACCTCTTCTGTATGATTTAAGGGAATTCATCATCCATTGCATTAGAGAAATTTCAAATTTCAAAATCAAATTTCATCTACCCAGTGACTGTCATCGTGCAAAAACACAAAAGCACCTGTATCTGCCCTGTGTCTATCAGAGTACAAAAACACACAAACAACTGTATCTGCCAAGTGTCTGTCAAAGTGCATTGAAACACTAGCAACTGTTTTTCAAAGGGAGTAAACCACTGTCCGCATCTGCTAATATTTTAATCCAAAAGTACAAGAGCACCCTCTTTTTTCCTTTTTTTCCCCACATACTCCAAGTGGCATATTGCCTCTGAACTGTCACATGTAACTCAATGTCTCCTTTCTGTATTATCCACAGGTCTGAAACACATTGTATAACCTCATTTGCAGATTCAAAAGCACATCGCTGCTTCTCTCTCCACTGAGTCATGTTTAAAAATAGCATTTTTCATAATTTCTTCTTTCAGATTTTGCATAGCGTCTCTCAATTAGGGGTGGGCGGAATTTGCGTAGTCGCGCTACGCAAAGCTCCGCAAAACAGTAAAAAATCTCTGCGAGCACGCAAAAGTTCTGCGAACACGGGGAATTGCTTGTTCCGCCCGTTCGCGATGCTTTTTTCCTGTTCGCGAACGCTGTTTGCGTGCTCTGGGAGAAATATCTCGCAAACACGCATTTTGAAAGCGCGAACAAGCAAAAAATTCCGCGAAGCGGCGGATCGCGGAATTTTTGGTAATTCCGCGTTCTCCGCGGAATGCGAAATTCCCCAAATTCCGCAAATTCCGCAAGCGGAACGGAATTTACCGCCCAGGCCTACTCTCAATGTTAGCCAAGGTTTGTTACTCATTGACCAGTCTGACTTCACACTGCATCCAGCAATCGCTAATTGTAACAAGTTGATTTGTTTATCTTCTCTGTATTTTCTAAAATATTCCTGCACATTACTGTCAAGGCTAAGTGCATAAAACTGTGCTACATTTTCTCCACTGGGAAAATGCTATTTAGAGCTTTTATGTTTGTGCCGGTTAGTTTTAATTGACTTGTGCATATATTAGGTAATTCGTGTATGTATTCTAGTTTTAGTTTTACTTTGAACACACGACTTACATTACCATATATCGTAATTAATATCTACTAGATCGCAACTAACACCTAGAATAGGTTTGTGACAACAGGAAGTAGTAATATAATGGCCTTATTGGTCAGCGTTCTAGCTTATTATTCCCCTTGAGTGGAACTCATGACCTGAGCACTATCCTTGTTCCGGCCAGCATATGGAGTCTAGTGAGTCACATGGTTGACCCTCGCCATGTGACTCTTTCACGCTATGTGCGTAGATACGTCGTTCGTATACTACAGAGACCAATCGTGAAGGCTTATGGATCAAACGGCACAAGTTTAAAAGGAGATAGAGGTGCTGTTTATACTTTTCAGCATATCGAGGTGACCGGTCTGGACGTTTATACGCCGACGGAGCCATCATCAATCCCTCAAAAAAAAAAAATCTATCGTAAGCCTCCGATATATGTAGACGTCAGCGATAGCTTTTATTAGACCGACAGCGCCATATATGAATTTAATGTCAAAAGTTAGACCGCCGAAACCTGTTAGTTAAGTGAACCCTTGATATTTCGCCATTTAGTTGCGGCTTACTGATCAGGACGTTAGATGTACTTGTCAGTATTTACTCATGAGTATCCTTATAAATTGTTGCAATGTCTCTTCCCTTTACGATATGCGACTTTACGAGTACGTTTTGTAAACTCGAGATAGCTGAATAGACTTGATAGGTTGCGTCTGAATATATAATTATCTCTTTTATATGTCTTCAACAGTCAAAACTATAAAGCAGAACTATTATAAACTCCCTTGGAATCACGTTCACACAGAATGCGACAATTTGGAAGTCCTTAATAAGTAGTAACACATATTTCAGGTACAGATAGTTACGCATGCATATTCTTACTTTTATTTCTTTTATTTTTGTTTTCCCAATTATTAAATAGCCTCTGTTTGGTTTTATCTAGATTTTAAGGAATAGATCTGATGTCAAGTGATTACGAATACGTATTTTATCTATAAGAAGGACACATTTAAGTCCTACAAGAAACAAATCGAGGTAACTACAAATGTCTATCTTTGTCAACTTACCAATTAAGTATGAGTAAGTAGAATGAGGATATCACTAAATATGTAGGTTAATAACTCTTTCAGAAGTTGTTTATCCTTCAACTTGGTGAACCTTAGTTTGGACTACAAGATATTTGACATTACGCTTGATATAGTGAGTAAACGTTTAAGAATAGGCTCACGTATATCCGTTTTTTACTAGCAATAGAAATCTTGGTGACTTATAGCTTTCTATCATTCTATCATTTATACTTGCTATACATTAGTCACGATCTTTCTGTTTTCTTCTCATACTCTTGGAGAAGACATGATGATATTCCTCACTGCTCTTTTCAATATCACATATTCTCTTTGGGTGACGGTCAATCCACTTTGCCATGTATCATGAACTGCAGTGTAACTTTCATATTATATTTTTAGGTTAATGTGTGGCTTTTCCTGACGAAGACGCAGTTTGCGTCGAAACGCGCGTCGAAGACGATTATTTTTTGTGCCACGATTTGAGTAATTTTTATGACTGTTTGTATATGATTGAATATAGGATTTTAATGTTAAATTTGATACACAGTATAGCTGGTTGAGTGTTATGAAGTGTTTTTAAAAATTTGTAATAAAGACAATTTTTTATTAGAATTATTTATCCTTGCATTGTTTATATGGATTGTTACACTGAGTTCATTTAATAAGATGTACTGAAGAGACATATGTATCTATGGATTTGTAACATTTATAATCCTATTATTGCCTAGGGATATATATTACACTATACTAGTGCCCTGCCCTAGGAATTGTTTTATCAATTTAACAGGGGGTCCTTGATAT
This sequence comes from Calotriton arnoldi, assembly GCA_963921515.1. Classification (NCBI taxonomy): domain Eukaryota; kingdom Metazoa; phylum Chordata; class Amphibia; order Caudata; family Salamandridae; genus Calotriton; species Calotriton arnoldi. The sequence continues at coordinate 52,049 of CAWUFW010013173.1, forward strand.
TTTTCGTTACATTTTCTCCACTCAACATCACTTCTAAATCAAACAAACGTACAATCCATGTTAACAAAGCCTCCTTCGGATTCTGCTGAAATCTGTCCAAAATGCTCTTAATTTCTGGCTGAGGAAAGCCCTCCATAGAATTAATTAAAACCTCCTGTGAGCATTGTGAATTAATCTGCAGCTCTCCTTGAACCACATTCATTGTTGGCGATTCACTCTGATTATCTGGAAAGTCCAGTTATGTACACTGCGTCATACACACAGTTTCTCGATCTTGCGCTGCCTGGTACATCTGCAACTCTTTTTTTAATGATCTATTTTCACACATTAATTTATCAAAATTCTCTTTAACTTCAACCAATTCCTGATGTAATTCATTACGTTCTTTTTCTAGCTGTGCACATTTTTCATACATGCTACGAAAAGCATTCAAAAGGAAACAACTTTTTCTCCCTGAAATACCAAGTTGTTTTCCCTCTTCAAAGGAAACTTTTTGCAAACATTCAAGTATCTGTGCTTGCCCCTCGTCTGTTAAACATACATTAGATGCAACTTCCCACCCCAATAGCTCAGTTGGCATCTGGGAATCTGCAACTGAAAACCTTGACTTTTTAGAAAACATTTTTCCCCTTTTAATTTTCGTATCCTGTTCGTGATGCCAAAATGTATTGCTTTGCACTCCCAAATAATAGAAAATACAGCTCTCCCACATGGAGGCACACACACAGCGAAGCAAGAAAACACCTGGAAAGGGGTTTCACTCTCATAAAATGAGGCACATCAAAAGAAAGTTTTCAGAATAAAGTGTGGGGTTTTATTTGTGCAACACTCTCTAACAGAAAGTCTTTCCCAGATGTTAAATGAAACAACATATAAATGTATATAGAAATATATATATATATGTATATATATGTGCAAGCAATAATAACACACTTACAAGTAAGCAATTGCACCTGTTAAATGCATGGAATAAAATACAAGCAGATAATAATGATAATAATACTGGACGTCCACTGCAAGAAATAAACCCTGTTAAATGCAAATAATCAGACACAAGGAATAAACCCTGTCAAAGGAAAGCATGAAAGATATATACACAGAATACATCAGATGATTATAACCACTGGAGACTTGAATGTGCATTCAGACACACTCACACATCAGAATGCCAATAATCAGAGAAAATACATCAGCGGCTGCAATAATTTCATCTTAGCCCACTCCAGACTGGGGGATTCACAGCTGGGGTCAAGAGACTTAGCAAGCCGGGAACTGCTACACTGAATTAGATGCGTCCGTCCTTTATTTAGGTCCAAAATCCTGCTTTCCAAGTCAACAAATCACAGATTTATAATATCAATGCACTAGAGGTTTCCGAGAAGACCTCCCCTGTGCCAAGAAAACTTACTGGAGTTGGCCAAACTCCCACAGGAGCATACAAGAGTAGGAGGCACAGCTTTACCTTGTGAGGGCCTGGCGTATTGGTAAGTATTGTAATAAAATGGAGAGAAAAAAATGACGACTATAATGATTAAATTAATGTAATGTTACTGAACGTGTTTGGGATATTCTTTTTGTAGGAGACTCGGTATATCCAAGCTGACCATAGTTGTTACCACCTCTGCGGAATCCAACGCCAGTTCAAGTCCGCTTCAATGAGACACATGGCAGAACAAGGAGTCCTGTGGAGTGGGATGAACTCACAGTGGTATGATATGGTTTTATATATGTTCTTGTGGGTTGGCTCTGTGGTGTATGGGAGAGTGATTTTGTTGGGCTGTTGTATATAGTGTTGGGGCTGTGGTGACATCATGCATTTGGTAGTGTTATTGTGGGTAGTGCTATATGGCGGTAGTTAATTGCAGTAGCAGCTGACCTGAGCTAGGTTAAATCAGTGGTGTTGTATGCTGGTAAATTATTTGTAGGTGTATGGCACAGTGAGCGTGATGACTGCTAGTGAGATTACATTAGGTGATAGTTTAAGGGTGGGAATGGTAGTGTAGGGTAGTAGTGCTGTGGTGTTGAGGTTGCAGTATGGTGATGATGGCCTGGTAGAGTAGTAGTGAGGATAGCAGTATGGTACTTGTGGGTGGCAGTGAAGTGTTAGGCTGACACTGCCATGGAGTGATGGGAAATTCTGTGATGTGTGGTACTGCAGTCATTTTTTGGAGCAATCTACACTGGAAAAAAACTATTTCCAGCCCAGCCTTTTGCAGTAATTTAATACCACCACAAAGAGGCGCTTTAAGGACCCTGCTGCTTTACTTCACCTTACAGAAGCAACTGGGTGCTTGGTTAAACAAAAATAGGCTGTCAAAAACAAATATTTATGACAGCGAAAGGGTTACCTACATGCCCTGTGCACGGTTAAAATCAAGAAATTGCACAAGTATAAAAACAACACCAACCTTGTGAAATGGGATGCAAAAATATAAATATGATCCTATCACAGCTATCATTGTTTTCTAATTATTTTTGAAAGAGTAAAGCTGGAGCAGCAGGTGCTGAATGGCTTCATGAACATGAAGATATATTTTTAAAGGTACATAGTCCTTATAATTTCAGATGAAATGTATATTCCATCAAACCCAGACCAGTTTATCTTACATTATATGCACATTAGTAGTGCAGGAGTAGATCACTGTAGGATTAACATAAAATGTGCATTTCAAGAAGCAGATGGAGGGTAATCACTGAAAGTCTAGTTGGACACTGTAGAATTTTGGATGGCTCTTTCCTGCTTAAACTCAGCTCAAAAAAGATCAGAATCCTAGATGCTATTGGTTGGCACGCAGACTCACCAATTACAGAGTTGCCTCAACAGTATGTCCCCATTGTTAATCATCCAGACTATAGCTCCTTATCCAAAATATTTTGCCTTCTTTTTGGATACTCACCTTTCTCTGCCCTGTGTTAACTTCACCTTCTTCCAACAGCGAAGCCCCTTAGTACATAAGACCTACGAATTGTACATCAGTCACTGCTCACATACTGATGAAAGCAATGCTTATCAGAAAGCCCATTTGAAATCTGCTTTGGCTCTAGTAAATCTATCTTATGTTTATCATCTTGACATCCATCCAGAACCGCCAAAAATAATCTTATCCTCTTGTTTGCTTCTTGATAACCTTCATTGGCTCCCTCTGGAACTCTATATTAAAGTCAAGATTTGTTACCTAGCCCTTATGGCTGTAAATCCACAACAACCTATTTGAAGGACAAACATATCGTAGGTGGCTCCAAAACTAGAGCCTGAATGCAAGTGGGCATTTGTATCAATGATGGTCAGAGGATGTGGCTTTACAGCTAGAGATGCCGACCTTGAAGCTGGGGAACCAGGTTCGAGACTGGCAGGAGGCTCAAACATCCTGTGATTCTGGGCAAATCACTTAGGACCTTATTACGACTTTGGCGGTCCTCAAGAGGCACCGCCGCCACCACATCGTTCGCTGGAGGACTGCCAAGGCCGTCATGCGCCAGCCTGCCAGATTACAATTGTAATCCATGGCGGGCAGGCAGGGCATCAGCGCTCTGACAGCGGTGGTCTATTAGGCTCAAGGGGGAGCCGAACATGCAGACCACCACTGTGAGAGCGCCCACTGCATGTTCCTGCACGGTGTGGCATGCATGCCACACTGTGCAGAAACTAGGGGTGCAAATCCAGGGGGGCAAAACATATGCACCTCCAGGCCCAGGAGCGGCAGGGTGTCCTTTTAGGGCACCTCTTAGTTGCCTCTCTGCCACCCTTTTCATGGCCGGCTCACCGCCATGAAAGGGGCGGTGGAAAGCCAACTCATAATGTGCTCGGAGGTGCCGCAGCGGCACCACCTGCATATTGTTGCTCCTGACCGCTGCGCAACTACTGCAGGATCCTGGATCCCTGTCGGGCGCTGCGGTCCAACTGCCACACTCATAATACCAAGGGTGGGCCCACAGTGTGGCGGTGGTTGGATCGCTACCACGAGTACAGTGGTCCTGTGGACCGCCGTACTGTTAATAAGGCCCTTAATCTCCCCATGCCTAAAAATGAATGTGTCCATTTGCAATGCAACTGGTGCAAATGTAACATGCTCTAATACCTTCGGGTAGAGTTTGCGCTATATAAAACTGCAAAAAAAATTATATATCACCATTGATGTAGTCCTTGCTCCTTATTATCTGGGTCAGTAGGTGCTACATTACCTGCTGGGAAGTGGCACATACCCAATTGAGTGAAGAGTACTGGGCACAGTAAGCGACTAATATGTCTGAAAAGATTCAATGTCTCTAGTGATGAATGGACCAGACTCAATAGGGATATACAATAGGGCACATTAACAGGTTAGCTGTAATCGCAAAAAATTGGGCGAAAGGATCCCTTGTATGAATGTTTATTCTGGTGTCAATATGGGGTAAATAAATAATGATGCCTCTACAGTACACACATATATATATATACATATAATATATATTCACTGAAAAAACCATAGGTTTTAGGGAAAGTTATAGTTAGTTGGACATTTCACTAGTACAAAACCATAGAAATTCCCCCGTTATAGTTAGTTCAGCTAACTATAACTCGCGCCCCGCAATGCACTGCTGATGACGTCACATATTACATCACTCATGACATGGTCAGTGACATCACTGATGACATCACTGATGACATCTGAAATGACATCACTGATGACATCATCCAGTGACTGTGTGTTTCTGTAAAGTTTAAATATGTTTAATATATATAGGAAAAGGCGTATTGAAGAACGAGTGGGTGTATAAGTGTCTGAATGGATGATTTAGTAGGTGCGTGACTGAGTCTATAAGTGAGTGATTAAACGTATCTTACTGAATGCATGGGTTAGTGACTAAACTGTGTGAATGTCTGTATCCGTCTGTCTGTTGTTGTGTAAGCAGCTGCATGGGTTTGTGACTAGCTACATGAGTGTCTATATGGGTTATGGATTGGTTGTCTGAGTATCTGTATGGGTGCCTGAGTGTTTGTGTGGGTGGGGTGTGTGTGACTCTGTGCATAGATGTGTGAGTGGGTGATTCACTGGGTGCATGGTTTCAAGAGTGCGTCTGTGATGGACTGTATGGGTGGGTGAGTGTGTGTATGGGTGTGTTAGTGATTGAATGTATATCTCAGTGGTACATGTGTGAGTAACTACATATGTGAAAGGCAGTATATATGTGTGTTGGAGTATATAAATGGCTATAAGTGAGAGTGTGTGATTGTGAGAGTGGCTATATGGATGAGTGTGTGCTTGCATCAGTGATTGCATAGGAGCGTAAGAATGTGCTAGTATTTGTATGAGTAAGTGAGCTGGTGTGTATAACTTTATAGGTGAGTAAATGGGAGTGTGATTAATTATTTGCATGACTGACTAGGTGTATGAGTACCTCTATGGATGAGTGGCGGTGTGTGAGTGTCTATCTAATAGTATGAGTGCATATGATAGTCCTGTACTGAGTGACCATAAGTATGAGTGACTGTACGGGTGAGTGAGTGGATGTGTGTGTAAACCTAAGAATCAGTGAGTGGGTATGTAGTTATTGGTGTTGGGGTGTCTATGGTTTTGAGAATGGCAGTCTGTAATTTAGAGTGGGTGTATCAAAGGTTATATTATGGTGTGAAAAGATGCATCAAATTATCACATGGATGATGTCATCAGTGATGTCATTTGAGATGTCATCAGTGATGTCATCAGTGATGTCACTGACCATGTCATGAGTGATGTAATATGTGACGTCATCAGCAGTGCATTGCGGGGGCGCGAGTTATAGTTAGCTGAACTAACTATAACTATTTTTCTATGGTTTTGTACGAGTGAAATGTCCAACTAACTATAACTTTCCCTAAAACCTATGGTTTTTTCAGTGAATTTCTAAGGTTTTTTAAATGCTAATTTCTAACTATAACATGCCTGAAACCTATGGTTTTTTCAGTGAATTTCAAAGGTTTTTTAAATGCTAATTTCTAACTATAACGTGCCTGAAACCTATGGTTTTTTCAGTGAATTTCAAAGGTCTTTTAAATGCTAATTTCTAACTATGCCTACAGAGGTAGGACATGTGAAGAAAGAAGAAAAAACGCACAGAAAGAAGCAAAAGAAATGCACAAACAAGCAACAGAAGTCCACAAAGACGAAGAAAAGTGCAGGAAGAAGCATGACGTGCAGAAAGAACCAACAGAGGAGCAGAAAGAGGCCTTGTTGCAAAATCATCCTGTGCCCACAACTTTTTCAGATGGGTACTGGTGTTAACTGGCTCTGACTAACCAGGCCTAGAGCCAGTGCTATGCTAAAAGACACTTAGAATACAGTGAAAACACCTACATACACTAGGGAACACTATGCGTTGGGGTACCCCTGTGATTAGCATGACCTCCTCTGTAAGTCCCTAGTACATAATAGGGCAGGGGGATTAAAACTAACTAACTAACTTGTCACATCAGGCCCCGTCCCCTCTCTTCACCACTGTGCAAACACGCCCCGTGGAGCGTTTTAAGTTGGGGGATTAAGTCCCCTTGAATCATGAGGGTCCCTGGGGTCCAACTAGCCCACCCTGTACCTCCAGTATGCGCCAGGGAGCTGCGTTGCAGAGAGGTGTTCAGAGGCCACGCCCCTTTTTACACCTCTCTGCAACGCAGCTCTGTGGCGCTTTCTAGACGTACCTGGTGGGCTATTTTGGCCCCCAGGGACCCTCAGGATTGAAGGGGATTTAATTCCCCATCTTAAAACGCACCATGGGGCCTGTTTGCACACATGTCACCTGAAGCCCCACCCCCTCCCTTCACCACTGTGCAAACGCGCCCCGTGGTGCGTTTTAAGTTGGGGGATTAAGTCCCCTTGAATCCTGAGGGTCCCTGGAGTCCAACTAGCCCACCATGTACCTCCAAAAAGCGCCACAGAGCTGCGTTGCAGAGAGGTGTAAAAGGGGCGTGGCCTCTGAACACCTCTCTGCAACGCAGCTCCCTGGTGCATACTGGAGGTTCCTGGTGGGCTAGTTGGCCCCAGTATTCAAGGGAATTACTTCCCTTCTTACAACGCGCCAGGGGCGCGTTTGCAGACTGCTGCAGGGAGGGGCGGGGCCTCCGGCACGATGCCGGTCTTTTTTTTTCCTTTTTTTTTTTTGGGAGGGGGGTTGCGTGGCCCCCCTTCCCTCGGCCACTTTTGGCCCCGGGGACCCCATCCCCTGGGGCCTGAGGATTTTTTTTTTTTTTAAACGGGAAGGGGGCCGCGTGGCCCCCCTTCCCTGGGCCTTTATTGGCCCCGGGGACCCCATCCCCCGGGGCATGCCCTCTTTTTAAAAAAATGTATATATTTGGAGGGGGGCTTCGTGGCCCCCCTCCTCAGGCCATTTAAGGCCCCGGGGACCCCATCCCCCGGGGCCGGCCTTTACGTTTTTATTTTTTTTATTTTCTTTTTGGGGAGGGGGGCTGCGTGGCCCCCCTCCTGGGTCACTAATGGCCCCGGGGACCCCATCCCCCGGGGCCTGGCCACTCGTTGGGGACCGTGGTGGGGTCCCCAATCCCCGCACGATCCCGCCGGCTCACCGCGTCCTGCGGGAGCCGGCATTGCTTTTCCATAAGGGGAGCTGCTGACATGCAGCTCCCCTTATGGAAAAGCAATCTGCTTTGCTTCATTGAAGCGAGAGCAGGTTTCCCTGCTCTCGCTTCAATGAAGCAAAGCAAGTTTGCAATGACAGGACGGGAGCCACGCGCCATTGCAAACAGCAGTGTCCCGGGGGTAGGCACCCCGGGACCCTGCAGGAGCCGGCCCTGGGGGGTGGCGGTCCCCAAGGCCACCACAGGCTCCAGGAGGGGGGCCACGCGGCCCCCCTCCCAACAATTGCACAGCCCCGGGGAGGTGGTGATCCCCGGGGTCGGGGGTCCATTACGGTCCCCCAAATTTAAATACTAGTGCCCCGGGGAGGTGGCGGTCCCTGGGGCATGTGGGGGGGCTGGAGCCCCCCCACACAGGTTATTTATTTTGTTTTTTTAAAATAGCCCCGGGGGTGGCGGTCCCCGTGGCTGCGGGGGGGCCGTGTGCCCCCCGCCAGCATTATTTATTTGAAGCCCCGGGGGGTGGTGGTCACCGGGGTTTGGGGGGCCTTAGAGGCCCCCCTAAAATATAAACCCAGCACCCGCATGCCCCCGGGACTTGGCCCACCCGGGGGCAAAATATCCTCGAAGCGCGGGAGACCGCGCTTCGATTTTTTTTAATCACGGTGGGATACGCATATCCGGCGCGCATCCCGCCATGATTTAAAAAAAAAGAAGCTTTTTTCTGCCCAGGGGGTCCTTGTGGGACCCCCTGAGCAGGCCTAGGGGGTCAGGGTGTTTCTACCCTGCCCCCTTCGCTTCTTTTGCGCATTTTTTTTCCCTGTTTTCTTGTGACTCGGTTCTAGCGAGTCACAAGATGGCCGACAACACTTCCTGGTTTGGAGTGTTGTGAGCCAATTAGCATGAAGCTCGTGGTCGGGAGGGTGCGCTCAGGGTGCGCGGATCCACCGCGGCCATAGATATATATATATGTGTGATTTTACTTTTGATTTTCTCAGGAACTACTGAACGGATTTACACCATTTAACCAAAAGGCACGACTCTGAACCAAGGGCTACCTTTTTGCCAAATTTGGTGTAATTCCGTTCAGCAGTTCGGGTTGTAGCTGCGACTAAAGGTTCCTATGGAAAATTGCATGGGGAAAACACGTTTTGGGACCCCCCTTTTTTCTCGGCTTCCACTTGACGAATCACCCCGAGACTTTCAGGATAGGAGCGGACTGGAGCGCCCCATCAGTTTTGAAAATTTCGCGAAGATTTGTCAACCGGCGCCAAAGTTATTTGAAATAGAATGTTGTGAATTTCCTATGGAAAATAGGTCCTAACTATAACTATCTACTGGCGACAGCCAGTAGATAATGTGTTTATATATATATATATATGTATTTGTTTACATATATATATGTATTTGATATATATATATATCAAAAACACACAGGTTGCCCCATTGAGGATGTCGCACCTGAAAGGGTAAACGCTCACACTCCACCGGCAGCAGCAGTATCAGCCAGTCCTAAGGTTCCCAAGACGTGACTGCCAAACGCGTTTCGAGCAATGTGTTGCTCTTGATCACTGGCTCTACTCAACCAAACAGGGACAGCGGATGATTGCGGAAACAAACTTTATTGAAATTAAAGTCCCGCCCACTTGGGCGTCAGCAAAACATGGCCTCATGGTCGTTGTAGTCTGTGCCTATTGTTGCTTGGACTCTGTTCCAGTCATGCCCGATTGGGTACCGCAAACCCAGGTTGAGTAGTTCACACAATGTCTTACCCCAGTGGGCTGGAAAAACAAAGAGCTGCTTTTACTTTTGCCAATACATCCCGGCAGTCAGGCCCCCTTCACTCCTGTCAGCGCTCGTTATACCTGAGCACTGTGGATCCGCCTGAACAGCGGCGGGACATCCTCGCGACCGGACTAGCCGCATAACATCAAAAACAAACAGGTTGCCCCATTGAGGATGTCGCACCTGAAGGTGTAAACGCTCACACTTCACCGGCAGCAGCAGTATCAGCCAGTCCTAAGGTTCCCAAGACGTGACTGCCAAACGCGTTTCGAGCAATGTGTTGCTCTTGATCACTGGCTCTACTCAACCAAACGGGGACAGCGGATTATTGCGGAAACAAACTTTATTGAAATTAAAGTCCCTCCCACTTGGGCGTCAGCAAAACATGGCCTCATGGTCGTTGTGGTCTGTGCCTATTGTTGCTCGGACTCTGTTCCAGTCATGCCCGATTGGGTACCGCAAACCCCGGTTGAGTAGTTCACACAATGTCTTACCCCAGTGGGCTGGAAAAACAAAGAGCTGCTTTTACTTTTGCCAATACATCCCGGTAGTCAGGCCCCCTTCACTCCTGTCAGCGCTCGTTATACCAGAGCACTGTGGATCCGCCTGAACAGCGGCAGGACATCCTCGCGACCGGACTAGCTGCATAACATCAAAAACACACAGGTTGCCCCATTGAGGATGTCGCACCTGAAGGGGTAAACGCTCACACTCCACCGGCAGCAGCAGGATCAGCCAGTCCTAAGGTTCCCAAGACGTGACTGCCAAACGCGTTTCGAGCAATGTGTTGCTCTTGATCACTGGCTCTACTCAACCAAACGGGGACAGCGGATGATTGCGGAAACAAACTTTATTGAAATTAAAGTCCCGCCCACTTGGGCGTCAGTAAAACATGGCCTCATGGTCGTTGTAGTCTGTGCCTATTGTTGCTCGGAATCTGTTCCATTCATGCTCGATTGGGTACGGCAAACCCCGGTTGAGTAGTTCACACAATGTCTTACCCCAGTGGGCTGGAAAAACAAAGAGCTGCTTTTACTTTTGCCAATACATCCCGGCAGTCAGGCCCCCTTCACTCCTGTCAGCGCTCGTTATACCTGAGCACTGTGGATCCGCCTGAACAGCGGCGGGACATCCTCGCGACCGGACTAGACGCATAACATCAAAAACACACAGGTTGCCCCATTGAGGATGTCGCACCTGAAGGGGTAAACGCTCACACTCCACCGGCAGCAGCAGTATCAGCCAGTCCTAAGGTTCCCAAGACGTGACTGCCAAACGCGTTTCGAGCAATGTGTTGCTCTTGATCACTGGCCCTACTCAACCAAACGGGGACAGCGGATGATTGAGAAAACAAACTTTATTGAAATTAAAGTCCCGCCCACTTGGGCGTCAGCAAAACATGGCCTCATGGTCGTTGTAGTCTGTGCCTATTGTTGCTCGGACTCTGTTCCATTCATGCCCGATTGGGTACCGCAAACCCCGGTTGAGTAGTTCACACAATGTCTTACCCCAGTGGGCTGGAAAAACAAAGAGCTGCTTTTACTTTGGCCAATACATCCCGGCAGTCAGGGCCCCTTCACTCCTGTCAGCGCTCGTTATACCTGAGCACTGTGGATCCGCCTGAACAGCGGCGGGACATCCTCGCGACTGGACTAGCCGCATAACATCAAAAACACACAGGTTGCCCCATTGAGGATGTCGCACCTGAAGGGGTAAACGCTCACACTCCACTGGCAGCAGCAGTATCAGCAAGTCCTAAGGTTCCCAAGACGTGACTGCCAAACGCGTTTCGAGCAATGTGTTGCTCTTGATCACTGGCTCTACTCAACCAAACGGGGACAGCGGATGATTGCGGAAACAAACTTTATTGAAATTAAAGTCCTTCCCACTTGGGCGTCAGCAAAACATGGCCTCATGGTTGTTGTAGTCTGTGCCTATTGTTGCTCGGACTCTGTTCCATTCATGCCCGATTGGGTAGCGCAAACCCCGGTTGAGTAGTTCACACAATGTCTTACCCCAGTGGGCTGGAACAACAAAGAGCTGCTTTTACTTTTGCCAATACATCCCGGCAGTCAGGCCCCCTTCACTCCTGTCAGCGCTCGTTATACTTGAGCACTGTGGATCAGCCTGAACAGCGGCGGGACATCCTTGCGACCGGACTAGCCGCATAACATCAAAAACACACAGGTTGCCCCATTGAGGATGTCGCACCTGAAGGGGTTAACGCTCACACTCATGTAATAACATGCGGAGAAACAGCCGCGTTGTAATGGCTGTTTCCCTCCCACAATTACATTTGCGGATATGTAACGGTACAGAAACTCAAGATAAGTGAAACTCTGAGGCCTACAAGGATGGATTAACCAAGCCAAAGTACTCCCACCATCTACCCCATATTTTTGTGAGTTCATGTGAGCATCCACAAGCACGGTAGATCGGCTCTTCTATTTAGGCGCCGCAATCCATGGCCGCTTTCCAAGCCGAGAGATTGGGAGACCGGTCTGAGGTCCAGTTATGAGCTATGTCTCTTTTAGCCAGTAGGGTTGCCAGGCCCATGAGAGCTCGGTCTTCCAACAGTCCTCCCAAGCCCTCTAGGATACCTAGCACGGTGATTCTTGGGGTTAGTTCCACCGGGAGTATAGCCTCTATATAAGTCCAATATGTCTTCATAACAGGACACCACAACACCACATGATCGAAATCCGCTCGTCCATTTGCTTGCCACAGTCTGCGAGGGGTGAGGTATGTAAATGCGTAGGTAATTAAGCTGGATACATTTTAACTTGGATGAAATGGCCAGGGTGCAGGGTAACATTTCGTGCATCCCTCTAATCCACTTTGTCTAGGTGTCCCACCCATGTTCCCCATTTCAGTTTAAGTGTTGTTAATCTGCCGGGCATGTTTGCGATGAGGGATTTGTAAATTTGTGATATCGCTTTCTTACCCAAATCACCCATAAGAAGTTTAGCTTTTCAGGGGACTGAACTCTGGCAGCAACATAATCTCAGATTGGCGATATGATAACACATGGCGTAATTGCAAATATTTATGGAACTGGGTGGTTGAGAGGGAAAATTGGGATTGCAACTCTTAGAATGATTTAATTGAACGTCCTTGCCATAAACCTCCCAGATAGGTATCACCTATCCTCTCCCATTTACCACCACCACCCCCCGGCCGGCTGAGTGCCGTAGCCATCACCGACGGGGTTTATTGCATTAGCTTCTTATCCCAACCTACCGCCAGCAATGCCATTCACCAGGTCAGGAGAACCACCCCAGTGGGATCGGGAAGGTGCATGGGAATAGACCCACTATACAGAATATGTAGGACGTTGTTGAGGTTTAACAGTACGAGCTACAGTCTCAATGTTAGGTCTCCCTAGCCGCCACACAGCCAGTCATTGATCAGTAGGAGTTGCAATGGGCAGTAGTACAACCTTATGTCTGCCTTACCCATACTTCTATCAAAGGTGAATTGGAAGCATTTATCTATGGCAATGCAGGGAGGGCATCCCTCCCAGAGGAAACTCTGTATCCCAGCTGTGAGATCATAAAACCACAGCATACAAATAAGCAATGGAAATTTTTTCAGAACCGAGATATCTTGAGAGCCCCAGCATCTTGAAAAGTGCCACCCTTCCCAACACTTGTAAGGGAAGACGGCTCCAGTTCTGAAAGTCTTGTTTCATTTGGAGCACAAGGGAAGTGAGACTAAGCCTCCAGTCAAGGTTGAATTCCAGGGCTGTGAGGATGCCTGAATACTGGAAGTTTAACTTGCGGAATGAGTGTTTGCCAATTAGTTGCAGTCCCATCTCCTCAGATTGGAATCAACAACAACTTATTCCAGTTCAACTTGAGGCATGACAGTTCCCAGTATAGAGCCAGGAAGTGCGTGTTCCCCACTCGGGGCTCGATACGTATAAGAGGATATCATCTGCGTATAATGCAATTCTGTCCTCCTCAAGGCCGCCCCAGGCCCAACCTCAGATTTGCAAGTCACATCTAATTAGTCTAGCTAAGGGTTCAATGGCAGAGGCAAAGAGAAGGGGCAACAGAACCATCCCTGCCTGGTACCCCTCGGAATAGGGAAGGGGCTCAATGGTTCTCCGTTAATTCGCACCTGTGCTGAGGGTCTTGTGTATAAGAGCTTCTCATAGCGACAAAAACATGTCTTGAATTCCTTGAGTTACAAAACATTATCAATAAAAGACCGGTCTAATGAATCAAAGGCCTTTTCAAAATCCACCAGGAGGAGAGCCCAATAATCTTGAGTGGTTTGGCCATGAGCCAGTGACACCTGGAAAAGTCAGATACAGTGTCTGGTGCTTCTTCCAGGGATAAACCTGCATAGGTCTGGGTGATCCAGATCCAGGAGGACTTTGACTAACCTATGTGCTAGTATTTTGGCAAACATTTAAAATTCTACATTAACCAATGATATAGGTCTATAAGAACATCAGTCAGGGGGCGTCCCTGTTTGTGGAGAACCACTATGGTGGCCCAATCCAGTTCTGCCAGAAACGCTCCCACTTCCAGAGCTTCTTTGTATAAACCAAACAGGAGAGAGTTAAGTGATCCAGGAATTTACAGTAATATACCTTGGGATACCATTATGGGCCTGGAGTTTTCCTAGATTTCATATCAGAAAGGTCTTCCCCAATCTCCTCTAAAGAGTACATATTTTAACATTCTATTCTGTACTGGTTAAGAGATCTCAGTGAAATAGCCATGACTAATCATATAAGTAGAGGGTCTGTGAACCAGAGAGGGTTGTATCAGTCAGCAGACATCACGCCAGCAATCAGACATTTTATGTATCAGCAATAGGATGCAAAAGAAATATGTAATTGCTAGCCATATCCATGCCCTTTTTTAGATTTTTTTTTTTTTTAAAAGGTTGATCACAGAGCAACTTGGGTTTTATCATCAGACCACATGGCCAGTTGTGCTATTTACACCTTCTTAGGTCCCTCCTTTGAGGCTGAAGATCTTTGTACAAGAGACACACAAAGCTAGCATGATTCTTGTGCTTTTAAAGGATACAGTTTGGAGTAGCAAAATGAAAGTGAGCATTCTACTTACAGTTGGGGTCACACTTCATTGGGTTCTGTGAACCATTATCAATAGCCATAGTACCTCTATACCCTTGTTTAAAAGGGTGAGCACATTGCACAGTGATCATTATAATCATAATAATATAACAAATGCTTTAAGGTGCAAAAAGGAGCAAATGCCAAATTAACAATTTGTTGGTTCTGGACTCGATGGTGGCCAATTTTCTCAAGCTGACAGAGGACAAGATTCACTCTGATAACCCGATGTAACTCCTTCGTCTGGACCAAGTATTTGTGGCCATCCTCTTTGGGAACTCCTCTGATTCCAGCCAGGGAGGTAGAAAACCTTGTCTTCTAGTGAAATCAAGACCTTTCCTTTAATACTCCGATTCAGAAATCTGTGCCTTCTGCTTTGTACTACTGAAAACATAAGGTTAAATTAATGTTACAGTTAGGCGAAATGTTGAGTAACAACGTAACTTTTTAAACTAAAAAAACACAGAAATTCATCAGTTATAGTTATCTAAAGTAACTATAACTTATGCCCTAAGGTAACTATAACTCGCATCCCCGCCATGCACAGATTCCTCATCAACTATTTCATTGCAAATATTGCAGTGATATCACCAATGATGTCATAGATGTCATGAGTGATATAATATGTAGGGAAATTAGCAGTGCATGACGTGGGTGCGGGTTATAATTGTAATATAACGTAAGGTGGATTTGCAAAGCGCTGCTTGTGACCCGTGAGGGTATCCAGGTGGTAAGTGTAGGCGTGTAGTAAGGCTTGACCTGAATACAGGTTGTATCGATGGTCCCTCAAGAAGACTAATTAAATAGCCAGGTCTTCAGCTTCTTGTGGAATTCAAGAAGTGGGGAGGAGGCTCTGATGCATTGGGGGAGGTTATTCAATAATTTGGTGGCTTGATAGAATGATCAACCTACCGTTCTGCTTCTGCAGATGCAGGGTGTGTGCGAGAGTGGTGGTGAGCGAAAATGTCTGGTGGGTTGGTGGAAGTGAAGCCGGTAATTGAGGAATGCAGGTCCCATGTTGTGTAGTGACTTGAATGCGTGGGCGAGAAGTTTGAACATGCAACGCTTATGGATAGGGAGCCAGTGGAGGTCCTGGAGGAGTGGTGTGGGTTTGTAGCAGGAGGCCAAGGACGAGTCTGGCAATGTCGTTTTGGATGATTTGAAGTCTGTGAAGAAGATGGGTTCTCGTAGTCCAATCTGACTGTGATTAGGGCCTGCTTGATGGTATGTCTGATGTATAGTTACCTTAGGGCACAAGTTATAGTTACTTGAGAAATATAACTGATGAATTTCTGTGTTTTTTCCCACAGTGATTTTCTAGGTTGTTTTTTATGTAAAGTAATATTTTGTTACTGTATGTAAAGCCAACCCCCTCGCTCCCCCTGGCTGTACACGGCCCACGGAGGGTTGGCCGCAGGGCCTGACATGTGGCCAGGGCCTGACATGTGGCCAGGCCCTGCTCCATACCCCCTGCAGGAAGTCAACCCCATGCTGAAAGGTTGGCCGCAGGCAGCCAACCCCGTGCTCAGCAGGGGGTTGACCACAGGGCCTGGCCTGCGGAGTATTCCTATTTTTTTGCCCTGAGCTGCGTCCTCAGTGCAGCACTTTCCACCCATTCATAAATACTACTTTTCAACCCTTCCTAAAAATAGTTGGGGAATTTATAACTTTCACCAAATATCCCAGAACTGAAGTTATAACAGTAAATAAGCCTCCTGGAATATTTGGGGAAAAGTTTCTCTTTCCCCAAATATTCTAGGACTGGAGTTAGAATAGTAAATTTGACCTTCCAGTGACTGCCATGCCCACTCCTGCCCTGAGTGCACAGTTCTGGACAAGAAACACAAATGAGCAGCCTGTGGCCATCCCACCGGAAGACATCCAACCCCACGCTGCAGGGCCTGGTTTGCAGCCAGGACCTACATCCAACTCACCGCAGGCAGCCAACCCCATGCTGAGCACGGCCTTTGGTCGTGCGTGGGGTTGGAAATGGGCCTGGCTTGCAGCCTGGACCTGCATCCAACTCCCTGCAGGCAGTCAACCCCACACTGGGCACAGCCTTTGGCCGCTCGCGCAACAGAGGTTAGCCAAAGGCTTTGGCGTGCCACCAGGCCCTGTGCCAACCACCTAGCAGGCTGCCAACCCAAACAGTGCATAGTCTTTGGCATGCACAACGTAGGGTTGGCCTTTATGCCCAGAGGACGCTATCCCCTGGGGCCAAAACATATATATTAAGAGGAAGGGGGAGGCGTGCAGTTCCCTCCCAAGCCTTATTTGGCTTCCCCGGACCCCATTCCTTGAAACCAAATTCCAATTTAAAAAAACAAAAAGGGAGAGGGGGCCAAAGGCTGCACACCCCCTCCCCCTACATAATGCCACCCCCTGGGATGACTCCCTAGGTCCTATAGTGGCTCGGGAGGGGGGCACATGCTCCCCTACTTAAAGAATGCAGCCCCAGGTGATTGGGTCTCCAGGGCCCAAAATGTGCTCAGAAAGGGGGGGCCCAACTGACCCCACCACCCTATATATATATATATATATTTTTTTTTTAATCCAGCGGTGGTGGCAGGGCCACGAGAGAGGACAAGCCAAGCTGTGAGGGTTGCTGACGAAGCTGGTGGCTCACCAGAACAGGCTGAGGAGGGTTACGCTACACACAACCCAGGTATTGACTCTGAGGAAGAAGGTAACGTTGCGGGTAATATAGAGTCAGACTCAGCCGAAGGAAGTGGTGCGCAGAGGGTTCGAGAGAAAGGCAAAAGGTGCTTGACGAATCACCCCAAAACTTTCAAGACAGGAGCTGACCGGAGCGCCCCATTTGTTTTGAAAATTTCGCGAAGATTCATCAAACGGCGCCAAAGATATTAGCAAATTATGCAGCCATGACGCGTTTCGTCCCTCACAGGGGACTTGATCACATGACCCGCTTTCAGCAGGATGATTTGTTTAAATACTTTTTTTCAAACTTTTCCCTCGTAAATTTCTTAAAGTGACATGTGCATTAAATGTAACACTTTTAACCATAGACATAGAAAAAATACATGTATGTGTCCTGTTGGCATGGTTACCGTTTGAAAGAGATATATATATATATATATATATATATATATATATATATATATATATATATATATATATTACCTACTGGCGGTCGCCAGTAGGTAGTTATAGTTAGGACCTCGTTTCTATTAAAAAAGCGGTTTTTAATTTGCTAATATCTTTGGCGCCGTTTGATGAATCTTCGCGAAATTTTCAAAACAAATGGGGCGCTCCGGTCAGCTCCTGTCTTGAAAGTTTTGGGGTGATTCGTCAAGCGGGGGCCAAGAAAAAAGAGGGGTCCCAAAACTTGTTTTCCTTTTTTAATTTCCATAGGACATTTTAGACACGGCTACAGCCCGAACTGCTGAACGGAATTGCACCAAATGTGGCAAAAAGGTAGGTCTTGGTTCAGAAAGCGACCTTTTTTTTTAAATGGTGTAAATCCGTTCAGTAGTTCCTGAGAAATTCAAAAAAGAAAAATATCGATATCTGAGCACCGAGGAGGAGTCGCGACTCCTCCCGGGCATGAGCTTCACTCTGATTGGCTGCCAACACTCCAAACCAGGAAGTGTTGGCAGCCATCTTGTGACTCGTAACCGAGTCAGAGGAACACAGTGAAAAAAACATTAAAAAACAAGAAAAGGGGGCAGGGTAGAAACATCCTGACCCCCTAGGCCTGCTGAGGGGGTCCACAGGGACCCCAGGGCCCAAAAAAGCATTTTTTTTTTTTAAACGGCAGAATTCGCGCGAATCCTGCCGAGAAAATAAAAAAAGAACGAAGCGCGGGAGCCCGCTTCGTTATTGTTAAGCCCCCGGGTGGGCCAGGTCCTGGGGGCTATCCCAGATTATATAGCGGGGGCCCCCGCAGCCCCGGGGACCACCACCTCCCCGGGGCTCTCATTGTTTTAAATAAAAATGTGTGTGGGGGGCTCAAGCCCCCCCACACACCCCGGGGACCACCACCTCCCCGGGGCTTTGCCGTTTAAACGCAGGGGGCCCGCGGCCCCCCCGCAGCCCCAGGGACCGCCACCTCCCGGGGCTCTGTTTTTTTTTTTAAAGATGCGTGTGGGGGGGGGGGGGGCGGGCTCAAGCCCCCCACACGCCCCGGGGACCACCACCTCCCCGGGGCACTAAATATTCTAATTAGGGGGTCCGTTACGGACCCCTAGGCCCCGGGGACCACCACCTCCCCGGGGATTTAGAAATGAAGGGAGGGGAGCCATGCAGCCCCCCTCCTGGAGCTCTTGATGGCCCTGGGGACCGCCACCCCCTAGGGCCAGCTCCTGCAATGTCCCCGGGTGCCCACCCCTGGGACATTGCCGTTTGCTATGGCAGGGCGGGAGCACGGCTCCCGCCCTGTCATAGCAAACTCTGCTTTGCTTGATTGAAGCGAGAGCAGGTAAACCTGCTCTCGCTTCAATCAAGCAAAGCAGGATTGCTTTTGAGCAAGGGGAGCTGCATGTCAGCAGCTCCCCTTGCTCAAAAGCAATGCCGGCTCCCACAGGAGGTGGGGAGCCGGCGGGACTGTGGGGGCATTGGGGCTCCCCTCACAGTCCCCAACGGAGAGGCCAGGCCCTGGGGGATGGGGTCCCCAGGGCCAGAAGTGGCCCGAGAGGGGGGCCACGCGGCCCCCCTCCCCTGTGAAATTAAAAAAAAAAAAAACGGAAAGGCCGGCCCCGGGGATGGGGTCCCTGGGGCCATAATTGGCCTGAGGAGGGGGGCCACGCGGCCCCCCTCCAAATAATTAATAAATTAAATTTTTTAAAAAGTCTGGCCATGCCCCAGGGGCTGGGGGTCCCCAGGGCCGAAATTGGCCTTGGGAGGGGGGCCCGATTAAAATTTTTTTTTTTGATAAAAAGGAGTCAGGCCCTGGGGATGGGGTCCCCAGGGCCCCAAAAATGTAACAGAAAGGGGGGCCAAACCGCCCTCCTTGTAAAAAAAAATATTTTAAAAAAAGCCGGCATCTAGCCGGAGGCCACGCCCCCTTTCTCGACCACTCTGCAAACGCGCCCCGTGGCGCGTTGTAAGTTGGGGAATTAATTCCCCAAGAATAATGGGGGTCCCTGGGGGCCAACTAGTCCACCACGTACCTCCAGTATGCGCCACAGAGCTGCGTTGCAGAGAGGTGGTCCAAGGCCACGCCCCTTTTTACACCACTCTGCAAACGTGCCTCTTGGCGCACTGGTGGTGGGGCGATGAGGTCCTCTTGTGTCCTCAGGACCTAAGTGGACTTCATCCCCCGAGCAGCAGTGCGCCAAGAGGCGCGTTTGCAGAGTGGTGTAAAAAGGGGGCGTGGCCTCGGACCACCTCTCTGCAACGCAGCTCTGTGGCGCATACTGGAGGTACCTGGTGGGCTAGTTGGCCCCCAGGGACCCCCAGTATTCAAGGGGAATTAATTCCCCAACTTACAACGCGCCACAGGGCGCGTTTGCACAGTGGTGCAGGGAGGGGGCATGGCCTTTGTCCACCTCTCAGCAATCCCACTGTGTGGGGCTTACCGGAGGTAAGAGGTAGGCTAGTTGGCCCCTAAAGGACCCCCAGCAGCGAAGGGGACTTCAATCCCCATCCAAGAGCGCGCCAGGGAGCGCGTTTGTAGAGTGGTGGGCAAAGGGGGCGTGGTCTGCTCTGAGAACTTAGCAATCCTGCTGTGTGGGACTTACTGGAGGTAATAGGAGGGGTAGTTGGCCCCCAAGGATGTCCTTGGGGGCCAACTACCCCTCTTGTTACCTCCAGTAAGTCCCGCACAGTGGGATTGCTAAGACGTCTTCGGAGGCCATGCCCCCCTTTCTCCACCACTCTGCAAACGCGCCTCCTGGCAGACTACGGGATGGGGGACAAAGTCCAATTTACTCCTGAGGGACTTTGGGGGCCAAGAAGCCCTACTGGTACCTCCTGTAAGCCCTACGCACCGGAATTCCTGAGCGCTGGTCGGAGGCATAGTACCCTTTCTCCACCACTCTGCAAACATGACTACTAGTTAAAGAAGTGTTTGCAATGTAATAGGTTTCGCATTTGCGAGAATTAGAGCTATTGGCGTTGTAAATGCAAAAGTTTTTTACTAATGTTTTTTGGAGTGGAGTGGATGTACGTTGTGTGTAGTGGAATTATGTGGTATGTTGTGCAGTGAAATTATGTGGATAGAAAGTATGTGGTATTTAGTGTATAGGAATTATGTAGAGTGGGATTATGTGTTATGGAGAGTAAATATGTGGTATGGTAGTCTGTGTTGTGGAGTGGTAATGTCAGGTTTAGTCTTCCTCGTTTCCATAGAAGCTCAACTATGAACTCAATGAGACAAAAAAAAGAAGGAATCACTGAGGAGCACTTCTGGACCTAGTCAGAGGTATGAGCAGGGCCACTGGAATTATGCGACTGTTTGGCTGCACCGACTTTCGCACAAATATACATTTTCTGCATTAGCCACATAATTCATCATCTGCTCCCTAATCTGAAGATTTGAACAAAAAAAGCCTTGTTTCTAGCTCCAACGGCTCAAACGTTACCAAAAATGCAGCGACAAGTGTTACAGCATGTTGGAAGGCCCTTTGCAAACCTAGAATGGTCACCTGTTACTTATTGCTAAATGTGGGTATTAAATTGGTACTAATGGTGTGCAAGCCACTCTTGCTTCCTTCTGCGCCTCTCTCTGCGCCTCTCTTGCCTCTTTCTGCATTTCTGTTGCTTCTTTCTGCACATTTCTTTCTTTTTCTGCACTTCTCTTGCCTCTTTCTGCAAATCTCTTCTACGTTCAGCATCTCTCTTGCCTCTTTCTGCATGTCTGTTGCCTCTTTATGCACCTAGGGGCAGATTTACAAGCCCCTTGCTCCACTTTTGTGTCACTTTTAACATGGGAAAAGTGACGCAAAAGTGGCGCAATGGGCTTGTAAATCTGCCCCCTCATTTGCTTCTTTCTGTACACTCTTGCCTCTTTCTGCACCTTTCTTCCCTCTTTCTGCACCTCTCTTGCCTTTTTCTGTACCCCTCTTATGTCTTTCTGCACCTTTTTTGCCTCTTTCTGCACCTCTGTTCCTTCTTTCTGCTCTTCTTTTGTTTCTTTCTGCACCTGACTTGCTTCTTTCTGTATCCCTCTTGCCTCTCTCTCCACCCCTCTTCCCTCTTTCTGCACTTCTGTTGCTTCTTTCTGCACTTATCTTGCTTCTTTCTGCACCTCACTTGCCTCTTTCTGCACCCCTATTGCCTCTTTCTACACCTTTCTTGCCTCAGTCTGCCCACCTGTTTCCTTTTTCTGCACCCCATTTGCCTGTTTCAGCAACTCTCTTGCATCTTTCTGCAGTTCTCTTGCCTCCTTCTGCACCTCACTTGCCTCTTTTTGCACCTCTGTTGGTTCTTTTGCACTGCTGTTGCTTCTTTCTGTACCTCTCTTGCAAATTTCTGCACCCCTCTTGCCTCTTTCTGCACCCCTTTTACCTGTTTTGCACCTCTCTTGCCTCTGTCTGCAACTCTGTTACATCTTTCTGTACCTCTTTTGCCTGTTTCCGCAACTCCTTTGTCTCTTTCTGCAGTTCTCTTGCTTCCTTCTGCACCTTTGTTGCTTCTTTCTGCACTTCTCTTGCCTCTTTCGGCGCCCCTGTTGCTTCATTCTGCACTTCCCATGCTTCTTTCTAAACCTGTCTTGCTTTTTTCTGCCCCCCTGTTGCCTCTTTCTGCATTCGTCTTCCCTCTTTCTGTACCTTTTTTGCCTGTTTCTGCATCTCACTTGCCTCTTTCTGCACTTCTCTTGCTTCTTTCTATACCTCTGTTGCTTCTTTCAGCAATTCTCTTGACTCTTTCTGCACTTCTCTTGCCTGTTTCTGCACCTCTCTTGCTTCTTTCTGCACTTCTCTTGCCTGTTTCTGCACTTCTCTTCCTTCTTTTTGCACCCCTCTTGCCTCTTTTTGCACCTCTGTTGGTTCATTCTGCACTGCTCTTGCTTCTTTCTGCACTTCACTTGCGTCTTTCTGCACTTCTCTTGCTTCTTTCTACACCTCTTTTGCAAATTTCTGTATCCCTCTTGCCTTTTTCTGCACCCTCTTCCCTATTTCTCCACCTCTTTTGCTTCTTTCTGCACTTCTCTTGCTTCTTTCTGCACTGCTCTTGCTTCTTTCTGCCCCTCACTTGTCTCTTTCTGTACTTCTCTTGCTTCTTTCTACTCCTCTATTGCTTCTTTCAGCACTTCTCTTGCCTCTTTCTGCACTTCTCTTCCTTCTTTTTGCACCTCTCTTGCCTCTTTTTGCACCTATGTTGGTTCTTTCTGCACTGCTCTTGCTTCTTTCTGCACCTCACTTGCCTCTTTCTGCACTTCTCTTGCTTCTTTCTCCACCTCTGTTGCTTCTTTCAGCAATTCTATTGCCTCTTTCTGCACTTCTCTTGCTTGTTTCTGCACCTCTTTTGCAAATTTCTGTATCCCTCTTGCCTCTTTCTGCACCCTCTTCCCTATTTCTCCACCTCTTTTGCTTCTTTCTGCACTTCTCTTGCTTCTTTCTGCACTGCTCTTGCTTCTTTCTGCACCTCACTTGTCTCGTTCTGTACTTCTCTTGCTTTTTTCTACTCCTCTATTGCTTCTTTCAGCAATTCTCTTGCCTCTTTCTGCACTTCTCTTCCTTCTTTTTGCACCTCTCTTGCCTCTTTTTGCACCTCTGTTGGTTCTTTCTGCACTGCTCTTGCTTCTTTCTGCACCTCACTTGCCTCTTTCTGCACTTCTCTTGCTTCTTTCTACACCTCTGTTGCTTCTTTCAGCAATTCTCTTGCCTCTTTCTGTACCCCTGTACCCTCTTTCTGCACCTTTCTTGCCTCTTTTTGCACCTCTGTTGGTTCTTTCTGCACTGCTCTTGCTTCTTTCTGCACCTCACTTGCCTCTTTCTGCACTTCTCTTGCTTCTTTCTAAACCTCTGTTGCTTCTTTCAGCAATTCTCTTGCCTCTTTCTGTACCCCTGTACCCTCTTTCTGCACCTTTCTTGCCTCTTTTTGCAACTCTGTTGGTTCTTTCTGCACTGCTCTTGCTTCTTTCTACACCTCACTTGTCTCTTTCTGCACTTCTCTTGCTTCTTTCTACTGCTCTGTTGCTTCTTTCAGCAATTCTCTTGCCTCTGTCTGCACTTTTCTTCCTTCTTTTTGCACCCCTCTTGCCTCTTTTTGCACCTCTGTTGGTTCTTTCTGCACTGCTCTTGCTTCTTTCTGCACCTCACTTGCATCTTTCTGCACTTCTCTTGCTTCTTTCTACTCCTCTGTTGCTTCTTTCAGCAATTCTCATGCCTCTTTCTGCACTTCTCTTCCTTCTTTTTGCACCTCTCTTGCCTCTTTTTGCACCTCCGTTGGTTCTTTCTGCACTGCTCTTGCTTCTTTCTGCACCTCACTTGTCTCTCTCTGCACTTCTCTTGCTTCTTTCTACACCTCTGTTGCTTCTTACAGCAATTCTCTTGCCTCTTTCTGCACTTCTCTTCCTTCTTTTTGCACCTTGCTTGCCTCTTTATGCACCTCTGTTGGTTCATTCTGCACTGCTCTTGCTTCTTTCTGCACCTCACTTTCCTCTATCTGCACTTCTCTTGCTTCTTTCTACACCTCTGTTGCTTCTTTCAGCAATTCTCTTGCCTCTTTCTGCACTTCTCTTGCTTGTTTCTGCACCTCTTTTGCAAATTTCTGTATCCCTCTTGCCTCTTTCTGCACCCTCTTCCCTATTTCTCGACCTCTTTTGCTTCTTTCTGCACTTCTCTTGCTTCTTTCTGCACTGCTCTTGCTTCTTTCTGTACCTCTGTTGCAAATTTCTGTATCCCTCTTGCCTCTTTCTGCACCCCTGTACCCTTTTTCTGCACCTTTCTTGCCTGTTTCTGCACCTCTCTTGCCTCTTTTTGCACCTCTGTTGGTTCTTTCTGCACTTCTCTTGCTTCTTTCTACTGCTCTGTTGCTTCTTTCAGCAATTCTCTTGCCTCTTTCTGCACTTCTCTTGCTTGTTTCTGCACCTCTTTTGCAAATTTCTGTATCCCTCTTGCCTCTTTCTGCACCCTCTTCCCTATTTCTCCACCTCTTTTGCTTCTTTCTGCACTTCTCTTGCTTCTTTCTGCACTGCTCTTGCTTCTTTCTGTACCTCTGTTGCAAATTTCTGTATCCCTCTTGCCACTTTCTGCTCCCTCTTCCCTATTTCTCCACCTCTTTTGCTTCTTTCTGCAATTCTCTTGCCTCTTTCTGCACTTCTCTTGCTTGTTTCTGCACCTCTTTTGTAAATTTCTGTATCCCTCTTGCCTCTTTCTGCACCCTCTTCCCTATTTCTCCACCTCTTTTGCTTCTTTCTGCACTTCTCTTGCTTCTTTCTGCACTGCTCTTGCTTCTTTCTGTACCTCTGTTGCAAATTTCTGTATCCCTCTTGCCTCTTTCTGCACCCTCTTCCCTATGTCTCCACCTCTTTTGCTTCTTTCTACACCTCTGTTGTTTCTTTCAGCAATTCTCTTGCCTCTTTCTGCACTTCTCTTGCTTCTTTCTACACCTCTGTTGCTTCTTTCAGCAATTCTCTTGCCTCTTTCTGCACTTCTCTTGCTTGTTTCTGCACCTCTTTTGTAAATTTCTGTATCCCTCTTGCCTCTTTCTGCACCCTCTTCCCTATGTCTCCACCTCTTTTGCTTCTTTCTGCACTTCTCTTGCTTCTTTCTGCCCTGCTCTTGCTTCTTTCTGTACCTCTGTTGCAAATTTCTGTATCCCTCTTGCCTCTTTCTGCAACCCTGTACCCTTTTCCTACACTTCTCTTGCCTGTTTCTGTACCTCTCTTGCCTCTTTTTGCACCTCTGTTGGTTCTTTCTGCACTGCTCTTGCTTCTTTCTGCACCTCACTTGTCTCTTTCTGTACTTCTCTTGCTTCTTTCTACTCCTCTGTTGCTTCTTTCAGCAATTCTCTTGCCTCTTTCTGCACTTCTCTTCCTTCGTTTTGCACCCTTCTTGCCTCTTTTTGCACCTCTGTTGGTTCATTCTGCACTGCTCTTGCTTCTTCCTGCACCTCACTTGCGTCTTTCTGCACTTCTCTTGCTTCTTTCTACACCTCTGTTGCTTCTTTCAGCAATTCTCTTGCCTCTTTCTGCACTTCTCTTGCTTGTTTCTGCACCTCTTTTGCAAATTTCTGTATCCCTCTTGCCTCTTTCTGCACCCTCTTCCCTATTTCTCCACCTCTTTTGCTTCTTTCTGCACTTCTCTTGCTTCTTTCTGCACTGCTCTTGCTTCTTTCAGTACCTCTGTTGCAAATGTCTGTATCCCTCTTGCCTCTTTCTGCATCCCTGTACCCTTTTTCTGCACCTTTTTTGCCTGTTTCTGCACCTCTCTTGCCTCTTTTTGCACCTCTGTTGGTTCTTTCTGCACTTCTCTTGCTTCTTTCTACTCCTCTGTTGCTTCTTTCAGCAATTCTCTTGCCTCTTTCTGCACTTCTCTTCCTTCTTTTTGCACCCCTCTTGCCTCTTTTTGCACCTCTGTTGGTTCATTCTGCACTGCTCGTGCTTCTTTCTGCACCTCACTTGCCTCTTTCTGCACTTCTCTTGCTTCTTTCTACACCTCTGTTGCTTCTTTCAGCAATTCACAATTCGCTTGCCTCTTTCTGCACTTCTCTTGCTTGTTTCTGCACCTCTTTTGCAAATTTCTGTATCCCTCTTGCCTCTTTCTGCACCCTCTTCCCTATTTCTCCACCTCTTTTGCTTTTTTCTGCACTTCTCTTGCTTCTTTCTGCACTGCTCTTGCTTCTTTCTATACCTCTGTTGCTTCTTTCAGCAATTCTCTTGCCTCTTTCTGCACTTCTCTTGCTTCTTTCTACACCTCTGTCGCTTCTTTCAGCAATTCTCTTGCCTCTTTCTGTACTTCTCTTGCTTGTTTCTGCACCTCTTTTGCAAATTTCTGTATCCCTCTTGCCTCTTTCTGCACCCTTTTCCCTATTTCTCCACCTCTTTTGCTTCTTTCTGCACTTCTCTTGCTTCTTTCTGCACTGCTCTTGCTTCTTTCTGTACCTCTGTTGCAAATTTCTTTCTGTACCTCTGTTGCAAATTTCTTTATCCCTCTTGCCTCTTTCTGCACCCCTGTACCCTTTTTCTACACCTCTCGTGCCTGTTTCTGCACCTCTCTTGCCTCTTTTTGCACTTCTGTTGGTTCTTTCTGCACTGCTCTTGCTTCTTTCTGCACCTCACTTGTCTCTTTCTGCACTTCTCTTGCTTCTTTCTACTCCTCTGTTGCTTCTTTCAGCAATTCTCTTGCCTCTTTCTGCACTTCTCTTCCTTCTTTTTGCAGCCCTCTTGCCTCTTTTTGCACCTCTGTTGGTTCATTCTGCACTGCTCTTGCTTCTTCCTGCACCTCGCTTGCTTCTTTCTGCACTTCTCTTGCTTCTTTCTACACCTCTGTTGCTTCTTTCAGCAATTCTCTTGCCTCTTTCTGCACTTCTCTTGCTTGTTTCTGCACCTCTTTTGCAAATTTCTGTATTCCTCTTGCCTCTTTCTGCACCCTCTTCCCTATTTCTCCACCTCTTTTGCTTCTTTCTTCACTTCTCTTGCCTCTTTCTGCACTTCTCTTGCTTCTTTATACACCTCTGTTGCTTCTTTCAGCAGTTCTCTTGCCTCTTTCTGCACTTTTCTTGCTTGTTTCTGCACCTCTTTTGCAAACGACTGTATCCCTCTTGCCTCTTTCTGCACCCTCTTCCCTATTTCTCTACCTCTTTTGCTTCTTTCTGCACTTCTCTTGCTTCTTTCTGCACTGCTCTTGCTTCTTTCTGTACCTCTGTTGCAAATTTCTGTATCCCTCTTGCCTCTTTCTGCACCCCTGTGCCCTCTTTCTGCACCTTTCTTGTCTGTTTCTGCACCTCTCTTGCCTCTTTCTGCACCTCTGACTTAGAGGTAGTTTTAATCCCCCTGCCCTATTATGTACTAGGGCCTTACAGGGGAGGTCATGCCAATCCCAGGGGTACCCCAACTCATAGTGTACCCTAGTGTATGTAGGTGTTTTCACTGTATTCTAAGTGTCTTTCAGGATAGCACTGGCTCCGGGCCTGGTTAGTCAGAGTAAGTTACCACCAGTACCAGTCAGCAAAACGTTGTGGGCACAGGATGACTTTGCAACAAGGCCTATTTCTGCACCTCTGTTGGTTCTTTGTGAATATCTCTTGCTTCTTTCTGCACCTTTCTTCGTCTTTCTGGACTTCTGTTGCGTCTTTCTACATTTCTTTTGCTTCTTTCTGCGCGCTTCTTCCTCTTTCTGCACATGTCTTACCTCTGTAGGAATAGTTAGAAATTAGCATTTTAAAAACCTTTGAAATTCACTGAAAAAACCATAGGTTTCAGGGACGTTATAGTTAGAAATTATCATTTAAAAAACCTTTGAAATTCACTGAAAAAACCATAGGTTTCAGGGACGTTATAGTTAGATATTAGCATTTAAAAAAAACCATAGAAATTCACTGAAAAAGCCATAGGTTTCAGGGACGTTATAGTTAGTTGGACATTTCACTCGTACAAAACCAGAGAAATTCGGCCGTTATACTTAGTTGAGCTAACTATAACTCGCGCCCCCGCAATGCACTGCTGATGACGTCACATATTACATCATTCATGACATGGTCAGTGACATCACTGATGACATCTCAAATGACATCACTGATGACATCACTGATGACATCATCCACGTGATAATCTGATGCACCTCCTCACACCCTAATATAACCCTTGATACACCCACACTAAAATACAGACTACCATTTTCGAAACCATAGACACACCAATACCAGTTACTACATACCCACTCACTGATTCCTAGGTCTACACACACGTCCACTCATTCACCCATACAGTCACTCATACATGCAGTCACTTATCAATACAGCACTATCATTTGCACTCATACACCCATACAGACACTCACACATCGCCACTCATCCATAGAGTTACTCACACACCTAGTCAATCATGCAAAGAATCATTCACACTCCCATTTACTCACCTATACAGTTATACACACACCACCTCACTTATTCATATAGATACTAACACATACTTACTCTCTTATACAATCACTGATACAAGCACACACTCATCCATACAGTCACTCTCACAATCACTCACTCTCACATATAGTGATTTATATACCCCAACACTCACATATACTGCCTTTCACATATATAGTTACTCACACATGTACTACTGAGACAACCATTCACTCACCAACACACCCATACACACACACTCACCTACCCCTACAGCCCTTCACAGATGCACTCTTGATCCCATACACCCAGTGAATTACCCACTCACACATCTATGCACAGAGTCACATACCCCCACCCACCCACACAGACACTTGGGCACCTATACAGATACTCAGACAACCAATCAATAACCCATATAGACACTCATGTAGCTACTCTCCAGCCCATGCAGCTGCTTACACACCAACCGACAGACTAATACAGACATTCACACAGTTTAGTCACTAACCCATGCATTCAGTAAGACACAATTAATCACTCACTTATACAGTCAGTCACGCATCTTCTAAATCATCCATTCAGACACGTATACACCCACTCATTCTTCAATACACCTTGGCATATATATATATAAAACATATTTAAACTTTACAGAAACACACATTCACTGGATGATGTCATCAGTGATGTCACTGACCATGTCATGAATGATGTAATATGTGACGTCATCAGTAGTGCATTGCGGGGGCGTGAGTTATAGTTAGCTCAACTAACTATAACGGCCGAATTTCTCTTGTTTTGTACTAGTGAAATGTCCAACTAACTATAAAGTCCCTGAAACCTATGTTTTTTTCAGTGAATTTATATATATATATATATATATATATATATATATATATATATATATATATATATATATATATATACACACACACATATATTACCTACTGGCGGTTGCCAGTAGGTAGTTATAGTTAGGACCTTGTTTCTATTCAAAAAGCATTTTTTCTTTTGCCAATATCTTTTTGGTGCCGTTTGACAAATCTTCACGTAATTTCAAAACTAATGCACTGCTCTGGTCAGCACCTGTCTTGAAAGTTTCAGGTTATTCGTCAAGCGGGGGCCGAGAAGAAAGGGGGGTCCCAAAACGCGTTTTCGCCATGTTAATTTTCATAGGAAACTTTAGACAAAGCTACATCCTGAACTGCTAAACGGAATTACGCCACATTCGGCAAAAAGGTAGCTCTTGGTTCAGAAAGCATGCTTTTTTTTAAATGGTGTAAATCCGTTCAGTAGTTACTGAAATTTTTATATTTAAAATATTTATATATCTGGTGACCACGGTGGATCCGCGAACCCTCTCGAGCACGAGCTTGATTCTGATTGGCTGCCAACACTCTAAACCAAAAAGTGTTGGCAGCCATCTTGTGACTCGGTTGAACCAAGTCACAAGAAAAAAGGTTAAAAATGAAGAAAAGGGGGCAGGGTAGAAACACCCTGACCCCGTAGGCCTGCTCAAGGGTTCACACAGGTACCCCGAGGGCCCAAAAAAGCATTTTGTTTGTCAGGATTCACGGACCCTACGCGAATCCTGCCAAAATATTTTAAAAACGAAGCGCGGTGCCCCGCACTTTGTTTTTTATAAGCCCCCGGGTGCGCCAGGTCCCAGGGGCAATCCATTATTATGCGGGGGCTCACGGGGGCCCCTGCAGCCCCGGGGACCGCCACCTCCCCGGGGAATGGTTAATAATATGCGGGGGCACGTGGCCCCCCACAGCCTCGGGGACTGCAACCTCCCCGGGGCATTACTTTTATAATGGGCGGGGTGCCTCGCGGGCCCCCCCAAGCCCCGGGGACCACCACCTCCCCGGGGCTTCAATTTAATTAAAGAAGTGTGGGGGGGCTCCTGCCCCTCCCCACATTGCCCCGGGGACCACTACCTCCCCGGGGCAAACATAAATTAAGGGTGGGGGTCCGCAATGGACCCCTGGCCCCAGGGACCACCACCTCCCCGGGGCTTTACACATGAAGGGAGGGGGCGCTCGGCCCCCGTCCTGGAGCCCTCCTTGGCCCTGGGGACCGCCACCCCCCAGGACCAGCTCCAGCAATGTCCCGGGGTGCCCACCCCCGGGACATTGCAGTTTGCTATGGCAGGGCGAGAGCACTGCTCCTGCCCTGCCATAGCAAACAGTGTACTTGCTTTGAACAAGTCACAAGAAAAAAGGTTAAAAATGAAGAAAAGGGGGCAGGGTAGAAACACCCTGACCCCGTAGGCCTGCTCAAGGGTTCACACAGGTACCCCGAGGGGCCAAAAAGCATTTTGTTTGTCAGGATTCACAGACCCTACGCGAATCCTGCCAAAATATTTTAAAACGAGCGCGGTCCCCCGCACTTTGTTTTATAAGCCCGGGTGCGCCAGGTCCCAGGGGCAATCCATTATTATGCGGGGGCTCACGGGGCCCCCGCAGCCCCGGGGACCGCCACCTCCCGGGGAATGGTTAATAATATGCGGGGGCACGTGGCCCCCACAGCCTCGGGGACTGCAACCTCCCGGGGCATTACTTTTATAACGGGCGGGGGGCCTCGCGGACCCCCCAAGCCCCGGGGACCGCCACCTCCCGGGGCTTCAATTAATTAAAGAAGTGTGGGGGGCTCCTGCCCCTCCCCACATTACCCCGGGGACCACTACCTCCCGGGGCAAACATAAATTAAGGGTGGGGGTCCGCAATGGACCCCTGGCCCCAGGGACCACCACCTCCCGGGGCTTTACACATGAAGGGAGGGGCGCTCGGCCCCCGTCCTGGAGCCCTCCTTGGCCCTGGGGACCGCCACCCCCAGGACCAGCTCCAGCAATGTCCCGGGGTGCCCACCCCGGGACATTGCAGTTTGCTATGGCAGGGCGAGAGCACTGCTCCTGCCCTGCCATAGCAAACAGTGTACTTGCTTTGAACAAGCCAGAGCACTTTGCTCTCGCTTGTTCAAAGCGAGCACACTTTGCTTTTTACCACCAGGGAGCTGCATGTTAGCAGCTCCCTGGGTGTAAAAAGCAATGCCAGCCCCCGCAGGAGTTGGGAGCCGGCTGGGAAAGCGGGGGCCTTCAGGCTCCCCCCATGGTCCCTTTAAAGATAGCCATGCCCCGGGGATGGGGTCCCTGGGGCCGCCATCAGCCAGGGGAGGGGAGCCACGCGGCCCCCCTCCCTGAAAAAGGAATACATTTTTTTTTAAATGGCCAAGCCCTGGGGGATGGGGTCCCTGGGGCCAAAAATGGCCTGGGAGGGGGGCCGCTCGGCCCCCCTCCCTTAAAAGAAATAAATAAAAATTGTCCGGGCCGCGGGGATTGGGGTCCCCAGGGCTGAAATTGGCCTGGGGAGGCGGGCCGTGAGGCCCTCCTCCCCTTTAAAATAATTGTACATGCAAAGGCCTAGCCCCGGAGGATGGGGTCCCCGGGGCCAGAATCGGCCCCGGGAGGGGGGCCCGTGCCCCCTCCCTTTGTATTTAAAAAAAAAAATGAAAAGTAGGTCTGGCCCCGGGGGATGGGGTCCCAGGGGTACAAAAGAGTTAAGGGGCTGTGTGGCCACCCTTCCTAAAAGTTTTAAAAAAAAGAAAGAAACCGGCAACTCATGGGAAGCCCTGCCCCCTCCCTGTACCACTGTGCAAATGTGCCTCGTGGCGCGTTCTGGGTTGGGGGTTAAGTCCCCTTCGATCCTAAGGGTCCTTAGAGGCCAACTAGCCCACCAGGTACCTCCAGTAAGCCCCACACAGTGGGATTGCTGAGAGGTAGTCTGAGGCCACGCCCCTTTTTACAACACTGCAAACGCGCCTCTTGGTGCACTGCTGGTGGGGCGATGAGGTCCTTGTGTACTGAGGACTTCAGGACTAAAGTGGACTTCATCCCCCAAGCAGCAGTGCGCCAGGAGGCACGTTTGCAGAGTAGCGTAAAAAGGGGGCGTGGCCTCCGACCACTCTCAGCAATCCAGCTATGTGGGGCTTACTGGAGGTAACAGGAGGGCTGTTACTGGAGGTAACAGGAGGGCTAGTTGGCCCCCAGGGACCCTCAGGGGGCAAGAGGACTTCATCCCCCAACCAAGAGCATGCCAGGAAGCGCATTTGCAGAGTGGTGGAGAAAGGGGGCGTGGCCTGTGTCCACCTCTCAGCAATCCCACTGTGTGGGGTATACTGGAGGTAACAGGTAGGCTAGTTGGCCCCTAAGGACCCCCAGCAGGGAAGGGGACTTCAATCCCCATTCAAGAGTGCATCAGGGAGCACGTTTGTGGAGTGATGGGCAAAGGGAGCATGGCCTGCTATGAGAACTTAGCAATCCTGCTGTGTGGGACTTACTATAGGTAATAGGAGGGGTAGTTGGCCCCCAAGGATGACCTTGGGGGCCAACTACCCCTCCTGTTACCTCCAGTAAGTCCCATACAGTGGGATTCCTAAGAGGTCTTTGGAGGTCACACCCTCCTTTCTCTACCACTCTGCAAACGTGCCTCCTGGCACACTACTGGTTGGGGGATGAAGTCAACTTTACTCCTGAGGGACTTTGGGGGTCAAGAAGCCCTCCTGGTTCCTCCTGTAAGTCCTACACAGTGGAATTCCTAAGCGCTGGTCGGAGGCCCAGCCCCCTTTCTCCACCTCTCTGCAAACGCGACTACTAGTTAAAGAAGCAATTTCAATGTAATAGGTTTCGCATTTGCAAGAGATAGAGCTATTGGCGTAAATGTAAAAGTTTTTTACTAATGTTTTTTGGAGTGGAGTGGATGTAGGTTGTGTGTGGTGGAATTATGTGGTATGTTGTGCAGTGAAATTATGTGGATAGAAAGTATGTGGTATTTAGTGTATAGGAATTATGTAGAGTGGGATTGTGTGTTATGGAGAATAATTATGTGGTATGGTAGTCTGTGTTGTGGAGTGGTAACCTCAGGTTTAGTCTTCCTTGTTTCCATAGAAGCTAAACTATAAACTCAATGAGACAAAAAAAGAAGGAACCACTGAGGAGCACTTCTGGACCTAGTCAGAGGTATGAGCAGGGCCCACTGGAATTATGCGACTGTTTGGCTCCAGTGACTTTCTCACAATTATACAATTTCCGCATTCGCCACATAATCCATCATCTGCTGCATAATCGGCAGATTTGAACAAAACAAACCTTGTTTCTAGCTCAAACGGCTCAAACATTACAAAAAATGCAGAGACAAGTGTTACAGTGTGGTGGAAGGCCCTTTGCAAACCTAAAATGGTCACCTGTTAGTTATTGCTAAATGTGGGTGTTAAATTGGTACTAATGGCGTGCAAACCACCGCTTCTTTCTGCACCTCACTTGCCTCTTTCTGCATTGCTGTTGCTTCTTTCTGCACCTTTGATCTTTTTCTGCACTTCTTTTGCCTCTTTCTGCCCATCTCTTCCACTTTCTGCACCTCTCTTGCCTCTTTCTGCACCCCTGTTGCCTCTTTCTGCACCTCACTTGCTTCTTTCTGCACCCCTCTTGCCTCTTTCTGCACCCTTTTCCCTATTTCTGCACCTCTCTTGCCTCTTTCTGCACCCCTGTTCCCTCTTTCTGCACCCCTGTTCCCTCTTTCTGCACCTCTCCTGCCTTTTTCTACACCTTTCTTGCCTCTTTCTGCACTTCTCTTGCCTCTTTCTGCACCTCTTTTGCTTCTTTCTGCACTTCTCTTGTCTCTTTCTGCACCCCTCTTGCTTCTTTCTGCACCTCTGTTGCTTCTTTCTGCATTTCTCTTGCTTCTTTCTGCACCTCTCTTGCTTCTTTCTGCACCCTCCTTGCCTCTTTCTGTACCCTTATTCCCTCTTTCTGAAACTCTCTTGCCTCTTTCTACATCCCTCTTCCCTCTTTCTGTACCCCTCTTGACTCTTTGTGCACCTCTGTTCCTTCTTTCTGCACTTCTCTTGCCTCTTTCTGCATCCCTCTTGTCTCTTTCTGCACCTCTGTTGGTTCTTTTGCACTGCTCTTGCTTCTTTCTGCACCTCTTTTGCAACTTTCTGCACCCCTCTTGCTTCTTTCTGCACCCCTCTTGCTTCTTTCTACACCCCTCTTCCCTCTTTCTGCACCTCTCTTGCATCTGTCTGCACCCCTGTTCCCTCTTTCTGCACCTCTTTTGCCTGTTTCTACAACTCTCTTGCCTCTTTCAGCAGTCCTCTTGCCTTCTTCTGCACCCCTGTTGCTTCATTCTGCACTTCTCTTGCTTCTTTCTGTACCTCTCTTGCTTTTTTCTGCACCCCTGTTGTCTCTTTCTGCACTCATCTTCCCTCCTTCTGCACCTCTCTTGTCTCTTTCTGCACCCCTCTTGCCTCTTTCTGCACCTCTGTTGCTTCTTTCTGCACTTCTCTTGTCTCTTTCTGCACCCCTCTTGCCTCTTTCTGCACCTCTGTTGCTTCTTTCTGCATTTCTCTTGCTTCTTTCTGCACCTCTCTTGCCTCTTTCTACATCTCACTTGCCTCTTTCTGCACCTCTCTTGCTTCTTTCTACACCTCTGTTGCCTCTTTCTGCACCTCACTTGCTTCTTTCTGCACCCCTTTTGCCTCTTTCTGCACCCCTCTTCCCTCTTTCTGCACCTCACTTGCCTCTTTCTGTACCCCTGTTCCCTCTTTCTGCACCTCTCTTGCCTCTTTCTGTAACTCTGTTGCTTCTTGTGCACTTCTCTTGCCTCTTTCTGCACCCTTTGTGCCTCTTTCAGCACCTCTGTTGCTTCTTTCTGCACTTCTCTTCCTTCTTCCTCTTTCTATATCTCTCTTCCCAATTTCTACACCCCTCTTGCCTCTTTGTGCACCTCTGTTCTTTCTTTCTGCACCTCTCTTGTAAATGTCTGCACCCCTCTTCCCTCTTTCTGCACCTCTCTTGCCTCTGTCTGTACCCCTGTTCCCTCTTTCTGCACCTCTTGTGCCTGTTTCTGCAACTCTCTTGCCTCTTTCTGCAGTTCTCTTGCCTCCTTCTGTACCTCTGTTGCTTCTTTCTGCACTTCTCTTGCCTCTTTCTGTACCCGTTGCTTCATTCTGCACTTCTCTTGCTTCTTTCTGCACCTCTCTTGCTTCTTTCTGCACCTCTCTTGCTTCTTTCTGCACCCCTGTTGTCTCTTTCTGCACTCGTCTTCCCTCTTTCTGCACCTCTCTTGTCTCTTTCTGTACCCCTCTTGCCTCTTTCTGCACCGCTCTTGCTTCTTTCTGCACCTCTCTTGCTTCTTTCTGCACCCTTCTTCCCTTTTTTGCATCCCTCTTGCCTCTTTCTGCAGTTCTCTTGCCTCCTTCTGTACCTCTGTTGCTTTTTTCTGCACTTCTCTTGCCTCTTTCTGCACCCGTTGCTTCATTCTGTGCTTCTCTTGCTTCTTTCTGCACCTCTTTTGCTTCTTTCTGCACCCCTCTTGCCTCTTTCTGCACCCTTCTTCCCTCTTTGTGCAACTCTCTTGCCTCTTTCTATACCTCTCTTCCCTCTTTCTGCACCCCTCTTGCCTCTTTGCGCACTTCTGTTCCTTCTTTCTGCACTTCTCTTGCCTCTTTCTGCACCCCTCTTGCCTCTTTCTGCATATCTGTTCCTTCTTTTGCACTGCTCTTGCCTCTTTCTATACCTCTCTTCCCTATTTCTACACCCCTCTTGCCTCTTTGTGCACCTCTGTTCTTTCTTTCTGCACCTCTCTTGTAAATGTCTGCACCCCTCCTGCCTCTTTCTGCACCTCTCTTGCCTCTCTCTGCACCCCTGTTCCCTCTTTCTGCACCTCTTGTGCCTGTTTCTGCAACTCTCTTGCCTCTTTCTGCAGTTCTCTTGCCTCCTTCTGTACTCTGTTGCTTCTTTCTGCACTTCTCTTGCTTCTTTCTGCACCCCTCTTGCCTCTTTCTGCACCCTTCTTCCCTCTTTGTGCAACTCTCTTGCCTCTTTCTATACCTCTCTTCCCTCTTTCTGCACCCCTCTTGCCTCTTTGTGCACCTCTGTTCCTTCTTCCTGCACTTATCTTGCCTCTTTCTGTACCCCTCTTGCCTCTATGTGCACATCTGTTCTTTCTTTTGCACTGCTCTTGCCTCTTTCTATACCTCTTTCCCTATTTCTACACCCCTCTTGCCTCTTTGTGCACCTCTGTTCTTTCTTTCTGCACCTCTCTTGTAAATGTCTGCACCCCTCTTGCCTCTTTCTGCACCTCTCTTCCCTCTTTCTGCACCTCTCTTCCCTCTTTCTGCACCTCTCTTGCCTCTGTCTGCACCCCTGTTCCCTCTTTCTGCACCTCTTGTGCCTGTTTCTGCAACTCTCTTGCCTCTTTCTGCAGTTCTCTTGCCTCCTTCTCTACCCCTCTTGCTTCTTTGTGCACCTCTCCTACCTCTTTCTGCACCCCTCTTGCCTCTTTCTGCACCTCTGTTGGTTCTTTCTGCACCTCTGTTACAAATTCTGCATCCCTGCTGCCTCTTTCTGCACCCCTCTTCCCTCTTTCTGCACCTCTCTTGCTTCTTTCTGCACTTCTCTTGCTTCTTTCTGCACTGCTCTTGCTTCTTTCTGCACCTCTCTTTTTTTTTTTGTGAATCTGTTTTATTGAGTTTTCGTATAAGTACAACATAACACTTACATATGCAAGCACTGTTGGGCATTTCAGTTGTTACATAACGCATAGCACTTATACACATTATTCCTTCACAGAACATTTCGCAAGGCATCATAGACAGTTGTGGATAGCAAGGCTCTCAAGAGCATTCACAGTTCGTCTCCAATACATAGATAAGGGAAGGAGAAGAAGGGGGGGAGAAGAGGGGACAAATAGACATGCTAGCCACTCCATGTCTTGCAGTCTTGAGAGTCCATTGAAGCGTGAGTATTAGTACATGTCCACCTTTGCACCTCCATGCACATGCAGCCTTGCAGAACGAGCGGTTGCACTGGCGCTCACATACAGGTAGGCGTCAATAATGGATTCACAGGTAAATAAAAAAAGGGGGAGAGCAGAACTTTGCATATACTGACTGCAAAAAAAAAGGGGTGGGAGAGAGGGAAAATAGGAAGGAAGAAGAATGCAAAACTTGTGCACAACAAAACATACAACCCGCGACCTCCCCACAGTTTCAAATACAGTGTTACATATGGTCCATATAATTCACAGCTACTAGCTGCCTCCCCGGTTCCAAGAATACGTATTTGTGTAGTGTTTCAGCCAGCATGTATCTGCCAGTAAAAGAGTGACGTGGTGTATACGCTACTTCAGGCGGTACACATGCTAGTGATCTATGGTTTTGGCAGCGGAGGGATCCGCGGGCGGTGTGTCTGCATTGTTTTGTAATGCGGTGTAGATGGCATCCCAGTATGTGGCGATAGGGATCTTGCGCAGCCCCAGGGTTTCTTCCCGCTTGATGGCGAAGCTTTCTGCTTTGGCCCACACAAGCATGGAATTACGCCAAGCGTGTTTGTGGGGGGATCTAATGTTTTCCATCTTTTACTAATCAGCCTCTTGGCCACTATCAGGCCCAGATCTATGAATCTGGACGTGACTTTCATGTTGGGTGTCCTGCGAAACTTATGCAATAAGTATGTGGGCCAATCGAACGGCAGCTCCCGACCAGTACACTCATGTAATGATGCGGCCACTTCCCCCCAGTATGAACCCACCCTATGGCAGCTCCAGAACATATGGATCAAGTCAGCTACAGGCTCCTCGCATCTCGGGCATATGGCATCTCCACGATTAAAATATTGGTTAATTTTCGCAGGCATGAGGTAGGCTCTGTGTATTATATGCAACTGTATCTGCTGAAAGCGCATGTTCCTGGGGAGGCGTGTTGGGCTCTCAAGTACTTGGACCCATTCCTTATCGGCGAATTGTCGACCCAGATCCTGTTCCCACTTACGGCGAAGTGTATCAAGGTTGACCGCTGCATGAGTCCTGAGCGTGGCTGCAAACCAGTGTGTCAGATGTCTACCCGGCCCCATGACGTGTAAGTACTGCATGGTGAGATGCGTCTGTGGCTCTGTAGTAATGTCCCCCCATTTAGCCGTAAGCGAAGCTACCAGCACTCGATGAGTGAGGAACTGCCCAGGCGGTAATCCCACTTCGTCTACGAGCGTCGTGTATGACATAAGCGCCCCCTCGTGGTAGAGATCTCCAAGTGTGTGGATGTCCTTTTCTTGCCACTCCCTGAGTGTAAGTGTTGTCAGCACCGCTTGCCCTGTGGGGGTTCCCTCCAATGGTATCGCCGGCACATAGGGGATCACGCTGCGTGTTATGTATAGACTTCTACGGAAGCATTTGTAGGCCACAGCAAGTAGCAGAGGTTCTGGAGGCCGCGAACGCACCCCCGGATGGAACAATTTGATTATATGCTCCAGGCGGTAGGGCGGCTGCATAGTTGCAGTGTCTGTACAATGCCGATCTGACAACCACCGCGCGATCCATTGTAATTGAGAAGCTAGGTAATAGTGCTCGAAACAGGGAGCAGCCAGCCCACCTTGGTCCGTCGGCAGGTACAGTTTTTTCAGTGTCATCCTATGTCTGGCATTGCCCCAGATGAAGTCCCTGATCTGCTTCTCTAAGGCGGTAAAAAAGGAAGCTGGCACATATAGGGGCAAATTCATAAAATAGTACAGGAGCCGCGGGAGTATCACCATTTTAGTGAGTGCTATCCTACCCGCCACAGCCAGTGGCAGTGTGCTCCAAAATCGCATTTGCGACTTAATGGACGTCACCGCCCTACCTAGGTTACCATCAAAAAGATCATTCGGCTGGCAGTAGATCTGAATTCCTAGGTAGCGGAACGTGTCGGGCTTCCACTGCACTAGTTTCCCACTCATGGTGAGGCCCGGGTCACGAAGCCCCGCTTCAAACGGGTAAAGGCAGGATTTATCCACATTTACTCTTAAGCCGGAGAGCACAGCAAAACCCTCCAATAACTGGGTTAGTTGGACAGGAACACGGGTAACATCTCTGACGTAGATGAGGAGATCATCCGCGTAGAGCGAGACCTGATGTATAGCATCCCCCAAGGGTATCCCATCACCCAACTGAGCGCATAGCGCCTCCGCCAGTGGCTCCATAGCAAGCGCAAACAGGAGCGGGGACAGGGGGCAACCCTGACGCGTACCTCTCTGTATAGGGAGGGAGTCAGAGATGTATGGATCCACCTTGACCCTGACGGTTGGGCCGGTGTAGAGAAGACGCGTCAGTTGTATAAAGGTTGGGCCAAGGTCAAATTTTTCAAGTACCGCAAATAGATAAGGCCACTCTAAAGAATTGAAGGCCTTCTCTAAGTCCAGCACAAGACACCCCGCTCTTGGCCACTCCCCTACCGCGTATGTGGCCACCCTGTAAAAACGCCGCAGATTAAGAGAGGTACTACGGGCAGGCACGAAACCATTCTGGTCTGTATGGACCAACCCTGGAGCTGCCTGCGCCAACCTGTCTGCCAACACTTTCGCGAGTATTTTATAATCAGTGTTGAGCAGGGCCAAGGGTATATAGGAGCCCATCTCCAACGGGTCTTTGCCTGGCTTCAGCAATGATACCAAGTGCGCTTCGCGCATGGAGGGCGGGAGCTGTTGAGAGTCTAAAGCAGTGGTGAGTACATCCCCAAGACGCTGCACCAATGAGACGCGATACGCCTTATAATACTCTGCTGACAGTCCGTCCGGCCCTGGGGTCTTCCCGGACGCTAAGGATCGCAAGGCTTCGCCAATCTCATCCAGCGAGATCTGCTCGTTGAGCATCTCCCTGTGTTCTCCCGCCACTTTGGGTAGTTGCAGACTATCTAAAAACATCGCCAGATCCTGCTCATGGCAACTGCAGCGGGACTGGTATAATCGTGCATAGTGTTGCGTCAGGGCCGCATGTATGTCGCGCTGCATGACTAACATCTGTCCCGTGTGGGCACGTAGTGCACCAATTGGGGCATGGGCGTGCTCCTGCCGGATCAGCCAGGCCAGCAATCTGCTGGTTCTGTCCGCCGCAGTGTGCGTACGGGCTGTGTGTGCAGCGCAATTGTGACAGCGGAGCCGCTCCATGTGCTCTGCATGTTCTGAGCGCAATGCCTCCAGGCGCCGGGAGTCTCTGCCCACCCCCTCTCCCTCACATTCAAAATGCAGCAGTTGGGTCTCGATCCGTGTTAGGGAGTCGGATAACTGTTTGCGAACATTCCACGTGGCCCCCATGAGGTGGCCTTTGATGGACACTTTAAAGGCTTCCCATTTGACTAGCGCGTCGCTAGCCGTGCCTTCATTCAGCTCAAAATACGCTAAGGTCGCTGTCCCCAGTGACGACCGGAACTCTGGGTCCTCCAGGGCACTAGGTTGGAGACGCCACGCGGGGACTGGAGGACGATATGCTTCCCACCGGAGCTGTAGTAATAGGGGATTATGGTCGGAGTGGGTTCGCCCTAGGTAATCTGCACCCTGGACTAGTGGGAGCAGAACCTGGAGGCTACCAGCCTATCTAGGCGCACATGCAGCCTGTGTACTGCCGAATAATGAGAGTATATGCGAGCAGTGGGGTTAAGGGTTCGCCACACATCATGCAAGGCCCAGTGTGTCAACCAGTCAGAAAGGGCCCGCGCGTTGGACGCAGAAAGGGTTCTGTTAAGGGGCGGGAATAATCTGTCGAGGTCCTCATTTAGCAGAGAGTTAAAATGTCCCCACAGGAGCCAAGGGATCCCGCTCCATCGGGCAACCACCTCAGATATGCGCGCAAGGAAGGAGGCCTGGTCTGAATTTGGGACATAGAGGGAGCCTAGTAGTATCTCCTGTCCGTTCAGGCGCCCTTTCGCGAATGTGTATCTGCCATCTGTGTCACTTATGTCTTCCTCGCAGACAAACGGGGTGCCCGCTCTGACCCATATCAATGTGCCCCTCGCATGCGCCGAATATGTGGTGCCGAATACCTGTCCCCTCTACCTTCTATGCAAGCGCTCCAGCTCTACCCTGGACATGTGCGTTTCCTGAAGTAGGGCTATTCCCAACTTATGGCGCTGTAAGTATGAGAATTTGGAGTAGCATTGTGTGGGCGTGTGCATGCCACATATATTCCACGTGGTCACTTGAACCTGCGTCATGTTTGGTTACTGTATTGGACCAAATGGTATGGGGTGGACCATGTAGCTACAGTGATGCAGTGTGTGCGGGGGTTTCGGGTTGATCCTGAGAAACTAAAACCTAGAACATGAACTTGAACCTTATTAACGCTTAGGGCGAGCGCCATGGTGTAGCTCGTCCAAACTATTGCTTTGCCCAACAGTGGCTGTAACTATTCCAGTATGGAGACTAGTATGGGGCTGGGCAGTGTGTGCCTTACTAAGAGTGTCACCTTTCCCTCTATGGCACAGAGTTGTCACCCCCCGCCTCCATCCTGTGCGCTGGTGTGCGCTTGTGTTAGTCGTGGGCTGCGTCGGCCATGACCAGACGATGGTGTGCATGTGTGCGGTGGATTAAGACAGTAGCAGTAATTTCATGAGTGCAAGAGACGACCAGCAACACAGGCAATCTGTATAAGATAGACACTACTTGCGTGCACATTAGTCCCCACTGTTCCTGTCGGTAGCAGTTCGGTCAAATGATGTCATCTGCAGTCTGCGGCGTGATGTCCGGCAGTGGCCCCCCATCCAGATCCTCCGGCCGAGGAGTAGATGAGCCCCTAGCAGTGGCAGATCCAGAAGAGTTTACAACTCGGTTCACCCGATATGGCTGTGTCCCCAGCGACGCTGCTATTTCCAAGGCGTCTCGGCGCTCCAGTCGGCTCTGATCTGGGTTTGGTGCCGCAGTCGCTGTGGGTGAGTTTCCCCCCCTCCTCCGGTGTCCACGGCGACGGGTCCTCCTGTTGTTGAGCCTGGGTGTCGCTGCATCTGAGGGGCACTGCCCCGACCACAGACCTGACTCCTCCAGCCAGTCCCAGGCCTCTGCAGGCAAGTCAAAGAAGCGGGCCACTCCGTTAGCCACCACCCTAAGTCTAGCAGGGAATAGCAGGGAATATGGGAGGTGCAGGTCTCGCAGTTGACGTTTCACCGCTGCGTAGGTGCTTCTCCGCCTCTGTACCTGCGCCGTGTAGTCCGGGAATAGCATGACTGGATTCCCACCGACCCGGAGGACTGAGATTTTGCGGGTTTCGCGCAAGACTGCATCTCGGTCTCTCTAGTTCAAGAGTTTGAAAAGGAATGGCCGCGGGTGGGCTCCTGGAGGAGGCCTGTGGGCTGGCACGCGGTGCTCCCTCTCTACCACAAAGTGCGGTGACAGCGACTCAGGGGGCAAGAGGTCCTTGAGCCAGCGCTCCAAATAGAGTTCCGGGGTTCGGCCCTCCTCTCCCTCCGGAAGGCCCACCACTCGGACATTGTTGCAGTGAGAGCATCCCTCCGCATCCTCGACTCTATCCTCCAACACGTACATGTGGTCTAGGATGTCTTGCAAGGCCGCGGCATGGCTTTGGGTGACAGGTTTCAGCTCTGGCAGAGATTGATCGTGCGATTGGACTTTC
This sequence comes from Calotriton arnoldi, assembly GCA_963921515.1. Taxonomy (NCBI): domain Eukaryota; kingdom Metazoa; phylum Chordata; class Amphibia; order Caudata; family Salamandridae; genus Calotriton; species Calotriton arnoldi. Next base: position 94,869 of record CAWUFW010013173.1, read on the forward strand.
TCCACCAGTGTATGATGGTCCGCATGCAGTAGAGTGAAGTCTGAGGTGACCTTGTCAATCCGAGATTCGAGAGATGTTCTGGTCTGGTCTAGCGTGGTCCCGATTCTTTCCACTGCCGCCGGTACAGAGTACAGCTTAGCTGCAAGAGTTGCGCTCGAGGTATCGGCATTGGTGTCGTCACTCATGTGTGTAAAGTCCTGGGCGCTGGCCCTCGCGGCATTTTGCTGCGCATTTGTGCGGAGACATCCCATGGATAGCTTCTGGGCGGACAGCAGTTACCACTAATAGAAAGCAGTCACGTGGCTCCGTGCCCCGCGCTCTCTCTGTTGCCTGGTTGCGTGCCAGTAGGAACAGCGTAGGGGCCCACCGGTATCTCATGCCATGGATGACATCTCACTTGGGACTTGAAGCGGTCAGGGCCACATCTCCAGACTACAGCTCCTCCGAGGCATCTGTAGACGATGCGAACTCTCCGAAGAGGGCGAAGGAGGGCTGTCACCCGCTGTACAGTACAAGGAACTGTGGCTATCTGCCTGGTTGCCGTAGACTCCGCTAGGAGGACAGTTTTGGAGGGCAGGAACAATCAGTGTCTTGGCATGATGCCCCTCACTACTGCTGTGTGCCTGGCAGATTTCTACTTGTTAGTCCAGGGTTCTGCATGTTGCGCCTCCGCCGCACTCCCGCACCTGGTCACAGATTATGGTCCACTGCGCTCTGGATTGCCAGCTAGCGCGTATCTCGCTACGTATGTACCCTCACACAACAGGTGACTGTGCAGTTTCTGTCTCTGGCCTACGACTTCCTCCACTACAACGCGGTGAGTGATGCTGACCGCTCCGTCCAGCAGATGCTGCCGTAAGGTTAAGGACCGCCGTGGCACGATCTCTGGAGTCCACGTCTGCGGTGCCTGTAGGCCGTCAGTGCATGCAAATAGCGCTACCGTGCTGTCCAGGGACCCCTGCCTCAGTGGGATATGGCCCTCAGGTAGTGTCTGTAGTGTGCACAGTTCCAAGCCCCCAACGACTGTAGGGGCACTTATTAATTCGCTGCTGTGGGCTAGCAGGGATTCCCAACATCCACTGGCAGCTGCACATAGGTTACAGCCGCTCACGTCCTGTCCTGCATGGACGCGCGGGCCAGAGTCACTGGATTTACGGGCCACCCAGCCCAGTCACGAGGTACAGCTCACTCCTTGTTGCACGTCGCAGATGAGGTGCGGTTAGAGGGTAAGTCTGTGGTCAAGCTCAGTGGGGGGCCCCCCTGGAGAGTCAGCAGGGGCAATTGCATGCCTGTAGGGCACGGCGGGCAGACCACATGTGGGCGAGGCCCCCTGTTCCGGCCCCACGGGAGCAGCCGTGCGAGACAGAAGGGGTCTTAGGTGGCAGAATGGCACGTTCCTCGGCGTGGCGTTGCTCCGGTGGGACCACCAGTATCAACAGGAATGCAGTGCCTCAGGTGCTATACGCTAGTCTCTGCTTCACCATGAGGTCATTAGAGGCCCGCCGGCACGTCTGTTAGTCCCTGGGTGGCCCCCTGCGCCGGCACCGCACCACGCGGCGTCCGCACCCGCGGCCACTCCTAGCGGGTGCAAGCCTAGTGGTTGGGCCCGCCGGGCGCAGGCCGTGCGGAACTCCAAGTCACAGTCTCCGGTGCATCAGCCAGCAGGTGCTCCGCCTGCAAGGATCCAAGAGCACCTCGGGGCATGGAGCCTTCCCAGCACGCTACCCGGCTAGTCACCGCTACCCAGCAGACACTACCCAGTGAGGTAGGCCACGTGCCTTGCTCTGCGAGCCATCCATCCAGGGCCTGCTACACTGGGCCTCCAGGGGGGTCTCCAAGGCGTGGATCTCGGTGGGTGCCAAACTGCTGCTCCCGGATAGCGCCCCACCAACCACGACCCAGCGGCCACAGCATGGATTGCTGACGACTCCAGCGGGTGCAGTCAGACCTCGGAGGAGCACTCACCGCCGCCTCTGCCCGCACCAGTGCTTAGGAGCTGCCACTGCGTGTCTGTGTGCGTCGCCCGGCTGAGTAGGCCTCAAAGTTCAATCCAGCAGCATCGTATGTTGCAGTGGCACTCACGCCGTATAAGAACCCCAGCAGCGACCACTGGGCGGCGCCACCAAATGCCTGCCCTCGCTTAGTGCGGATGGGTCGGATTTAGGACCATTTGGCAGGAGAATTGAGGGATTCGTAGCGGAGCTCTAAGAACTCGCGTCCGCCATGTTGGCTCGCTGGCCATGCCCCCCCTCTTTCTGCACCTCTCTTGCAACTTTCTGTATCCTTCTTGCCTCTTTTTGCACCCCTGTTCCCTCTTACTGCACCTTTCCTGCCCGTTTCTGCACCTCTCTTGCCTCTTTCAGCACCTCTGTTGCTTCTTTCTGCACTTCTATTGCTTCTTTCTGCATCCCTCTTCCTCCTTCTGTACCCCTCTTGCCTCTTTGTGCACCTCTCCTGCCTCTTTCTGCACCTCTCTTGCCTTTTTCTGCAGTTCTCTTGCCTTTTTCTGCAGTTCTCTTGCCTCTTTATGCACTTCTCTTTCCTCTTTCTGTACCCCTCGTGCCTCTTTCTGCACCTCTGTTGGTTCTTTCTGCATTGCTCTTGCTTCTTTCTGCACCCCTGTTGCAAATTTCTGCATCCCTATTGCCTCTTTCTGCACCCCTCATCCCTCTTTCTACACCTCTCTCACCTCTCTCTGCACACCTGTTCCCTCTTTCTGCACTTCTCTTGCCATTTTTACGGCACCTCTGTTGCCTCTTTCTGCACCTCACTTGCTTCTTTCTGCACCCCTCTTGCCTCTTTCTGTACCCCTCTTCCCTCTTTCTGCACCTCTCCTGACTCTTTCTGCACCCCTGTGCCCTCTTTCTACACCTTTCCTGTCGGTTTCTGCACCTCTCTTGCCACTTTCTGTAACTCTGTTGCTTCTTTCTGCACTTCTCTTGCCTCTTTCTGCACCCTTTGTGCCTTTTTCAGCACCTCTGTTGCTTCTTTCTGCACTTCTTTTCCTTCTTTTTGCACCCCTCTTGCCACTTTCTGTATCCCTCTTGCCTCTTTGTTCACCTCTCCTACCTCTTTCTGCACCTCTCTTCCCTCTTTCCGCACCTCTCTTGCCTCTTTCTGCATCCCTGTTCCCTCTTTCTGCACCTTTCCTGCCTGTTTCTGCACCTCTCTTGCCTCTTTCTATAACTCTGTTACTTCTTTGTGCACTTCTCTTGCCTCTTTCTGCACCCTTTGTGACTCTTTCAGCACCTCTGTTGGTTCTTTCTGCATTGCTCTTGCTTCTTTCTGCACCTCTGTTGCAAATTTCTGCATCCCTATTGCCTCTTTCTGCACCCCTCTTTCCTCTTTCTGCACCTCTCTTTCCTCTTTCTGCACCTCTCTTTCCTCTGTCTGCACACCTGTTTCCTCTTTCTGCACTTCTCTTGCCATTTTCGGCACCTCTCTTGCCTCTTTCTGCACCTCACTTGTTTCTTTCTGCACCCTCTTGCCTCTTTCTATACCCCTCTTGCCTCTTTGTTCACCTCTCCTACCTCTTTCTGCACCTCTCTTCCCTCTTTCTGCACCTCTGCCTCTTTCTGCATCCCTGTTCCCTCTTCTGCACCTTTCCTGCCTGTTTCTGCACCTCTCTTGCCTCTTTCTATAACTCTGTTACTTCTTTGTGCACTTCTCTTGCCTCTTTCTGCACCCTTTGTGACTCTTTCAGCACCTCTGTTGCTTCTTTCTGCAATTCTCTTCCTTCTTTTTGCACCCCTCTTGCCTCTTTCTCCAGCCCTCTTGCCTCTTTGTGCACCTCTCCTACCTCTTTGTGCACCCCTATTGCCTCTTTCTGCACCTCTGTTGGTTCTTTCTGCACTGCTCTTGCTTCTTTCTGCACCTCTGTTGCAAATGTCTGCATCCCTCTTCCCTCTTTCTGCACCTCTCTTCTTCTTTCTGCACTTCTCTTGCTTCTTTCTACACTGCTCTTGCTTCCTTCTGCACCTCTCTTGCAAATTTCTGTATCCATCTTGCCTCTTTTTACACCCCTGTTCCCTCTTTTTGCACCTGTCCTGCCTGTTTCTGCACCTCTCTTATCTCTTTCTGCAACTCTGTTGCATCTTTCTGCACTTCTCTTGCCTCTTTCTGCACCCCTCTTGCCTCTTTCAGCATCTCTGTTGCTTCTTTTTGCACTTCTCTAGCTTCTCTCTGCACCCCTCTTGCCTCTTTCTGTACCCCTCTTGCCTCTTTGTGCACCTCTCCTGCCTCTTTCTGCACCTCTCTTGCCTTTTGTCTGCAGTTCTCTTGCCTCTTTCTGCACCTCTTTTGCTTATTTCTGTACTTCTCTTTCCTCTTTCTGTACCCCTCGTGCCTCTTTCTGCACCTCTGTTGGTTCTTTCTGCACTTCTCTTGCCTCTTTCTGCACCCTTCGTGCCTGTTTCAGAACCTCTGTTGCTTCTTTCTGCAGTTCTCTTCCTTCTTTTTGTACCCCTCTTGCCTCTTTCTGTACCCCTCTTGCCTCTTTGTTCACCTCTCCTACCTCTTTCTGCACCTCTCTTCCCTCTTTCTGCACCTCTCTTGCATCTTTCTGTAACTCTGTTACTTCTTTGTGCACTTCTCTTGCCTCTTTCTGCTCCCTTCGTGCCTCTTTCAGCACCTCTGTTGCTTCTTTCTGCAATTCTCTTCCTTCTTTTTGCACCCCTCTTGCCTCTTTCTCCAGCCCTCTTGCCTCTGTGTGCACCTCTCCTACCTCTTTCTGCACCCCTCTTGCCTCTTTCTGCACCTCTGTTGGTTCTTTCTGCACTGCTCTTGCTTCTTTCTGCACCTCTGCTGCAAATGTCTGCATCCCTCTTCCCTCTTTCTGCACCTCTCTTGCTTCTTTCTGCACTTCTCTTGCTTCTTTCTGCACTGCTCTTGCTTCCTTCTGCACCTCTCTTGCAAATTTCTGTATCCCTCTTGCCTCTTTTTGCACCCCTGTTCCCTTTTTTTGCACCTGTCCTGCCTGTTTCTGCACCTCTCTTACCTCTTTCTGCACCTCTGTTGCATCTTTCTGCACTTCTCTTGCCTCTTTCTGCACCCCTCTTGCCTCTGACAGCACCTCTGTTGATTCTTTTTGCACTTCTCTTGCTTCTTTCTGCACCCCTTTTGCCTCTTTCTGGACCCCTCTTGCCTCTTTGTGCACCGCTCCTGCCTCTTTCTGCACCTCTCTTGCCTTTTTCTGCAGTTCTCTTGCCTCTTTCTGCACCTCTTTTGCTTATTTCTGCACTTCTCTTGCTGTACCCCTCGTGCCTCTTTCTGCACCTCTGTTGGTTCTTTCTGCACTGCTCTTGCTTCTTTCTGTACCTCTGTTGCAAATTTCTGCATCCCTCCTGCCTCTTTTTGCACCCCTCTTCCTTCTTTCTGCACCTCTCTTGCCTCTGTCTGCACATCTGTTCCCTCTTTCTGCACAGCTTTTGCCTCTTTCTGCAGTTCTCTTACCTCCTTCTGCACCACACTTGCTTCTTTCTGCACTTCTCTTGCTTCTTTCTGCACCTCTCTTACTACTTTCTATATCCGTCTTCCCTTTTTCTGCACATCTCTTGCCTCTTTATGCACCTCTCTTGCCCCTTTCTGTAGTTCTCCTGCCTCTTTCTGCACCCCACTTCCCTCTTTCTGCACCTCGCTTGCCTCTTTCTGCACTTCTCTTGCCTCTTTCTGCATCTCACCTGCCACTTTCTGTACTTCTCTTGCCATATTCCGCACCTCTGTTGCCTCTTTCTGCACCTCACTTGCTTCTTCCTGCACCCCTCTTCCCTCTTGCTGCACCTCTCCTGCCTCTTTCTGCACCCCTGTTCCCTCTTTCTGCACCTTTCCTGCCTGTTTCTGCACCTCTCTTGCCTCTTCCTGTAACTCTGTTCCTTCTTTGTGCACTTCTCTTGCCTCTTTCTGCACCCTTCGTGCCTTTCAGTACCTCTGTTGCTTCTTTCTGCACTTCTCTTCCTTCTTTTTGCACCCCTCTTGCCTCTTTCTGTACCCCTCTTGCCTCTTTGTGCACCTCTCCTACCTCTTTCTGCACCCCTCTTGCCTCTTTCTGCACCTCTGTTGGTTCTTCCTGGACTGCTCTTGCTTTTTCTGCACCTCTGTTGCAAATTTCTGCATCCCTCTTGCCGCTTTCTGCATCCCTCTTGCCGCTTTCTGCACCCCTCTTCCCTCTTTCTGCACCTCTCTTGCTTCTTACTGCACTTCTCTTGCTTCTTTCTGCACTGCTCTTGCTTCTTTCTGCACCTCTCTTGCAAATTTCTGTATCCCTCTTGCCTCTTTCTGCACCCCTGTTCCCATTTTCGTCACCTTTCCTGCCTGTTTCTGCACCTCTCTTGCCTCTTTCTGCACCTCTGTTGCTCCTTTCTGTACTCCTCTTGCCTCTTTCTGTACTCCTCTTGCCTCTTTCTGCACCCCTCTTGCCTCTTTCAGCACCTCTGTTGCTTCTTTCTGCACCCCTCTTGCCTCTTTCTGTACCCGTCTTGCCTCTTTGTGCACCTCTCCTGCCTCTTTCAGTATCACTCTCGCCTTTTTCTGTAGTTCTCTTGCCTCTTTCTGCACCTCTTTTGCTTCTTTCTGCTCTTCTCTTGCCTCTTCCTGTACCCCTCTTCCTTCTTTCTGCACCTCTGTTGGTTCTTTCTGCACTGCTCTTGCTTCTTTCTGCAACTCTGTTGAAATTTTCTGCATCCCTCTTGCCTCATTCTGCATTTCTGTTGCTTCTTTCTGCACCTTCCTTTTTTTTGCACTTCTTTTGCCTCTTTCTGCTCATCTCTTCCACTTTCTGCATCTCTCTTGCCTCTTTCTGCACCTCTGTTGACTCTTTCTGCACCTCACTTTCTTCTTTCTGTACCCCTCTTGCCTCTTTCTGCACCCTTCTTCCCTCTTTCTGCACCTTTTTTGCCTCTTTTTGGACCCCTGTTCACTCTTTCTGCACCTCTCCTGCCTGTTTCTGTACATCTCTTACCTCTTTCTGCACCCCTCTTGCCTCTTTCTGCACCTCTTTTTCTTATTTCTGTACTTCTCTTTCCTCTTTCTGTACCCCTCGTGCCTCTTTCTGCACCTCTGTTGGTTCTTTCTGCATTGCTCTTGCTTCTTACTGCACCTCTGTTGCAAATTTCTGCATCACTATTGCCTCTTTCTGCACCCCTCTTCCCTCTTTCTGCACCTCTCTTGCCTCTGTCTGCACACCTGTTCCCTCTTTCTGCACTTCTCTTGCCATTTTCGGCACCTCTGTTGCCTCTTTCTGCACCTCACTTGCTTCTTTCTGCACCCTCTTGCCTCTTTCTGTACCCCTCTTCCCTCTTTCTGCACCCCTCTTGCCTCTTTCTGTAACTCTGTTGCTTCTTTCTGCACTTCTCTTGCCTGTTTCTGCACCCTTCGTGCCTGTTTTAGCACCTCTGTTGCTTATTTCTACAGTTCTCTTCCTTCTTTTTGTACCCCTCTTGCCTCTTTCTGTACCCCTCTTGCCTCTTTGTTCACCTCTCCTACCTCTTTCTGAACCTCTCTTCCCTCTTTCTGCACCTCTCTTGCCTCTTTCTGTAACTCTGTTACTTCTTTGTGCACTTCTCTTGCCTCTTTCTGCACCCTTCGTGCCTCTTTCAGCACCTCTGTTGCTTCTTTCTGCAATTCTCTTCCTTCTTTTTGCACCCCTCTTGCCTCTTTCTCCAGCCCTCTTGCCTCTTTGTGCACCTCTCCTACCTCTTTCTGCACCCCTCTTGCCTCTTTCTGCACCTCTGTTGGTTCTTTCTGCACTGCTCTTGCTTCTTTCTGCACCTCTGTTGCAAATGTCTGCATCCCTCTTCCCTCTTTCTGCACCTCTCTTGCTTCTTTCTGCACTTCTCTTGCTTCTTTCTGCACTGCTCTTGCTTCCTTCTGCACCTCTCTTGCAAATTTCTGTATCCCTCTTGCCTCTTTTTGCACCCCTGTTCCCTCTTTTTGTACCTGTCTTGCCTGTTTCTGCACCTCTCTTACCTCTTTCTGCACCTCTGTTGCATCTTTCTGCACTTCTCTTGCCTCTTTCTGCACCCCTCTTGCCTCTGACAGCACCTCTGTTGATTCTTTTTGCACTTCTCTTGCTTCTTTCTGCACCCCTCTTGCCTCTTTCTGGACCCCTCTTGCCTCTTTGTGCACTGCTCCTGCCTCTTTCTGCACCTCTCTTGCCATTTTCTGCAGTTCTCTTGCCTCTTTCTGCACCTCTTTTGCTTATTTCTGCACTTCTCTTGCCTCTTGCTGTACCCCTCGTGCCACTTTCTGCACCTCTGTTGGTTCTTTCTGCACTGCTCTTGCTTCTTTCTGCACCTCTGTTGCAAATTTCTGCATCCCTCCTGCCTCTTTTTGCACCCCTCTTCCTTCTTTCTGCACCTCTCTTGCCTCTGTCTGCACATCTGTTCCCTCTTTTCGCACCCATTTTGCCAGTTTCTGCAACTTTATTGCCTCTTTCTGCAGTTCTCTTGCCTCCTTCTGCACCACACTTGCTTCTTTCTGCACTTCTCTTGCTTCTTTCTGCACCTCTCTTACTACTTTCTATACCCGTCTTCCCTTTTTCTGCACATCTCTTGCCTCTTTATGCACCTCTCTTGCCCCTTTCTGCAGTTCTCCTGCCTCTTTCTGCACCCCACTTGCCTCTTTCTGCACCTCGCTTGCCTCTTTCTGCACTTCTCTTGCCTCTTTCTGCATCTCACCTGCCACTTTCTGTACTTCTCTTGCCATATTCCGCACCTCTGTTGCCTCTTTCTGCACCTCACTTGCTTCTTTCTGCACCCCACTTCCCTCTTGCTGCACCTCTCCTGCCTCTTTCTGCACCCCTGTTCCCTCTTTCTGCACCTTTCCTGTCTGTTTCTGCACCTCTCTTGCCTCTTCCTGTAACTCTGTTGCTTCTTTGTGCACTTCTCTTGCCTCTTTCTGCACCCTTCGTGACTTTCAGTACCTCTGTTGCTTCTTTCTGCACTTCTCTTCCTTCTTTTTGCACCCCTCTTGCCTCTTTCTGTACCCCTCTTGCCTCTTTGTGCACCTCTCCTACCTCTTTCTGCACCCCTCTTGCCTCTTTCTGCACCTCTGTTGGTTCTTTCTAGACTGCTCTTGCTTTTTCGGCACCTCTGTTGCAAATTTCTGCATCCCTCTTACCACTTTCTGCACCCCTCTTCCCTCTTTCTGCACCTCTCTTGCTTCTTACTGCACCTCTCTTGCTTCTTTCTGCACTGCTCTTGCTTCTTTCTGCACCTCTCTTGCAAATTTCTGTATCCCTCTTGCCTCTTTCTGCACCCCTGTTCCCATTTTCGTCACCTTTCCTGCCGGTTTCTGCACCTCTCTTGCCTCTTTCTGTACCCCTCTTGCCTCTTTCAGCACCTCTGTTGCTTCTTTCTGCACCCCTCTTGCCTCTTTCTGTACCCGTCTTGCCTCTTTGTGCACCTCTCCTGCCTCTTTCAGTATCACTCTCGCCTTTTTCTGTAGTTCTCTTGCCTCTTTCTGCACCTCTTTTGCTTCTTTCTGCTCTTCTCTTGCCTCTTCCTGTACCCCTCTTCCTTCTTTCTGCACTGCTCTTGCTTCTTTCTGCAACTCTGTTGAAATTTTCTGCATCCCTCTTGCCTCATTCTGCATTTCTGTTGCTTCTTTCTGCACCTTCCTTTCTTTTTTTTGCACTTCTTTTGCCTCTTTCTGCTCATCTCTTCCACTTTCTGCATCTCTCTTGCCTCTTTCTGCACCTCTGTTGACTCTTTCTGCACCTCACTTTCTTCTTTCTGTACGCCTCTTGCCTCTTTCTGCACCCTTCTTCCCTCTTTCTGCACCTTTTTTGCCTCTTTTTGCACCCCTGTTCACTCTTTCTGCACCTCTCCTGCCTGTTTCTGTACCTCTCTTACCTCTTTCTGCACCCTTCTTTCCTTTTTCTGCACCTCTGTGAGAAGTTGGCCTGGTATATGCTGTTCACTAATTAAAGTGAACACCTTGCACCAGAACAATTCGACTCTTATGGTAGATAGGTTTAAGACAACCTTTATAGAAAGCTATCCTAGTGGTAGCTGTGGAGAGCAACCTTCAGGCTAAGTCTTGAAGGAATGTAAAGCAGCTTGTTTTACCACACAATCTCTTGAATCACCAAATGAAAAGACACCACACAGGTATATATATCAAATATATATGTATTTATTAATAAACACTATCTACTAATCTCTTTATGAGATTAGAAGTCAGGAACATATGTACAAATCAAATGTTATCAAAATAAGTTTAGCACAATCGAATATCACAATCTTAGTTTGGCTAGACCTAGGCCTAGGGCATCTAGAATTGAGGGACCCCCAAGAACCACCCCAGGTAGTTGTAGGAGACCCACAGGGGACGGACGCGGTGTCCTGGCACCGGTCCGAGTCCTGTACGAGTCTATGCGAACAGACGCGATTGAGATTTCAATGTTAAAGGTCCCTTGCGTGTTCGAGGCGAACACACCGATCGGTCCTTGTACGAGTCGAAGGACGCGGTTACAGATAGAGTTGCAAGGGAGTTGGACGCGGTGTGTCTAACACAGACGCGAACCATGTACGAGTCAGCGCGATAGTCGCACTTGGAAAGTAAGAGTTTTAGGGCACTTCTAGGGTAGCTACAAGCAAGTCACTTACAGGGTAAGTAGTTCTAGGGCCCACACCCACAGAAGCACCATAGTGCTGAAGTTACCTCACCCAGGGGAGCCGGGTGCATAGGTGTTCTTTGGTGTCGGGTCGCGGCGTCGCTTTCAATGGGAGCCAGTGAAGACTTGCTGCTTGCGGCGACAGGAGAAGTGTCCTGAGGAATCCAAGCCTGGATTCAGAAGATGGAAGACCTGAAAGCAGAGGGGACAGTGTTCAGAGTCACTTGGCAGTGACTCGGGGCAAGGAAGATTGATGCCCACCGTCGTCGCAAGATTCAGGTCATTCACAGGTGCATTGACTCTTCAGCCACGAGGTACAAGAGGCATCGACGATGACCAGGAGCTGGATTCGGCGTGTCCCACAACGTCTGCAGCTTACTGCGGTGTCGGCGACTCGATTGGAGCCAACAAGCCTTGGTAACAGCAAGTCTTGGGGAAAGTGTAAAAAGTCAATGGCGCAGACCAGCAAGGGCTGAGGGACTCACCCAGCGAGGGTAAGTCAGGGCAGTCCTGGAGCAACCAGGGGAGCCCTTTGGTTTTGTAGGAAAGCCTTCAGGGGACCCACAAGCTGGCTGGCAAGGGATCGCAAAGACACCTCGGGAGGATTTGCTCAACAGGGGCCCACGGTCACTCAAGACAAGGTAGGCCTCTGATCTTCGGAGGGATTCTTGCTGGAGGCTAGGAACACACGTGGTCCAAAGCACAAGGTCGTAGAACGTTGTGAAGGGGTTGTACTCGACAATAGTGCACGGTACCCCGGGGTCGTGGTTCCTCATCACTCTTGGGGTCCACTGGCCTCAGCTTCGCTGGAGACTCACGATGGCCTTTGAGAAGTTAGGAAATCTACTTCTGGGGCTGCAGGGACTTCGGACTTCGGCGGGAGCGGCATAGTTTGCGACTGTCGTTTGTAGTTTTTGGTGCCTGCCAAGCAGGGGAGTCACTCCTTGACTCCAAGGGAGATTCTTCAGTCTTCCAAAGGTAGTGGAACGTCGAAGGTCCGGGATTCTTCTTCAGAGCGTCGTCCAGGGATATCTAGTTTGCAATGCACAGGTTCCCCCTCTTATACTAAAAGAAAGGGAGGGACTAGCTCTATGACCCCACCTATGGGAGGGTCAGGGGAGTGGGTGGTTACACCTACTTCCCTTTGTCCAGTTTCGCGCCAGAGCAGGGGCAGGTAGCCCCTGAGCCGGTTTGAACTGGGGTATGCACAGAGGAGCCTTCTGCTCCCCCAGTGCAGGACTTCAAAGCACTCTAAGAGTGCACCCACCCAGCCCCAATACACTAAACCCTGTCTGGGAGGTGGTCACACCCCTTGGGACAGGATATCTATTGTTGGGCTTCCTCCACTGCGAGTGTTGGTCATCAGCAGGAGGGCAGCCCAGTGTCTGTGACTGGTGGCATCCATTTTGTGATGTCAGGGCTCTGCAGGATTCTACGGCGTTTCCACAGTAGGTACATGTCTATCCCTCTAGAAGGGTGGAATGCTACCCCCGCCGCCAGAACTGGCGGGGGGTAGTATTCCAAGATGTTTGACACCAAACACGACATGTTTTGATGCAGCCATCCCAAAGTTAGCATTCTACCGCGAGGATATAATGCACTTAAGAGTATATGGTTTAACCGCATCCACAAACAGCCCCAGAGAATGGACTCTGAGAGCTGCAGAGGGGCCCTGCTCAGGCAGAGGCACCCCCTCACATGGAAACTAAGCACCCTGCCCTCAGGATTGATAGGGCCTGCTTTAGGGGTGACTGATAAGTCTCAATGTGTGTGCAGGAGAGATATAGGGGACCTATATCTCAGTGAGGAGTGCTAGCACTTCCTCACCCAGGCTGCAGTAGCAGGCCTGTGGTGTCAGATTTAGTCTGCTTCCCAGGGGTGGCATAATACATACTTCAGCCCCTGGTAGGCCTGTGAAGTACCTATGCCCTTGGTACCTAAGGTACCATATACTAGGGACTCATAAGGAACCACAGTATCCAATCACTAGTGCACCTAGAGTGCACTCCAAATCGTTTAGAGAGAACAGAGAGGCTGGGGCCCTGATTGGCAGGGTCCCAGCCAGACTATAGCCAGAAACCAGTGTAAACATCAGAAAAAAAGTGGGGGCAACATAAGAGGCAGATCCTACTCTCCTACACAACCCCCCCAAACGCAGGGACACTAAACTAACCTTGACCAGTTGAGTCTTCGTGTTCAAAGTGGAAATACCTTGAGAGTCCATCTGCATTGGCATGTTGGGTCCCAGGTCTATGTTCCACTGTATAGTCCATCCCCTGTAGGGAAATGGACCACCTCAAAAGTTTTGGGTTTTCTCCTTTCATTTGTTTAAGCCATAGGAGGGGCTTGTGGTCAGTCTGAACTATGAAGTGAGTGCCAAACAAGTATGGCCTCAGCTTCTTCAGGGCCCACACCACAGCAAAGGCCTCCTCTCTATAGCTGACCAACGTTTCTCTCTAGGGGTCAGCCTTCTGCTAATAAAAGCTACTGGCTGGTCTTGACCTTCATCATTCAGTTGAGACAGTACAGCTCCCACACCCAGCTCAGAAGCATCTGTTTGGACAATGAACTTTTTGGTGTAGTCTGGACTCTGCAAGATGGGGGCAGTGCACATGGCCTGCTTTAGGTCTTCAAATGCCTTCTGACAGCTAGCTGTCCACTGAACCTTTTTTGGCATTTTCTTTGAGGTCAGATCATTCAAGGGGGTCACTATAGATCCATATCCCTTGACAAACCTCCTATAGTACCCAGTCAGGCCTAAGAAGGCCCTCACCTGTGTCTGGGTGATTGGAGCAACCCATTCCATTATGGTTTGGATCTTGCTCTGTAAAGGCTGAACCTGGCCTCCACCTACAAGGTGGCCCAGGTACACAACCTGACTCTGCCCTATCTGGCACTTAGTGGCCTTGATAGTGAGGCCTGCTTTCTGCAGAGCCTCCAAAACATTTCTGAGGTGGACCAGGTGATCCTGCCAGGAGGAACTAAAGACAGCAATATCATCTAGATAAGCTGAGCAATAAGTTTCCATCCCTGCCAGAACTTTATTCACCAACCTCTGAAAAGTGGCAGGTGCATTTTTCAATCCAAAGGGCATCACCACAAAGTGGTAGTGCCCACTAGTGGTCGAAAATGCTGTTTTGGCTTTTGCATCATCAGCTAATCTTATCTGCCAGTAGCCAGCTGTTAGGTCAAATGTACTTAGATACTTGGCTGAGGCCAAAGTATCAATCAGCTCATCTGCCCTTGGTATGGGATAGGCATCAGTCCTAGTGACTGCATTGAGGCCTCTGTAGTCTACACAAAACCTCATTTCTTTCTTACCACCCTGGGTATGAGGCTTGGGTACCAGGACTACTGGGCTAGCCCAAGGGCTATCTGAAGGCTCAATTACACCTAGCTCCAACATTTTCTGGACTTCAGTCCTGATACAGTCCCTGACATGGTCAGGTTGCCTGTAGATTTTACTCTTTACAGGCAGACTGTCTCCAGTGTCCACCTCATGGGTGCACCAGGTAGTCTGACTAGGGGTCAGGCTAAACATATGTCTATACTGTTGCAGAACTTGTCTGCACTCAGTTTGCTGATGGTCAGTGAGGCTGCTTGCCAAAGCAACACCATCCACTGACCCATCATCAGGGTTCTGAGAGAGCAGGTCAGGGAGAGGGTCACTCTCCTCCTCCTGGTCCTCATCAGTTGCCATGAGCAAGCCCATGTCAGCCCTGTCAACGTATGGCTTTAATCTGTTGGCATGGAGCACCCTCAGGGGGCTCCTGGGAGTTCCAAGATTCACCAGATAGGTGACTTCTCCCTTCTGTTCAACTATGGTATGGGGGCCACTCCACTTGTCTTGGAGGGCTGCTGGGGCCACAGGCTCCAACACCCACACTTTCTGTCCTGGCTGGTATACAGTCAGTACAGCCTTTTGGTCATGCCAAGCTTTTTGCAATTCTTGGCTGGCCTCCAGGTTTTTGGTTGCCTTTTTCATGTATTCGGCCATCCGGGAGCGGAGACCAAGTACATAGTCCATCACATCCTGTTTGGGGGGTTTGAGAGGTAACTCCCAGCCCTCTTTAACCAAACACAATGGACCTCTTACAGGGTGCCCAAACAGAAGCTCAAATGGGCTGTATCCAACCCCCTTCTGTGGAACCTCTCTGTATGCAAACAACAGGAAAGGAAGAAGAAGGTCCCATTTCCGCCTAAGCTTCTCTGGGAGTCCTTTAATCATTCCCTTCAGGGTTTTGTTGAAACGTTCAACCAACCCAGTGCATTGTGGGTGATAGGGGGTGGTGAACTTATAAGTTACACCACACTCCTTCCACATTGCTTTCAGATATCCTGACATGAAGTTAGTACCTCTGTCAGAGATGACCTCCTTTGGGAAACCCACTCTGGAGAAAACTCCAATGAGGGCTCTTGCCACCACAGGGGCTGTGGTGGTCCTCAGAGGAATTGCCTCTGGGTACCTGGTGGCATGATCCACTACCACCAGGATAAATCTGTGCCCAGATGCAGTTTGAGGGTCAAGGGGACCAACAATGTCAATCCCTACCCTTTCAAAGGGTACCCCCACCACAGGTAGTGGTATCAGGGGGCCTTTGTTGTGCCACCTGCCTTGCCACTGGCTTGGCATGTGACACAGGAGCGACAAAACTCCTTTGTGTCCTCTGACATATGTGGCCAATGAAAATGTGGAACAAGCCTGTCCCAGGTCTTGTTTTGGCCCAAGTGACCTGCCAAAGGGATATCATGTGCTAGGGTCAAGAGGAACCCCCTAAACTTCTGAGGTATCACCATCCTCCTGGTGGCTCCAGGGGCTGGATCTCTACCCTCAGAATATAGGAGTCCCTCATCCCAATAAACTTTATGGGACCCACTAGCACTCCCAGCAGCCTCAGCAGCAGCCTGCTGTCTGAGGGGTTCAAGAGAGGGGCAGCACTGTTGCTCCTTACTCAGATCTTCCCTAGAAGGGCCCCCTGCCCCCAAGAACTCAACCTGATCAGGCTCAAGTCCCTCTGGGGCAGTTCCTTCTTCAGGATCTGCTTCACCTCCCTTTGGAGGTGAATCTGTGATCTGAGACAGAGGGGAAGGCACTGCCTTTACCCTACTGCTCCTCCTCTTGGGAAGCATCTGGTCCATTGTTCCAGGATCCAGAGCTGGTTCAGTGTTATGCATTCTTGCTTGTGACCTGGTCACAGCAAATACCTCTGCAGGGATGCCCAACATCTCAGCATGAGTCCATAACTCTACTTCAGACCAGGCTGAAGTCTCTAGATCATTGCCCAGTAGACATTCTACAGGGAGGTCTGCACTGACTACAACCTTCTTGAGGCCAGTTACCCCTCCCCAGGAGAAATTCACAACTGCCAGACTATGGTTGGTCCTGACATTGCTTGCATTGGTCACCTGGTACATTTCGCCCAGGATGATCTGTCCAGGGTCCACAAGATCCTCTGCCACCATGGTGACACTAGCACCTGTGTCCCTAAATGCCAAAGCCTGTTTGCCATTTATTACAGGCTGCTGTTTGTATTTGCCCAGATTACTGGGGCTTACTAGGAAGGACATATCAAGGTCTCCATCACAAATCAGCATTGCCTGAGTGGGCACTCTGACTAGGTCAGAGTCCACTTCAGAACCCAGGGTCAACCCTACTACACCCTTATTCTGAGTACCACCTCCACCAGTAGCTGAGCTAGGGGGAACAGTTGCCTTAGGGGCAGGAGTGGTGGTGGTTTGGTCTTTGGACTTGTTACAATCAGAAGTCCAGTGCCCTTTCTGTTTACAGAATTTGCACCAGGGCTTCTTTTGGCCTTTTCCCTTGTTGGATTGTGACTCCCCACCAGATGCAGATTTTTGGGGCCCTTGTGAAGACTTCTGGTCTTTTGACTTATCCCCACCTTTCTCAGAGCCCTTAGGATCTTGCTTCTTGGTGTCACCCCCTTGGTTCTGGGGTTTCTGCCTTACCCTGGTTCTCACCCATTTGTCTGCCTTCTTTCCCAATTCTTGGGGAGAGGTCAGATCTGAGTCCCCCAGGTATTGATGCAACAACTGGTTCTGGCAATTATTAAGGATCTGTTCTCTCATCATCAGATTATACAATCCCTTGAAATCAGTAACCGTACTGCCAACCAGCCAACCCTCCAGAGCCTTGGTTGCACAATCTACAAAGTCAGTCCAGTCCTGAGTCTGTGCCTTCTGGGTGTCTCTGAACTTCAACCTGTACTGCTCAGTGGTTAAGCCAAACCCATCTATCAGTGCACTCTTCAGGACTTCATAATTATCAGCATCCTCTTCTCTAACAGTGAGGAGCTTGTCTCTACCTTTGTCTGAAAAGGAGAGCCACAAGATTGCTGCCCACTGCTTTTGGGGGACCTGCTGTACTCTACAGGCCCTCTCCATAGCAGTTATCCACTTGTGGATATCATCCCCACTCTGGTAGGGAGGAACAACCTTGCTCAGGTTCCTATGGTCTGGAATAGATTCTCTGCCTCTAGGGACACTGTTGCTGCCACCAAGGGGTTCTAACCCCTCTCTTCTAGAAGCTCTCTGGATCTCCAGGGCTTCTCTATCTAGTGCCAACTGCTTGGTTCTGAGGGCAACTCTTGCTTCCTCATACTGCAGCAGTTTGCACATTCTGTCAGAGGAGCTCTCTCTTATGGGAAAGTATGAGTTCCTCTGCTGGACAAATTCTCTGCCAGAGTGATAAGAGTGGTCAGATTCCCTGGAAGGGGACCTATGCCTCTCATCCACTCTGTCAGTTCTCTTAGGGAGAATTCCTCTGTCCTTTTCAGGCCCCTTGGAGCCTGGCCCTTCAATCACAGAGTCTTGGTCATTCTGATTTTCATCATCTGACCCAGACACTGTAATTGATTCCCCCCTGATTCCCCCCTGATTCCGACCCATTAGCTCCTAGAGCCACTCTAAGATCATCTGCTGTCAGCAGATCTATCAGGTGTAGTGTGGAGGGACTCTGTCCTAGCTTCAGGTGTCTTTCAACACACATGGCTCTCAAGTCAGAGAAAGCCATGTCCTTATACTGAGGCTGAGTGGATCCACTGGTTCCACCCTTTAAGGACATTCTAGTGTTGTGCAGTGTTGTACTACCTACACTAGTTTGTGGCCTACTGATACTAGCTTGAGCTGTAGAAAGGGTGTGCTATCCCTTGGCACACAGCTCTAAGTTCAGTAGAACTTATTGATACTAAGCTTGACTTTATATGTACCTTAAGTACCTATAGTGGTTTTCAGTTAGTAATTCAAATAGAGATTTTCTGGTAAAACAATAGCAAGCTGGAATCCCACACGCTGCCCACCAATGTGAGAAGTTGGCCTGGTATATGCTGTTCACTAATTAAAGTGAACACCTTGCACCAGAACAATTCGACTCTTATGGTAGATAGGTTTAAGACAACCTTTATAGAAAGCTATCCTAGTGGTAGCTGTGGAGAGCAGCCTTCAGGCTAAGTCTTGAAGGAATGTAAAGCAGCTTGTTTTACCACACAATCTCTTGAATCACCAAATGAAAAGACACCACACAGGTATATATATCAAATATATATGTATTTATTAATAAACACTCTCTACTAATCTCTTTATGAGATTAGAAGTCAGGAACATATGTACAAATCAAATGTTATCAAAATAAGTTTAGCACAATCGAATATCACAATCTTAGTTTGGCTAGACCTAGGCCTAGGGCATCTAGAATCGAGGGACCCCCAAGAACCACCCCAGGTAGTTGTAGGAGACCCACAGGGGACGGACGCGGTGTCCTGGCACCGGTGCGAGTCCTGTACGAGTCTATGCGAACAGACGCGATTGAGATTTCAATGTTAAAGGTCCCTTGCGTGTTCGAGGCGAACACACCGATCGGTCCTTGTACGAGTCGAAGGACGCGGTTACAGATAGAGTTGCAAGGGAGTTGGACGCGGTGTGTCTAACACAGACGCGAACCATGTACGAGTCAGCGCGATAGTCGCACTTGGAAAGTAAGAGTTTTAGGGCACTTCTAGGGTAGCTACAAGCAAGTCACTTACAGGGTAAGTAGTTCTAGGGCCCACACCCACAGGAGCACCGTAGTGCTGAAGTTACCTCACCCAGGGGAGCCGGGTGCATAGGTGTTCTTTGGTGTCGGGTCGCGGCGTCGCTTTCAATGGGAGCCAGTGAAGACTTGCTGCTTGCGGCGACAGGAGAAGTGTCCGGAGGAATCCAAGCCTGGATTCAGAAGATGGAAGACCTGAAAGCAGAGGGGACAGTGTTCAAAGTCACTTGGCAGTGACTCGGGGCAAGGAAGATGGATGCCCACCGTCGTCGCAAGATTCAGGTCATTCATGGGTGCCTTGACTCTTCAGCCACGAGGTCCAGGAGGCGTCGACGATGACCAGGAGCTGGATTCGGCGTGTCCCACAATGTCTGCAGCTTACTGCGGTGTCAGCGACTCGATTGGAGCCAACAAACCTTGGTAACAGCAAGTCTTGGGGAAAGTGTAAAAAGTCAATGGCGCAGACCAGCAAGGTCTGAGGGACTCACCCAGCGAGGGTAAGTCAGGGCAGGCCTGGAGCAACCAGGGGAGCCCTTTGGTTCTGTAGGAAAGCCTTCAGGGGACCCACAAGCCAGCTGGCAAGGGATTGCAAAGATGCCTCGGGAGGATTCGCTCAACAGGGGCCCACGGTCACTCGGGACAAGGTAGGCCTCTGATCTTCGGAGGGATTCCTGCTGGAGGCTAGGACCACACGTGGTCCAAAGCACAAGGTCATAGGACGTTGTTCAGGGGTTGCACTCGACAATAGTGCATGGTACCCCGGGGTCACGGTTCCTCGTCACTCTTGGGGTCCACTGGCCTCAGCTTCACTGGGGACTCACGATGGCCTTTGAGAAGTCAGGAAATCCACTTCTGGGGCTGCAGGGACTTCGGACTCCGGCGGGAGCGGCATAGTTTGCGACCGTCGTTTGTAGTTTTTGGTGCCTGCCAAGCAGGGGAGTCACTCCTTGACTCCAAGGGAGATTCTTCAGTCTTCCAAAGGTAGTGGAACGTCGAAGGTCCAGGATTCTTCTTCAGAGCGTCGTCCAGGGATATCTAGTTTGCAATGCACAGGTTCCCCCTCTTATACTAAAAGAAAGGGAGGGACTAGCTCTATGACCCCACCTATGGGAGGGTCAGGGGAGTGGGTGGTTCCACCTACTTCCCTTTGTCCAGTTTCGCGCCAGAGCAGGGGCAGGTAGCCCCTGAGCCGGTTTGAACTGGGGTATGCACAGAGGAGCCTTCTGCTCCCCCAGTGCAGGACTTCAAAGCACTCTAAGAGTGCACCCACCCAGCCCCAATACACTAAACCCTGTCTGGGAGGTGGTCACACCCCCTTGGGACAGGATATCTATTGTTGGGCTTCCTCCACTGCGAGTGTTGGTCATCAGCAGGAGGGCAGCCCAGTGTCTGTGACTGGTGGCATCCATTTTGTGATGTCAGGGCTCTGCAGGATTCTACCGCGTTTCCACAGTAGGTACATGTCTATCCCTCTAGAAGGGTGGAATGCTACCCCCGCCGCCAGAACTGGCGGGGGAGTAGTATTCCAAGATGTTTGACACCAAACACGACATGTTTTGATGCAGCCATTCCAAAGTTAGCATTCTACCGCGAGGATATAATGCACTTAAGAGTATATGGTTTAACCGCATCCACAAACAGCCCCAGAGAATGGACTCTGAGAGCTGCAGAGGGGCCCTGCTCAGGCAGAGGCACCCCCTCACATGGAAACTAAGCACCCTGCCCTCAGGATTGATAGGGCCTGCTTTAGGGGTGACTGATAAGTCTCAATGTGTGTGCAGGAGAGATATAGGGGACCTATATCTCAGTGAGGGGTGCTAGCACTTCCTCACCCAGGCTGCAGTAGCAGGCCTGTGGTGTCAGATTTAGTCTGCTTCCCAGGGGTGGCATAATACATGCTTCAGCCCCTGGTAGGCCTGTGAAGTACCTATGCCCTTGGTACCTAAGGTACCATATACTAGGGACTCATAAGGTACCACAGTATCCAATCACTAGTGCACCTAGAGTGCACTCCAAATCGTTTAGAGAGAACAGAGAGGCTGGGGCCCTGATTGGCAGGGTCCCAGCCAGACTATAGCCAGAAACCAGTGTAAACATCAGAAAAAAAGTGGGGGCAACATAAGAGGCAGATCCTACTCTCCTACAACCTCTCTTGCTTCTTTCTGCCCCCTCCCTTGCTTATTTCCTTTCTACACCTCTGTTCCCTCTTTCTGCACCACTTTTCCCTCTTTCTGCACCCTTCTTGCCTCTTTGTGCACCTGTGTTCCTTCTATGTGCACTTCTCTAGCCTCTTTGTGCACCTCTGTTCCTTCTTTTGCACTGCTCTTGCCTCTTTCTACACCTCTTCCCTCTTTCTGCACCCCTCTTGCCTCTTTCTGCACCTCTTTTGCTTATTTCTGCACTTCTCTTTCCTCTTTCTGTACCCCTTGTGCCTCTTTCTGCACCAATGTTGGTTCTTTCTGCATTGCTCTTGCTTCTTTCTGCACCTCTGTTGCAAATTTCTGCATCCCTATTGCCTCTTTCTGCACCCCTCTTCCCTCTTTCTGCACCTCTCTTGCCTCTGTCTGCACACCTGTTCCCTCTTTCTGCACTTCTCTTGCCATTTTTGGCACCTCTCTTGCCTCTTTCTGCACCTCACTTGCTTCTTTCTGCACCCCTCTTGCCTCTTTATGTACCCCTCTTCCCTCTTTCTGCACCTCCCCTGCCTCTTTCGGCACCCCTATTCCCTCTTTCTGCACCTTTTCTATCGGTTTCTGCACCTCTCTTGCCTCTTTCTGTAACTCTGTTGCTTTTTGTGCACTTCTCTTGCCTCTTTCTGCACCCTTCGTGCCTCTTTCAGCACCTCTATTGCTTCTTTCTGCACTTCTCTTCCTTCTTCTTGCACCCCTCTTGCCTCTTTCTGTACCCCTCTTGCCTCTTTGTTCACCTCACCTACCTCTTTCTGCACCTCTCTTCCCTCTTTCTGCACCTCTCTTCCCTCTTTCTGCACCTCTCCTGCCTCTTTCTGCATCCGTGTTCCCTCTTTCTGCACCTTTCCTGCCTGTTTCTGCACCTCTCTTGCCTCTTTCTGTAACTCTGTTACTTCTTTGTGCACTTCTCTTGCCTCTTTCTGCACCCTTCGTGCCTCTTTCAGCACCTCTGTTGCTTCCTTCTGCAATTCTCTTCCTTCTTTTTGTGCCCCCCTTGTCTCTTTCTCCAGCCCTCTTGCCTCTTTGTGCACCTCTCCTACCTCTTTCTGCACCCCTCTTGCCTCTTTCTGCACCTCTGTTGGTTCTTTCTGCACTTCTCTTGCTTCTTTCTGCACTGCTCTTGCTTCCTTCTGCACCTCTCTTGCAAATTTCTGTATCCCTCTTGCCTCTTTTTGCACCCCTGTTCCCTCTTTCTGCACCTGTCCTGCCTGTTTCTGCACCTCTCTTACCTCTTTCTGCACCTCTGTTGCGTCTTTCTGCACTTCTCTTGCCTCTTTCTGCACCCCTCTTGCCTCTTTCAGCACCTCTGTTGCTTCTTTTTGTACTTCTCTTGCTTCTTTCTACACCCCTCTTGCCTCTTTCTGTATCCCTCTTGCCTCTTTGTGCACCTCTCCTGCCTCTTTCTGCACCTCTCTTGCCTTTTTCTGCAGTTCTCTTGCCTTTTTCTACACCTCTTTTGCTTATTTCTGCACTTCTCTTGCCTCTTGCTGCACCCCTCATGCCACTTTCTGCACCTCTCTTGGTTCTTTCTGCACTGCTCTTGCTTCTTTCTGCACCTCTGTTGCAAATTTCTGCATCCCTCCTGCCTCTTTCTGCACCCCTCTTCCTTCTTTCTGTACCTCTCTTGCCTCTGTCTGCACAACTGTTCCCTCTTTCTGCACCCCTTTTGCCAGTTTCTGCAACTCTCTTGCCTCTTTCTGCAGTTCTCTTGCCTCCTTCTGCACCACACTTGCTTCTTTCTGCACTTCTCTTGCTTCTTTCTTCACCTCTCTTACTTCTTTCTGTACCCTTCTTCTGCACATCTCTTGCTTCTTTCTGCACCTCTCTTGCCCCTTTCTGCAGTTCTCCTGCCTCTTTCTGCACCTCACTTGCCTCTTTCTGCACCTCTCTTGCCTCTTTCTGCACCTCTTGCCTCTTTCTGCACTTCTCTTGCCTCTTTCTGCATCTCACTTGCCACTTTCTGCACTTCTCTTGCCATATTCGGCACCTCTGTTGCCTCTTTCTGCACCTCACTTGCTTCTTTCTGCACCCCTCTTGCCTCTTTCTGTACCCTTCTTCCCTCTTTCTGCACCTCTCTTGCCTCTGTCTTCACCCTGTTCCCTCTTTCCGCATCTCTTTTGCCTGTTTCTGCAACTCTCTTGCCTCTTTCTGCAGTACTCTTGCCTCCTTCTGCACCTCTGTTGCTTCTTTCTGCACTTGTCTTGCCTCTTTCTGCACCCATTGCTTCATTCTGCACTTCTCTTGCTTCTTTCTGCACCTCTCTTGCTTCTTTCTGCACCCTTGTTGTCTCTTAATGCACTCGTTTTCCCTCTTTCTGTACCTCTGTCTCTTTCTGCACCCCTCTTCCGTCTTTCTGCACCTCTCTTGCGTCTTTCTCCAGTTCTCTTCCGTTTCTGCGCCTCTCATGCCTCTTTCTTTAACTCTGTTGCCTCTTTCTGCACCTCACTTGCTTCTTTCTGTACCCTCCTGCCTCTTTCTGCACCCCTCTTCCCTCTTTCTGCACCTCTTTCTTCTTTCTGCACCCTTGTTCCCTCTTTCTGCACCTTTCCTGCCTGTTTCTGCACCTCTCTTGCCTCTTCCTATAACTCTGTTGCTTCTTTGGGTACTTCTCTTGCCTCTTTCTGCACCCTTCATGCCTCTTTCAGTACCTCTGTTGCTTATTTCTGCACTTCGCTTCCTTCTTTTTGCACCCCTCTTGCCTCTTTCTGTACCCCTCTTGCCTCTTTCTGCACCTCTCGTACCTCTTTCTGTATCCCTCTTGCCTCTTTCTGCACCTCTGTTGGTTCTTACTGAACTGCTCTTGCTTTTCTGCACCTCTGTTGCAAATTTCTGCATCCCTCTTGCCGCTTTCTGCACCCCTCTTCCCTCTTTCTGCACCTCTCTTGCTACTTACTGCGCTTCTCTTGCTTCTTTCTGCACTGCTCTTGCTTCTTTCTACACCTCTCTTGCAAATTTCTGTATCCCTCTTGCATCTTTCTGCACCCCTGTTCCCTCTTTCTGCACCTTTCCTGCCTGTTTCTGAACCTCTCTTGCCTCTCTCTGCACCTCTGTTGCTCCTTTCTGTACTTCTCTTGCCTCTTTCTGCACCCCTCTTGCCTCTTTCTGCACCTCTGTTGCTTCTTTCTGCACCCCTCTTGCCTCTTTCTGTACCCGTCTTGCCTCTTTGTGCACCTCTCCTGCCTCTTTCAGTATCTCCCTCGCCTTTTTCTGCAGTTTCCTTGTCTCTTTCTGCACCTCTTTTGCTGCTTTCTGCTCTTCTCTTGCCTCTTCCTGTACCCCTCTTCCTTCTTTCTGCACCTCTGCTGGTTATTTCTGCACTGCTCTTGCTTCTTTCTGTTCTTCTGTTGAAATTTTCTGCATCCCTCTTGCCTCATTCTGCATTTCTGTTGCTTCTTTCTGCACCTTCCTTTCTTTTTTTGCACTTCTTTTGCCTCTTTCTGCTCATCTCTTCCACTTTCTGCATCTCTCTTGCCTCTTTCTGCACCTCTGTTGACTCTTTCTGCACCTCACTTGCTTCTTTCGGTACCCCTCTTGCCTCTTTCTGCACCCTTCTTCCCTCTTTCTGCCCCTCTTTTGCCTCTTTCTGCACCCCTGTTTTCTCTTTCTGCACCTCTCCTGCCTGTTTCTACAACTCTCTTACCTCTTTCTGCACTTCTCTTGCCTCTTTCTGCACCTCTGTTGCTTCTTTCTGCATTTCTCTTGGCTCTTTCTGTACCTCTTTTGCTTCTTTCTGTACCTCTTTTGCTTCTTTCTGCCCCTCTCTTGCTTCTTTCCTTTCTGCACCCCTCTTGTATCTTTCTGCACCCTTCTACCCTGTTTGTGCAACTCTCTTGCCTCTTTCTATATCTCTCTTCCTTTCTGCACCCCTCCTCCCTCTTTCTGCACCCCTCTTGCCTCTTTGTGTACCTCTGTTCCTTCTTTCTGCACTTCTCTTGCCTCTTTGTGCACCTCTGTTCCTTCTTTTGCACTGCTCTTGCCTCTTTGTGCACCTCTGTTCCTTCTTTTGCACTGCTCTTGCCTCTTTGTGCACCTCTGTTCCTTCTTTTGCACTGCTCTTGCCTCTTTCTATACCTCTTTCTGCACCCCTCTTGCCTCTTTGTGCACCTCTGTTCCTTCTTTCTGCACAAATCTTCCAAATTTCTGCACCCCTCTTGCCTCTTTCTTTACCCCTCTTCCCTCTTTCTGCACCTCTCTTGCCTCTGTCTTCACCCTGTTCCCTCTTTCCGCATCTCTTTTGCCTGTTTCTGCAACTCTCTTGCCTCTTTCTGCAGTACTCTTGCCTCCTTCTGCACCTCTGTTGCTTCTTTCTGCTCTTGTCTTGCCTCTTTCTGCACCCCTGTTGCTTCATTCTGCACTTCTCTTGCTTCTTTCTGCACCTCTCTTGCTTCTTTCTGCACCCTTGTTGTCTCTTTCTGCACTCGCCTTCCCTCTTTCTGCACCTGTCTCTTTCTGCACACCTCTTGCGTCTTTCTGCACCTCTCTTGCTTCTTTCTGCTCTTCTCTTGCTTCTTTCTGCACCTCTCTTGCTTCTTTCTGCACCCTTCTTCCCTTTTTTGCATCCATCTTGCCTCTTTCTGCAGTTCTCTTCCCTGTTTCTGCACCTCTCATGCCACTTTCTGTACCTCTGTTGCCTCTTTCTGCACCTCACTTGCTTCTTTCTGCACCCCTGTTCCCTCTTTCTGCACCTTTCCTGCCTGTTTCTGCACCTCTCTTGCCTCTTTCTGTAACTCTGTTGCTTCTTTGTGTACTTCTCGTGCCTCTTTCTGCACCCTTCGTGCCTCTTTCTGCACCTCTGTTGCTTCTTTCTGCACTTCTCTTCCTTCTTTTTGCACCCCTCTTGCCTCTTTCTGTACCCCTCTTGCCTCTTTGGGCACCTCTCCTACCTCTTTGAAATGAAATGAAAATAGGTACTTATAAAGCGCACGGCTACTCCACAGATTGTTCCGGCGCTAAAGGACCCCCGAATGACAGGCAACCAGAGTTAAGAGGCCAAACCGCCCAAAGAGAATTATTGCTGGAACAGCCAGGTTTTTAACTGTCTCCTAAAGGTGAGCAGGTCCTGGACCTGCCTAAGATGAAGAGGCAGACGATTCCATGAGCGGGCAGCCAGTACTTGAAAGGAGCGACAGCCTACCCGGGAGCGGGCAAATTTAGGAATGAGCATCATAGACTGCCCTGAGGACCTCAAGGCACGTTGCGGTTCATAGTGCTGGACCCTTCTCCTAAGATATACAGCAACAGTGCCATGAAAGGCCCGAAAATCCAAAACCAGAGCCTTAAACTGGATCCTCTTCCGTACTGGTAGCCAGTGCAAGGCCTTCAGATGTATCGTCATACGTGCTCTGGGTCCCACCATGAGAATGGCTCTGGCCGCAGCATTCTGAACCACCTGCAGACGGTTCAGTAAATACTCAGGTAGGCCCAGATACAACACATTGACGCAATCCAACCTGGATGTAATTATGGCTTGTACTACAGTCTTTTGATACTCGACCGGTAGCAGGGGAAGGAAGGTTGTTAGCATTTTTAACATGCCGAAACAAATGCCGGCAACAGTTTGAATTTGAGCCTTCATAGTTAGAGTGGCATCCAGCTTAACCCCCAAGTTCCTCACCGTATTAACTGGAGCAGTGGGAGGGGACATATCACGAGGCCACCATTGGAGCCATGATTCGCATGGCGGGCAACCAAAGAAGATAATCTCTGACTTTTCAGGGTTACACTTTAATTGGTTATGCCGTAACCAGGAGAAAACCTCCGTCAGACAGATATTGATCTCGATGCCTCTAAAATTAGTGCCTTTGTCGCACGTAAACAACAGTTGAGTATCATTGGCGTATGATACTATCTTGGCGCCGTGTGACACAGCTAAGAGTGCGAGAGGGGCCATATAAATATTAAAAAGTGACGGGCTCAAAATAGATCCCTACGGAACCCCTACCTTCATAGGCGGAATGGGGGCTGAGAAGGGGGGGGACCAGATTTCCTGCTGCCGATCACTCAAAAAAGAAGCGAGCCACTTGAGTACCGTGCCCCTGATGCCGCAATCCCGTAGGCTCTGCAATAGCCGGTCATGGGGCACGGTATCAAAGTCCGCGGACAGGTCCAATAGTATCAGCACTGCACTTCCCCCTTTATCAAGCTGTGTTTTGATAGTTTCTGAAACTTCCAATAAGGCTGTTTCAGTACTAAGATGGGTTCTGAAACCAGACTGACTGTCATGGAGTACGTGGTTAGCTTCCACGTACTCAGTCAATACTATATTAACATACTTTTCGAGGGCTTTGGAGAAGAAAGGCAGCAATGATATAGGCCTATAGTTAGAGGCTACTGCTGGGTCTGCCGAAGGTTTTTCAATAGGGGAATAATGTTGGCCTTTTTCCAGCTACTAGGTGCCATCCCCTTTTGTAATGAAGTATTCAAGACCAGATTGACCGCTGGATTTATAGTCTCAGCAATAACCGACAGTATTTTTGCTGGGCAGGGGTCCGAAGGAGAGCCTGACTTCAAGGTATTCATTATCTCTTTTTGCACCCCTCTTGCCTCTTTGGGCACCTCTCCTACCTCTTTCTGCACCCCTCTTGCATCTTTCTGCACCTCTGTTGGTTTATTCTGCAATGCTATTGCTTCTTTCTGCACCTCTCTTTTGCACAGTTCTGTATTCCTCTTGCCTCTTTCTGCACCTTTCCTGCCTGTTTCTGTACCTCTCTTGCCTTTTTCTGCACCTCTGTTGCTTCTTTCTGCACTTCTCTTGCCTCTTTCTGCACCCTCTTGCCCCTTTCAGCACCTCTGTTACTTCTTTCTGCACCCCTCTTGCCTCTTTCTGTACCCGTCTTGCCTCTTTGTGCACCTCCCCTGCCTCTTTCAGCATCGCTCTTGCCTTTTTCTGCAGTTCTCTTGCATCTTTCTGCACCTCTTAAGCTTCTTTCTGCACTTCTCTTGCCTCTTTCTGTACCCCTCTTGCCACTTTCTGCACCTCTGTTGGTTCTTTCTGCACTGCTCTTGCTTCTTTCTGCACCTCCGTTGAAAATGTCTGCATCCCTCTTGCCTCTTTCTGCATTTCTGTTGCTTCTTTCTGCACCTTTCTTTCTTTTTCTGCACTTCTTTTGCCTCTTTCTGCTCATCTCTTCTACTTTCTGCACCTATCTTGCCTCTTTCTGCAACTCACTTGCTTCTTTCTGCACCCCTCTTGCCTCTTTCTGCACCCCTCTTGCTGCACCCTTCTTCCCTCTTTCTGCACCTCTCTTGCCTCTTACTACACCCCTGTTCCCTCTTTCTGCACCTCTCCTGCCTGTTTCTGCACCTCTCTTACCTTTTTCTGCACTTCTCTTGCCTCTTTCTGCACCTCTGTTGCTTCTTTCTGCACCTCTCTTGCTTCTTTCTGCACCCCTCTCTTGCTTCTTTCTGCACCCCTCCTTGCCTCTTTCTGCACCCTTCTTCCCTCTTTGTGCAACTCTCTTGCCTCTTTCTACACCTCTCTTCCCTCTTTCTGCACCCCTCCTCCCTCTTTCTGCACCCCTCTTGCCTCTTTGTGCATCTCTGTTCCTTCTTTCTGCACTTCTCTTGCCTCTTTGTGCACTTCTGTTCCTTCTTTTGCACTGCTCTTGCCTCTTTCTATACCTCTTCCCTCTTTCTGCACCCCTCTTGCCTCTTTGTGCACCTCTGTTCCTTCTTTCTGCACATCTCTTGCAAATTTCTGCACCCCTCTTGCCTCTTTCTGTACCCTTCTTCCCTCTTTCTGCACCTCTCTTGCCTCTGTCTTCACCCTGTTCCCTCTTTCCGCATCTCTTTTGCCTGTTTCTGCAACTCTCTTGCCTCTTTCTGCAGTACTCTTGCCTCCTTCTGCACCTCTGTTGCTTCTTTCTGCACTTGTCTTGCCTCTTTCTGCACCCGTTGCTTCATTCTGCACTTCTCTTGCTTCTTTCTGCACCTCTCTTGCTTCTTTCTGCACCCTTGTTGTCTCTTAATGCACTCGTTTTCCCTCTTTCTGTACCTCTGTCTCTTTCTGCACCCCTCTTCCGTCTTTCTGCACCTCTCTTGCTTCTTTCTGCACTTCTCTTGCTTCTCTCTGCACCTCTTGCTTCTTTCTGCACCCTTCTTCCCTTTTTTGCATCCCTCTTGCGTCTTTCTCCAGTTCTCTTCCGTTTCTGCGCCTCTCATGCCTCTTTCTTTAACTCTGTTGCCTCTTTCTGCACCTCACTTGCTTCTTTCTGTACCCTCCTGCCTCTTTCTGCACCCCTCTTCCCTCTTTCTGCACCTCTTTCTTCTTTCTGCACCCGTGTTCCCTCTTTCTGCACCTTTCCTGCCTGTTTCTGCACCTCTCTTGCCTCTTTCTGTAACTCTGTTGCTTCTTTGTGTACTTCTCTTGCCTCTTGTTGCACCCTTCGTGCCTATTTCAGCACCTCTGTTGCTTCTTTCTGCACTTCTCTTCCTTCTTTTGCACCCTCTTGCCTGTTTCTGTACCCCTCTTGCCTCTTTGTGCACCTCTCCTACCTCTTTCTGCACCCCTCTTGCCTCTTTCTGCACCTCTGTTGGTTTTTTCTGCACTGCTCTTGCTTCTTTCTGCACCTCTCTTGCACATTTCTCTATCCCTCTTGCCTCTTTCTGCACCCCTGTTCCCTCTTTCTGCACCTTTCCTGCCTGTTTCTGCACCTCTCTTGCCTCTTTCTGCACCTGTTGCTTCTTTCTGCACTTCTCTTGCCTCTTTCTGCACTTCTCTTGCCTCTTTCTGCACCCCTCTTGCCTCTTTCAGCACCTCTGTTGCTTCTTTCTGCACCCTTCTTGCCTCTTTCTGTACCCTTCTTGCCTCTTTGTGCACCTCCCAAGCCTCTTTCAGCATCGCTCTTGCCTTTTTATGCAGTTCTTTTGCCTTTCTGCACCTCTTTTGCTTCTTTCTGCTCTTCTCTTGCCTCTTTCTGTACCCCTCTTGCCTCTTTCTGCAACTCTGTTTGTTCTTTCTGCACTGCTCGTCCTTCTTTCTGCACCCCGTTGAAAATTTCTGCATCCCTCTTGCCTCTTTCTGCATTTCTGTTGCTTCTTTCTGCACCTTTCTTTCTTTTTCTGCACTTCTTTTGCCTCTTTCTGCTCATCTCTTCTACTTTCTCTACTTCTCTTGACTCTTTCTGCACCTCTGTTGCCTCTTTCTGCACCTCACTTGCTTCTTTCTGCACCCCTCTTTCCTCTTTCTGCATCCTTCTTCCCTCTTACTGCACCTCTCCTGCCTGTTTCTGCACCTCTCTTACCTCTTTCTGCACTTCTCTTGCCTCTTTCTGCACCTCTTTTGCTTCTTTCTGCTCTTCTCTTGCCTCTTTCTGTACCCGTCTTGCCTCTTTCTGCAACTCTGTTTGTTCTTTCTGCACTGCTCTTGCTTGTTTCTGCACCCCCCTTGAAAATTTCTGCATCCCTCTTGCCTCTTTCTGCATTTCTGTTGCTTCTTTCTGCACCTTTCTTTCTTTTTCTGCACTTCTTTTGCCTCTTTCTGCTCATCTCTTCTACTTTCTTTACTTCTCTTGACTCTTTCTGCACCTCTGTTGCCTCTTTCTGCACCTCACTTGCTTCTTTCTGCACCCCTCTTTCCTCTATCTGCATCCTTCTTCCCTCTTACTGCACCTCTCCTGCCTGTTTCTGCACCTCTCTTACCTCTTTCTGCACTGCTCTTGCCTCTTTATGCACCTCTGTTGCTTCTTTCTGCACTTCTCTTGCCTCTTTCTGCACCCCTCTTGCCTCTTTCTGCACTCCTCTTCCCTCTTTGTGCACCCATCTTGCCTCTTTGTGCACCTCTGTTCCGTCTTTTTGCACTTCTCTTGCCTCTTTGTGCACCTCTGTTCCTTCTTTCTGCACTTCTCTTGCCTGTGTGTGCACCTCTGTTGCTTATTTTGCACTGCTCTTGCCTCTTTCTCTACCTCTTCCCTCTTTCTGCACCCCTCTTGCCTCTTTCTACACCTCTGTTCCTTCTTTCTGCACCCCTCTTGCCTCTTTCTGCACCTCTCTTGCCTCTGTCTGCACGCCTGTTCCCTCTTTCTGCATCTCTTTTGCCTGTTTCTGCAACTCTCTTGCCTCTTTCTCCAGTACTCTTGCCTCCTTCTGCACCTCTGTTGCTTCTTTCTGCACTTGTCTTGCCTCTTTCTGCACCCCTGTTGCTTCATTCTGCACTTCTCTTGCTTCTTTCTGCACCTCTTGCTTCTTTCTGCACCCTTGTTGTTTCTTTCTGCACTCATCTTCCCTCTTTCTGCACCTCTGTCTCTTTCTGCACCCTCTTGCATCTTTCTGCACCTCTCTTGCTTCTTTCTGTACCTCTCTTGCTTCTTTCTGTACCCTTCTTGCCTTTTTTGCATCCCTCTTGCCTCTTTCTGCAGTTCTCTTGCCATTCTGCACCTCACTTGCCTCTTTCTGCACTTCTCTTGCTTCTTTCTACACCTCTGTTGCTTCTTTCAGCAATTCTCTTGCCTCTTTCTGCACTTCTCTTGCCTGTTTCTGCACCATCTTGCCTCTTTCTTCACCTCTCTTTCCTCTTTCTGCATCCCTGATCCCTCTTTCTGCACCAATCTTGCCTCTTTCTGTAACTCTGTTGCCTGTCTGCATACCTGTTCCTTCTTTCTGCACCCCTTTTGCCAGTTCTGCAGTTCTCTTGCCTCCTTCTGCATCTCACTTGCTTCTTTCTGCACCTCACTTGCTTCTTTCTGCACCTCTCTTACTTCTTTCTGCACTTCCATTACCTTTTTCTGCAGTTCTTGCCTCTTTCTGCACCTCTTTTGCCTCTTTCTGTATCCCTCTTGCCTCTTTCTGCACCTCTGTTGCAAATTTCTGCACCCCTCTGCCCTCTTTCTGCACCACTCTTGCCTGGCTGCACACCTGTTCCCTCTTTCTGCACCCATTTTGCCAGTTTCTGCAACTTTCTTGCCTCTTTCTGCACTTTTCTTGCCTCTTTCTGCATCTCATTTCCCTCTTTCTGCACTTCGCTTGCTTCTTTCTACAGCTCTGTTGCTTCTTTCAGCAATTCTCTTGCCTCTTTCGGCACTTTTCTTGCCTGTTTCTGCACCTCTCTTGCCTCTTTCTATACCTCTGTTCCTTCTTTCTGCACCTCTCTTGCCTCTGTCTGCACCCCTCTTGCCTCTTTCTGCACCCCTCTTGCCTCTTTCTGCACCCCTCTTGCCTCTTTCTGCACCTCTCTTGCCTCTGTCTGCATGCCTGTTTCCTCTTTCTGCATCTCCTTTGCCTGTTTCTGCAACTGTCTTGCCTCTTTCTGCAGTACTCTTGCCTCCTTCTGCACCTCCGTTGCTTCTTTCTGCACTTGTCTTGCCTCTTTTTGCACCCCTGTTGCTTCATTCTGCACTTCTCTGTCTTCTTTCTGCACCTCTCTTGTTTCTTTCTGCACCCTTGTTGTCTCTTTCTGCACTCGTCTTCCCTCTTTCTGCACCTGTCTCTTTCGGCACCCCTCTTGCATCTTTCTGCACCTCTCTTGCTTCTTTCTGTACCCTTCTTCCCTTTTTTGCATCCCTCTTGCCTCTTTCTGCACTTCTCTTGCTTCTTTCTACACCTCTATTGCTTCTTTCAGCAATTCTCTTGCCTTTCTGCACTTCTCTTGCCTGTTTCCGCACCTCTCTTGCCTCTTTCTGCACCATCTTGCCTCTTTCTTCACCCCTCTTTCCTCTTTCTGCACCTCTTTCCTCTTTCTGCATCTCTGTTCCCTCTTTCTGTACCAATCTTGCCTTTTTCTGTTACTCTGTTGCTTCTTTGTGTACTTCTCTTGCCTCTTTCTGCACCCTTTGTGAGAAGTTGGCCTGGCATATTCTGTCCACTAATTATAGTGGGCACCTTGCACCAGTCCAAACAACCCCTTATTGGAGATAGGTTAAAGACAACCTTTATTGAAAGCTATCCTAGTGGTAGCTATGGAGAGCAGCCTTCAGGCTAAGTCTTGAAGGAATGTAAAGCAGCTTGTTTTACCAGTCTATAATCTCTTGAGTGACCAAATGAAAGAGGACCACACCAGGTATATATTCAAAATATATGTATTTATTGCTAAACACACCCCTCTAGTCTCTTTATGAGGCTAGAGTTTGAAGTACATAAGTTATAAGTTAGTTATCTACAGTAATAGCACAAATACACGTTTGAGCCCTAGGGGCGTACCAAACCATATACCAATAAAGTGGTATAAGAACCACGACTGAGCTAGACACAAGGCCTAGAGCCTGTAGAAGTGCTTGGACCACAAGGAACCACCCAAGGTAGTGACACAGGGGACCCGTGCAGTGTGAGAACACAGCCGCAAATCGCCGTTGACTTCTATGGGGAAAGTCGCGGTTGGAATTTTAAAGAAAAGGGACACTTAGAGGAGGACTTGGAGCAAACCCTTTTAGAACTAGGCTGTTCTAGTGTCAATACCCACGGGAGCACCGGAGTACTCGAGTTACCTCACCCAGGGGAGCCGGGTGCATAGGTGCCTTTCGGTGTCGGGTTTCGTCGTCGTTTTCAATGGCGATCTGCTGCAAAGTGCTGCTGGCGGCCAAGTTGAAAGTGTTCGGGTGGATCCAAAGGTGGATAGAAGATCTGAAGAACCTGAAAGCAGAGGGGACAGAGTCTGGGTCACTAGCCAGTGACCAGGAAGGCGATGAGCAGATGCCCACCGATGTCGAGTGCTTCAGGTAGGTTGATGGTCAACTTGACTCTTCAGCCACGAGGTCCAGGAGGAGTCGACGATGACCAGGAGCTGGATTCGAGCTGTCCCCTGGCGTTTGTCGATTGCAGGGGTGTCGGCGACCGGATTGGACCCAACAAGCCTTGGCAACAGCAAGTCATGTGGAAATGGAAGAAGGAGGATGGTCCAGAACAGCAAGGTCTGTGGGACTCACTCAGCAAGGGTAGGTCAGGGCACACCTGAAGCAACCAGGGAGCCCAAGCAGAAGAAGATTGGCCTTCAGGAGGGCCTACTAGCCAACGGACTAGCGACCGTGAAGGAGCCTCGAGTGGATGCACTTGGAGCTGGCTCACAGGACACTCGTGGAGTGGAGGCCAGTGATCTTCGGTGCAGTTGGTGCTGGAGGATGGGGCTACTAGGAGCCCAAAGCACAACTTCATGGGAGACCCAGAAGAGGATGCACTCACAAATGCAATCGGTGTCCAGGGGTGATGGTTCCACGTTACCCACGACAGCTACGGGCCTCAGCTTTGCTGGGGACTCAGGGCAGCCTCAGGGAAGTCTGGAAATCTACCTCTGATGATGTAAAGACTTCGGCGTCCAGCGGGAGCTTCAGTGATGCAGACCGGACAATTGCTTCTTTGGTGCCTGCCAAGCAGGGGAGTCACTCCTTGACCCCAAGGGAGATTATTCAGTCCTCTAATCTTGAAGTAGAGCATCGAAGGTCCAGGATTCTGTGTCAGAGTTTTGTCCAGGTAAATCTAAAGTCCTAAGGACTGGGGTCCCATACTTATCCAAGTTAGGGGTTGGACATACTCTGGGGACCCACCTATGGGAGGGTCAGGGCAGAGGGGTGGTTACACCCCTTTCCCTTTGTCCAGTTTCGCACCAGAGCAGGGGCTGGAAGCCCCTGAGCCGGTTTGAACTGGGGTATGCACAGGGACACCAAATGTGCCCCCAGTGCAGGACTTCAAAGCACCAGAGAGTGCTCCCGCCCAGCCCCAATACACACTATCCTGTCTGGGGAGGTGGTTACACCTCCCTGGGACAGGAAACCTATTGTCCAGGCCTCCCCTGCCGGAGTTTCGGTCAGCAGCAGGAGGCCAGACTTGTGTCTGTGGCAGCGGCATCCATTTTGTGATGCCAGGGCTTGGAAAGAAGTTACCGGCCAGGCCGGTGTGTACATGTCTCTCCCTCTAGAAGGGTGGAATGCTACCCCCGCCGCCAGAACTGGTGGGGGGGTAGTATTCCAAGATGTTTGACAAAAAACACGACATGTTTCCGTGCAACCATCCCAAGATTAGCATTTAACGCGAGGTTATAATGCGCTTAAGAGTATATGGTCAGGCTGCACTACAAACAGCAACAGAGAAGGGTCTCCGAACGCTGCAGAGGGGCCCTGCTCATGCAGGGGCACCCTCTCACATAGGAACCACGCACTCTGCCTCCAGGATTGATAAGGCCTGCCATAGGAGTGACTTATAGGTTTATATGTGTGTATGTATGTAGTGATATAGGTAGCTTATATCACAGTAAGGGGTGCATGCACCACCTTACCCAGGCTGCAGTAGCAGACATGTGGTGTCATTTTGGATGGCCTTCCAGGGGTGGCACAATACATGCTGCAGCTCCTGGTAGGCCTCTGAGGTACCTATGCCCTGGGTACATAGTATACCATATACTAGGGACTTATAAGGGCACTCCAGATTCCAATCAGAGATGTGCCTAAGGCACATGGAAACCATTTTAGAGAGGAAGCAGCTAGGCTGGGGTTCTGATTAGCAGGGCCCCAGCCAGACTAAGGTCGAAAAACAGTGAAGCATCAGCAAAAAGTGGGGGTACCCATGTGAAGCAGATCCTACTCTCCTACACAACCCCCCCAAACGTAGGGACATTAAACTAACCTTGCCCAGTTAAGTCTTCATGTTCTAAGTGGAAGTACCTAGAGAGTCCATCTGCATTGGCATGGTTACTCCCAGGTCTATGTTCCACTGTGAAGTCCATCCCCTGTAGGGAAATGGACCACCTAAGCAGTTTGGGGTTTTCACCCTTCATTTGTTTTAGCCATAAGAGGGGCTTATGGTCTGTTTGAACAAGGAAGTGAGTACCAAACAAGTATGGCCTCAACTTCTTCAGAGCCCAGACCACAGCAAAGGCCTCCCTCTCAATGGCTGACCAACGTTTCTCTCTAGGGGTCAGCCTTCTGCTAATAAAAGCTACTGGCTGATCCTGACCTTCATCATTCAATTGTGACAGTACAGCCCCTACCCCCAATTCAGATGCATCTGTTTGGACAATGAACTTCTTGGAGTAATCAGGACTCTGTAGAATGGGAGCAGTGCACATGGCCTGCTTTAGGTCATCAAATGCCTTTTGACAGCTAACTGTCCACTGAATCTTTTGGGCATTTTCTTGGAAGTTAAGTCATTCAGGGGTGTCACTGTTGATCCATACCCCTTGACAAATCTCCTATAGTACCCAGTCAGGCCTAAAAAGGCTCTCACCTGAGTCTGGGTAGTTGGAGCAGTCCAGTCCATGATGGTCTGGATCTTGCTCTGCAGTGGTTGAACCTGGCCTCCACCCACAAGGTGGCCCAGGTACACAACCTGACTCTGCCCTATCTGGCACTTGGTGGCCTTGATAG
The DNA here is from genome assembly GCA_963921515.1 of Calotriton arnoldi. Taxonomy (NCBI): domain Eukaryota; kingdom Metazoa; phylum Chordata; class Amphibia; order Caudata; family Salamandridae; genus Calotriton; species Calotriton arnoldi. The sequence goes on from CAWUFW010013173.1 coordinate 130,998, forward strand.
TCAGGCCTGCTTTCTGCAGGGCCTGCAAAACATTTCTGAGGTGGACCAGGTGATCCTCCCAGGTGGAGCTAAAGACAGCAATATCATCTAGATATGCTGCACTATAGGCTTCCAGACCTGTAAGGACTGTATTCACCAACCTCTGAAAAGTGGTAGGTGCATTCTTCAGACCAAAGGGCATCACCACAAATTGATAATGCCCACTAGGGGTTGAGAATGCTGTCTTTGGCTTTGCATCCTCAGTTAGTCTGATCTGCCAGTAGCCAGCTGTCAGGTCAAATGTGCTTAGATACTTGGCTGAGGCCAAAGTGTCTATTAGCTCATCTGCCCTAGGTATTGGATGGGCATCAGTCCTAGTGACTGCATTGAGACCCCTGTAGTCCACACAAAACCTCATCTCTCTTTTCCCACCATTGGTGTGAGGTTTTGGCACAAGGACCACTGGACTAGCCCAAGGGCTATCTGAGGGTTCAATAACTCCCAAATCCAACATCTTCTGGACTTCTGTCCTGATACAGTCCCTGACATGGTCAGGTTGCCTATAGATCTTATTTTTAGTAGGCAGACTGTCCCCAGTGTCCACTTCATGAGTGCACCAGGTGGTCTGACTGGGTGTCAGTGAGAATATGTGCCTGAACTGATTGAGCACCTGTCTGCAATCAGTTTGCTGCTGGGCAGTGAGGCTGCCTGCCAAGGCTACACCATCCACTGACCCATCATCAGGGTTCTGTGAGAGCAGGTCAGGAGTGGGTCACTCTCTTCCTCCTGTCCCTCATCAGTAGCCATGAGCAAGCCCATGTCTGCCCTGTCCACATATGGTTTTAACCTGTTGACATGGAGAACCCTGTGGGGACTCCTGGGTGTTCCCAGGTCTACTAAATAGGTAACCTCACCCTTCTGTTCAACAATGGTATGGGGTCCACTCCATTTGTCTTGGAGAGCTGCTGGGGCCACTGGCTCCAACACCCACACCTTCTGTCCTGGCTGGTAAACAGTCAGTACAGCCTTTGGTCATGCCAGGCTTTTTGAAGTTCCTGGCTAGCCTCAAGGTTTTTAGTTGCCTTTTCATGTACTCAGCCATCCTGGAGCGGAGACCAAGTACATAGTCCACTATGTCTTGCTTTGGGGGCTTGAGAGGTAGCTCCCATCCTTCCTTCACCAAGCACAATGGACCCCTGACAGGGTGACCAAACAAAAGTTCAAAAGGGCTGTAGCCAACCCCTTTTGAGGCACCTCCCTGTATGCAAATAAAAGGCAGGGCAAGAGTATGTCCCATCTTCGCCTAAGCTTTTCTGGGAGCCCTTTAATCATGCCCTTCAAGGTTTTGTTGAATCTCTCAACTAAACCATTGCATTGTGGGTGATAGGGTGTGGTGAACTTGTAAGTCACTCCACACTCCTTCCACATTGCTTTCAAGTATCCAGACATAAAGTTAGCACCCCTGTCTGATACAACCTCCTTAGGGAAGCCCACTGTTGAGAAAATTCCCAGGAGGGCTCTTGCCACCACAGGTGCTGTAGTGGTCCTAAGGGGAATAGCCTCTGGGTACCTGGTGGCATGATCCACTACCACCAGGATAAACCTGTGCCCAGATGCTGTTTGGGGATCCAAGGGACCAACAATGTCAATCCCCACCCTTTCAAAGGGAACCCCTAACCCCAGGTAGTGGTATCAGGGGGGCCTTTGTAGTACCACCTGCCTTGCCACTGGCCTGGCAGGTTACACAGGAGCGACAAAACTCCTTGGTGTCTTCAGACATGTGGGGCCAGTGAAAGTGAGGGACAATTCTGTCCCAAGTCTTGTTCTGGCCCAGGTGACCTGCTAAGGGAATATCATGGGCTAGGGTCAATAGGAAGCCCCTGAACTTCAGAGGTATAACCAACCTCCTGGTGGCACCAGGCTTGGGGTCTCTACACTCTGAGTACAAGAGTCCATCATCCCAATACAATGTATGGGGACCACTAGCTTTCCCAGCAGCCTCAGCAGCAGCTTGCTGTCTGAGGGGTACAAGAGAGGGGCAGCTCTGCTGCTCCTGGCTCAGATCTGCCCTGGAAGGGCCCCCTGTCCCCAAGAACTCAACCTGGTCAGATTCAAGCTCCTCTGGGACAGTTCCTTCCTCAGGACTGAGATCATCCCCTCAAGAGACTGATCTTCCTTCTGAGCCAAGGGGGAAGGCACTGCCTTTACCCTACTACTCCTCTTCTTGGAGGGCCCTTGGTCCATTATTCCAGAATCCAAGGCCTGTTCAGTGTTAGACATTTTGGCTTGTGACCTGGTCACAGCAAACACATCTGCAGGGATGCCCAGCATTTCTGCATGGGTCCTGAGCTCCACTTCTGCCCAAGCTGAAGTTTCTAAATCATTGCCAAGCAAGCATTCAACGGGTAGGTCTGCACTTACCACAACCTTCTTAAGGCCAGTTACCCTCCCCAGGAGAAGTTAACAACTGCCAGAGTATGGTCTGTTCTGACATTGCTAGCATTGGTCACTTGGTACATTTCACCAAGTATAATCTGCCCAGGATTCACAAGGTCTTGTGTCACCATGGTGACACTTGCCCCTGTGTCCCTAAATGCCAAAGCCTCTTTTCCATTGATTAAGGGCTGTTGCCTGTACTTGCCCAGATTACTGGGACTCGCAGAGGAGGTCACATCCATGCCTCCATCACAGACTAGGACAGCCTGAGTGAGTTCTCTGACTAGGTCAGAGCTCATCTCCTTACCCAGGGTCAACCCTACTAAACCCTTGGCTTGTGTAGTCCCACCACCAATTGTAACTGCACTAGGGGGAGCAGGTGCCTTAGGGGCATTGGTGGGGGCTGGAGTAGAGTCTTTGGACTTGGTGCAATCACTGGTCCAGTGGGTCTTTTGCTTACAGACCTTGCACCATGGTTTCTTTTGGACTCTTCCCTTGTTAGACTGTGAATCCCCACCTGAAGAAGATTTTTGGGGGCCTTGTGAAGACTTCTGGTCTTTACCCTTCTCCCCACCCTTATCAGAGTTTTTAGAATCTTGCTTCTTAGGGTCACCACCTTGGTTCTGTACCTTCTGCCTCACCCATTTGTCTGCCTTCTTTCCCAATTCTTGGGGAGAGGTCAGATCAGAGTCCACCAGGTGCTGATGCAACAGCTGATTTTGACAATTATTAAGGATCTGCTCCCTCATGATAAGATTGTACAATCCTGTGAAGTCACATACCTTACTGCCCAATAACCAACCTTCCAGAGCCTTGGCAGAACAATCAACAAAGTCCACCCAGTCTTGAGTCTGTGCCTTTTGGGTATCTCTGAACTTTAACCTGTATTGTTCAGTGGTTAGGCCAAACCCATCAATCAGAGCACTCTTTAAGACTGTGTATTTATCAGCATCCTCCTCTTTAACAGTGAGGAGCTTATCTCTACCTTTGTCTGCAAAGGAGAGCCACAAGATTGCTGCCCACTGCTCCTGATGGACCCTCTGTACTTTACAGGCCCTCTCCAGTGCAGTTATCCATTTGTGGATGTCATCCCCACTCTGGTAGGGAGGGACAATCTTGCTCAGGTTTCTATGGTCATAAGACCTTTCCCTATCTCTGGGGAAATTGCTGCCACCATGGGACTCTAGTCCCATCTTTTTCTCTCTTTGTAGAGATCTAGGGACTCCCTGTCTATAGCCAACTGCTGTTTTCTGAGTTCAAGCTGGGCTTGCTCATACTCAATCAGTCTCTTTCTCCTGTCATGAGAGGATTCTCTCCTATGAGAAGAGACAGAGGTCCCTATTGAGGTGTCAGAGTGGTTAGACTCCTGAGAAGGAGATCTAGACCTTCTGGGCACACTCACAATTCTTCCTGGGGGACAAAGGGAGGTCATCCTGATCCTCCTCCTCCTCCACAGGAGGAATTGGGTTCTCCAGGTCAAGGTCATTTTCACCTTCCTGGCCAGTTTCAGATGGGGGGCCTGGGTTTCTTCACCCCTGACCCCTTCCTCATCTTCTGCCCCACCCTCTCTGCCTACCCCTTCAGACCCTAGGGGCCTGCTGAGATCATCAGCTAGTAGCACCTCCCTGAGGTGCTGGGTGCTGGCACTTTTGCCTGCCTTCAGCTTCCTAGTATTGCATAATGCTCTCAATTCCAAGAATGGGAGTTTATCAGACTTGGAGGGAAGAAGCCCACTGGCTTCTGGCAAGGACTCACTGGGTCCTGGCTTTGAAGACATTACTAGTGAGGTGTGGTGTATGCACTACCTACTCTAGTGTGGCCTACTAAACTCTCTTGAGTTGTAGAAAGGGTGTGCTGTCCCTTAACACACAACTCTAAGTTCAGTAGAACTTACTGTATACTAAGCTTGATTTATATGTACCTTAGGTACCCTTAGTGGTTTTCAGTTGATCAATTCAATTGAGATTATCTGGTAAAACAATAGCAAGCTGGAATCCCACACGCTGCACACCAATGTGAGAAGTTGGCCTGGCATATGCTGTCCACTAATTATAGTGGGCACCTTGCACCAGTCCAAACAACCCCTTATTGGAGATAGGTTAAAGACAACCTTTATTGAAAGCTATCCTAGTGGTAGCTATGGAGAGCAGCCTTCAGGCTAAGTCTTGAAGGAATGTAAAGCAGCTTGTTTTACCAGTCTATAATCTCTTGAGTGACCAAATGAAAGAGGACCACACCAGGTATATATTCAAAATATATGTATTTATTGCTAAACACACCCCTCTAGTCTCTTTATGAGGCTAGAGTTCGAAGTACATAAGTTATAAGTTAGTTATCTACAGTAATAGCACAAATACACGTTTGAGCCCTAGGGGCGTACCAAACCATATACCAATAAAGTGGTATAAGAACCACGACTGAGCTAGACACAAGGCCTAGAGCCTGTAGAAGTGCTTGGACCACAAGGAACCACCCAAGGTAGTGACACAGGGGACCCACGGGAGCGTGCAGTGTGAGAACACAGCCGCGAATCGCCGTTGACTTCTATGGGGAAAGTCGCGGTTGGAATTTTAAAGAAAAGGGACACTTAGAGGAGGACTTGGAGCAAACCCTTTTAGAACTAGGCTGTTCTAGTGTCAATACCCACGGGAGCACCGGAGTACTCGAGTTACCTCACCCAGGGGAGCCGGGTGCATAGGTGCCTTTCGGTGTCGGGTTTCGTCGTCGTTTTCAATGGCGATCTGCTGCAAAGTGCTGCTGGCGGCCAAGTCGAAAGTGTTCGGGTGGATCCAAAGGTGGATCGAAGATCTGAAGAACCTGAAAGCAGAGGGGACAGAGTCTGGGTCACTAGCCAGTGACCAGGAAGGCGATGAGCAGATGCCCACCGATGTCGAGTGCTTCAGGTAGGTTGATGGTCATCTTGACTCTTCAGCCACGAGGTCCAGGAGGCGTCGACGATGACCAGGAGCTGGATTCGAGCTGTCCCATGGCGTTTGTCGATTGCAGGGGTGTCGGCGACCGGATTGGACCCAACAAGCCTTGGCAACAGCAAGTCATCGTGGAAATGGAAGAAGGAGGATGGTGCAGACCAGCAAGGTCTGTGGGACTCACTCAGCAAGGGTAAGTCAGGGCACGCCTGGAGCAACCAGGGAGCCCAAGCAGAAGAAGATTGGCCTTCAGGAGGGCCTACTAGCCAACGGACTAGCGACCGTGAAGGAGCCTCGAGTGGACGCACTTGGAGCTGGCTCACAGGACACTCGTGGAGTGGAGGCCAGTGATCTTCGGTGCAGTCGGTGCTGGAGGCTGGGGCTACTCGGAGCCCAAAGCACAACTTCGTGGGAGACCCAGAAGAGGATGCACTCACAAATGCGATCGGTGTCCAGGGGTCATGGTTCCACGTTACCCACGACAGCTACGGGCCTCAGCTTTGCTGGGGACTCAGGGCAGCCTCAGGGAAGTCTGGAAATCTACCTCTGGTGATGCAAAGACTTCGGCATCCAGCGGGAGCTTCAGTGATGCAGACCGGACAATTGCTTCTTTGGTGCCTGCCAAGCAGGGGAGTCACTCCTTGACCCCAAGGGAGATTCTTCAGTCCTCTAATCTTGAAGTAGAGCATCGAAGGTCCAGGATTCTGTGTCAGAGTTTCGTCCAGGTAAATCTAAAGTCCTAAGGACTGGGGTCCCATACTTATACCAAGTTAGGGGGTTGGACATACTCTGGGGACCCACCTATGGGAGGGTCAGGGCAGAGGGGTGGTTACACCCCTTTCCCTTTGTCCAGTTTCGCACCAGAGCAGGGGCTGGAAGCCCCTGAGCCGGTTTGAACTGGGGTATGCACAGGGACACCAAATGTGCCCCCAGTGCAGGACTTCAAAGCACCAGAGAGTGCTCCCGCCCAGCCCCAATACACACTATCCTGTCTGGGGAGGTGGTTACACCTCCCTGGGACAGGAAACCTATTGTCCAGGCCTCCCCTGCCGGAGTTTCGGTCAGCAGCAGGAGGCCAGACTCGTGTCTGTGGCAGCGGCATCCATTTTGTGATGCCAGGGCTTGGAAAGAAGTTACCGGGCAGGCCGGTGTGTACATGTCTCTCCCTCTAGAAGGGTGGAATGCTACCCCCGCCGCCAGAACTGGTGGGGGTAGTATTCCAAGATGTTTGACACCAAACACGACATGTTTCCGTGCAGCCATCCCAAGAGTTAGCATTTAACGCGAGGTTATAATGCGCTTAAGAGTATATGGTCAGGCTGCACTACAAACAGCATCAGAGAAGGGTCTCCGAACGCTGCAGAGGGGCCCTGCTCATGCAGGGGCACCCTCTCACATAGGAACCACGCACTCTGCCTCCAGGATTGATAAGGCCTGCCATAGGAGTGACTTATAGGTTTATATGTGTGTATGTATGTAGTGATATAGGTAGCCTATATCACAGTAAGGGGTGCATGCACCACCTTACCCAGGCTGCAGTAGCAGACCTGTGGTGTCATTTTGGATGGCCTTCCAGGGGTGGCACAATACATGCTGCAGCCCCTGGTAGGCCTCTGAGGTACCTATGCCCTGGGTACATAGTATACCATATACTAGGGACTTATAAGGGCACTCCAGATTCCAATCAGAGATGTGCCTAAGGCACATGGAAACCATTTTAGAGAGGAAGCAGCTAGGCTGGGGTTCTGATTAGCAGGGCCCCAGCCAGACTAAAGTCGAAAAACAGTGAAGCATCAGCAAAAAGTGGGGGTACCCATGTGAAGCAGATCCTACTCTCCTACACAACCCCCCCAAACGTAGGGACATTAAACTAACCTTGCCCAGTTAAGTCTTCATGTTCTAAGTGGAAGTACCTAGAGAGTCCATCTGCATTGGCATGGTTACTCCCAGGTCTATGTTCCACTGTGAAGTCCATCCCCTGTAGGGAAATGGACCACCTAAGCAGTTTGGGGTTTTCACCCTTCATTTGTTTTAGCCATAAGAGGGGCTTATGGTCTGTTTGAACAAGGAAGTGAGTACCAAACAAGTATGGCCTCAACTTCTTCAGAGCCCAGACCACAGCAAAGGCCTCCCTCTCAATGGCTGACCAACGTTTCTCTCTAGGGGTCAGCCTTCTGCTAATAAAAGCTACTGGCTGATCCTGACCTTCATCATTCAATTGTGACAGTACAGCCCCTACCCCCAATTCAGATGCATCTGTTTGGACAATGAACTTCTTGGAGTAATCAGGACTCTGTAGAATGGGAGCAGTGCACATGGCCTGCTTTAGGTCATCAAATGCCTTTTGACAGCTAACTGTCCACTGAACCTTTTGGGCATTTTCTTGGAAGTTAAGTCATTCAGGGGTGTCACTATTGATCCATACCCCTTGACAAATCTCCTATAGTACCCAGTCAGGCCTAAAAGGCTCTCACCTGAGTCTGGGTAGTTGGAGCAGTCCAGTCCATGATGGTCTGGATCTTGCTCTGCAGTGGTTGAACCTGGCCTCCACCCACAAGGTGGCCCAGGTACACAACCTGACTCTGCCCTATCTGGCACTTGGTGGCCTTGATAGTCAGGCCTGCTTTCTGCAGGGCCTGCAAAACATTTCTGAGGTGGACCAGGTGATCCTCCCAGGTGGAGCTAAAGACAGCAATATCATCTAGATATGCTGCACTATAGGCTTCCAGACCTGTAAGGACTGTATTCACCAACCTCTGAAAAGTGGCAGGTGCATTCTTCAGACCAAAGGGCATCACCACAAATTGATAATGCCCACTAGGGGTTGAGAATGCTGTCTTTGGCTTTGCATCACTCAGCTAGTCTGATCTGCCAGTAGCCAGCTGTCAGGTCAAATGTGCTTAGATACTTGGCTGAGGCCAAAGTGTCTATTAGCTCATCTGCCCTAGGTATTGGATGGGCATCAGTCCTAGTGACTGCATTGAGACCCCTGTAGTCCACACAAAACCTCATCTCTCTTTTCCCACCATTGGTGTGAGGTTTTGGCACAAGGACCACTGGACTAGCCCAAGGGCTATCTGAGGGTTCAATAACTCCCAAATCCAACATCTTCTGGACTTCTGTCCTGATACAGTCCCTGACATGGTCAGGTTGCCTATAAATCTTATTTTTAATAGGCAGACTGTCCCCAGTGTCCACTTCATGAGTGCACCAGGTGGTCTGACTGGGTGTCAGTGAGAATATGTGCCTGAACTGATTGAGCACCTGTCTGCAATCAGTTTGCTGCTGGGCAGTGAGGCTGCCTGCCAAGGCTACACCATCCACTGACCCATCATCAGGGTTCTGTGAGAGCAGGTCAGGGAGTGGGTCACTCTCTTCCTCCTGTCCCTCATCAGTAGCCATGAGCAAGCCCATGTCTGCCCTGTCCACATATGGTTTTAACCTGTTGACATGGAGAACCCTGTGGGGACTCCTGGGTGTTCCTAGGTCTACTAAATAGGTAACCTCACCCTTCTGTTCAACAATGGTATGGGGTCCACTCCATTTGTCTTGGAGAGCTGCTGGGGCCACTGGCTCCAACACCCACACCTTCTGTCCTGGCTGGTAAACAGTCAGTACAGCCTTTGGTCATGCCAGGCTTTTTGAAGTTCCTGGCTAGCCTCAAGGTTTTTAGTTGCCTTTTTCATGTACTCAGCCATCCTGGAGCGGAGACCAAGTACATAGTCCACTATGTCTTGCTTTGGGGGCTTGAGAGGTAACTCCCATCCTTCCTTCACCAAGCACAATGGACCCCTGACAGGGTGACCAAACAAAAGTTCAAAAGGGCTGTAGCCAACCCCTTTTGAGGCACCTCCCTGTATGCAAATAAAAGGCAGGGCAAGAGTATGTCCCATCTTCGCCTAAGCTTTTCTGGGAGCCCTTTAATCATGCCCTTCAAGGTTTTGTTGAATCTCTCAACTAAACCATTGCATTGTGGGTGATAGGGTGTGGTGAACTTGTAAGTCACTCCACACTCCTTCCACATTGCTTTCAAGTATCCAGACATAAAGTTAGCACCCCTGTCTGATACAACCTCCTTAGGGAAGCCCACTGTTGAGAAAATTCCCAGGAGGGCTCTTGCCACCACAGGTGCTGTAGTGGTCCTAAGGGGAATAGCCTCTGGGTACCTGGTGGCATGATCCACTACCACCAGGATAAACCTGTGCCCAGATGCTGTTTGGGGATCCATGGGACCAACAATGTCAATCCCCACCCTTTCAAAGGGAACCCCCAACCACAGGTAGTGGTATCAGGGGGCCTTTGTAGTGCCACCTGCCTTGCCACTGGCCTGGCAGGTTACACAGGAGCGACAAAACTCCTTGGTGTCTTCAGACATGTGGGGCCAGTGAAAGTGAGGGACAATTCTGTCCCAAGTCTTGTTCTGGCCCAGGTGACCTGCTAAGGGAATGTCATGGGCTAGGGTCAATAGGAAGCCCCTGAACTTCAGAGGTATAACCAACCTCCTGGTGGCACCAGGCTTGGGGTCTCTACACTCTGAGTACAAGAGTCCATCATCCCAATACACTGTATGGGGACCACTAGCTTTCCCAGCAGCCTCAGCAGCAGCTTGCTGTCTGAGGGGTTCAAGAGAGGGGCAGCTCTGCTGCTCCTGGCTCAGATCTGCCCTGGAAGGGCCCCCTGTCCCCAAGAACTCAACCTGGTCAGGTTCAAGCTCCTCTGGGACAGTTCCTTCCTCAGGACTGAGATCATCCCCCTCAAGAGACTGATCTTCCTTCTGAGCCAAGGGGGAAGGCACTGCCTTTACCCTACTACTCCTCTTCTTGGAGGGCACTTGGTCCATTATTCCAGAATCCAAGGCCTGTTCAGTGTTAGACATTTTGGCTTGTGACCTGGTCACAGCAAACACATCTGCAGGGATGCCCAGCATTTCTGCATGGGTCCTGAGCTCCACTTCTGCCCAAGCTGAAGTTTCTAAATCATTGCCAAGCAAGCATTCAACGGGTAGGTCTGCACTTACCACAACCTTCTTAAGGCCAGTTACCCTCCCCAGGAGAAGTTAACAACTGCCAGAGTATGGTCTGTTCTGACATTGCTAGCATTGGTCACTTGGTACATTTCACCAAGTATAATCTGCCCAGGATTCACAAGGTCTTGTGTCACCATGGTGACACTTGCCCCTGTGTCCCTAAATGCCAAAGCCTCTTTTCCATTGATTAAGGGCTGTTGCCTGTACTTGCCCAGATTACTGGGACTCACAGAGGAGGTCACATCCATGCCTCCATCACAGACTAGGACAGCCTGAGTGAGTTCTCTGACTAGGTCAGAGCTCATCTCCTTACCCAGGGTCAACCCTACTAAACCCTTGGCTTGTGTAGTCCCACCACCAATTGTAACTGCACTAGGGGGAGCAGGTGCCTTAGGGGCATTGGTGGGGGCTGGAGTAGAGTCTTTGGACTTGGTGCAATCACTGGTCCAGTGGGTCTTTTGCTTACAGACCTTGCACCATGGTTTCTTTTGGCCTCTTCCCTTGTTAGACTGTGAATCCCCACCTGAAGAAGATTTTTGGGGGCCTTGTGAAGACTTCTGGTCTTTACCCTTCTCCCCACCCTTATCAGAGTTTTTAGAATCTTGCTTCTTAGGGTCACCACCTTGGTTCTGTACCTTCTGCCTCACCCTGGTTCTGACCCATTTGTCTGCCTTCTTTCCCAATTCTTGGGGAGAGGTCAGATCAGAGTCCACCAGGTGCTGATGCAACAGCTGATTTTGACAATTATTAAGGATCTGCTCCCTCATGATAAGATTGTACAATCCTGTGAAGTCACATACCTTACTGCCCAATAACCAACCTTCCAGAGCCTTGGCAGAACAATCAACAAAGTCCACCCAGTCTTGAGTCTGTGCCTTTTGGGTATCTCTGAACTTTAACCTGTATTGTTCAGTGGTTAGGCCAAACCCATCAATCAGAGCACTCTTTAAGACTGTGTATTTATCAGCATCCTCCTCTTTAACAGTGAGGAGCTTATCTCTACCTTTGTCTGCAAAGGAGAGCCACAAGATTGCTGCCCACTGCTCCTGATGGACCCTCTGTACTTTACAGGCCCTCTCCAGTGCAGTTATCCATTTGTGGATGTCATCCCCACTCTGGTAGGGAGGGACAATCTTGCTCAGGTTTCTATGGTCATAAGACCTTTCCCTATCTCTGGGGAAATTGCTGCCACCATGGGACTCTAGTCCCATCTTTTTCTCTCTTTGTAGAGATCTAGGGACTCCCTGTCTATAGCCAACTGCTGTTTTCTGAGTTCAAGCTGGGCTTGCTCACACTCAATCAGTCTCTTTCTCCTGTCATGAGAGGATTCTCTCCTATGAGAAGAGACAGAGGTCCCTATTGAGGTGTCAGAGTGGTTAGACCCCTGAGAAGGAGATCTAGACCTTCTGGGCACACTCACAATTCTTCCTGGGGGGACAAAGGGGAGGTCATCCTGATCCTCCTCCTCCACAGGAGGAATTGGGTTCTCCAGGTCAAGGTCATTTTCACCTTCCTGGCCAGTTTCAGATGGGGGCCTGGGTTTCTTCACCCCTGACCCCTTCCTCATCTTCTGCCCCACCCTCTCTGCCTACCCCTTCAGACCCTAGGGGCCTGCTGAGATCATCAGCTAGTAGCACCTCCCTGAGGTGTTGGGTGCTGGCACTTTTGCCTGCCTTCAGCTTCCTAGTATTGCATAATGCTCTCAATTCCAAGAATGGGAGTTTATCATACTTGGAGGGAAGAAGCCCACTGGCTTCTGGCAAGGACTCACTGGGTCCTGGCTTTGAAGACATTACTAGTGAGGTGTGGTGTATGCACTACCTACTCTAGTGTGGCCTACTAAACTCTCTTGAGTTGTAGAAAGGGTGTGCTGTCCCTTAACACACAACTCTAAGTTCAGTAGAACTTACTGTATACTAAGCTTGATTTATATGTACCTTAGGTACCCTTAGTGGTTTTCAGTTGATCAATTCAATTGAGATTATCTGGTAAAACAATAGCAAGCTGGAATCCCACACGCTGCACACCAATGTGAGAAGTTGGCCTGGCATATGCTGTCCACTAATTATAGTGGGCACCTTGCACCAGTCCAAACAACCCCTTATTGGAGATAGGTTAAAGACAACCTTTATTGAAAGCTATCCTAGTGGTAGCTATGGAGAGCAGCCTTCAGGCTAAGTCTTGAAGGAATGTAAAGCAGCTTGTTTTACCAGTCTATAATCTCTTGAGTGACCAAATGAAAGAGGACCACACCAGGTATATATTCAAAATATATGTATTTATTGCTAAACACACCCCTCTAGTCTCTTTATGAGGCTAGAGTTCAAGTACATAAGTTATAAGTTAGTTATCTACAGTAATAGCACAAATACACGTTTGAGCCCTAGGGGCGTACCAAACCATATACCAATAAAGTGGTATAAGAACCACGACTGAGCTAGACACAGGGCCTAGAGCCTGTAGAAGTGCTTGGACCACAAGGAACCACCCAAGGTAGTGACACAGGGGACCCACGGGGACGCGTGCAGTGTGAGAACACAGCCGCGAATCGCCGTTGACTTCTATGGGGAAAGTCGCGGTTGGAATTTTAAAGAAAAGGGACACTTAGAGGAGGACTTGGAGCAAACCCTTTAGAACTAGGCTGTTCTAGTGTCAATACCCACGGGAGCACCGGAGTACTCGAGTTACCTCACCCAGGGGAGCCGGGTGCATAGGTGCCTTTCGGGTCGGGTTTCGTCGTCGTTTTCAATGGCGATCTGCTGCAAAGTGCTGCTGGCGGCCAAGTCGAAAGTGTTCGGGTGGATCCAAAGGTGGATCGAAGATCTGAAGAACCTGAAAGCAGAGGGGACAGAGTCTGGGTCACTAGCCAGTGACCAGGAAGGCGATGAGCAGATGCCCACCGATGTCGAGTGCTTCAGGTAGGTTGATGGTCGTCTTGACTCTTCAGCCACGAGGTCCAGGAGGCGTCGATGATGACCAGGAGCTGGATTCCTGCTGTCCCACGACGTCTGTTGATTGCAGGGGTGTCGGCAGCCGGATTAGACCCAACAAGCCTTGGCAACGGCAAGTCTCGTGGAAATGGAAGAATGACAATGGTGCAGACCAGCAAGGTCTGTGGGACTCACCCAGCAAAGGTAAGTTAGGACACGCCTGGAGCAACCAGGGAGCCCAAGCAGAAGAAGATTGGCCTTCGGGAGGGCCTACTAGCCAATGGACTAGCGACCGCAAAGGAGCCTCGAGTGGACGCACTTGGAGCTGGCTCACAGGACACTCGTGGAGTGGAGGCCAGTGATCTTCAGTGCAGTCAGTGCTGGAGGCTGGGGCTACCAGGAGCCCAAAGCACAACTTCGTGGAAGACCCAGAAGAGGATGCACTTGCAAAAGCGATCGGTGTCCAGGGGTCACGGTTCCACATTACCCACGACAGCTACGGGCCTCAGCTTTGCTGGGGACTCAGGGCAGCCTCGGGAAGTCTGGAAATCCACCTCTGGTGATGCAAAGACTTCGGCGTCCGGCGGGAGCTTCAGCGATGCAGACCGGACAATTGCTTCTTTGGTGCCTGCCAAGCAGGGGAGTCACTCCTTGACCCCAAGGGAGATTCTTCAGTCCTCTAATCTTGAAGTAGAGCGTCGAAGGTCCAGGATTCTGTGTCAGAGTTTCATCCAGGTAAATCTAAAGTCCTAAGGACTGGGGTCCCATACTTATACCAAGTTAGGGGTTGGACATACTCTGGGGACCCACCTATGGGAGGGTCAGGGCAGAGGGGTGGTTACACCCCTTTCCCTTTGTCCAGTTTCACGCCAGAGCAGGGGCTGGAAGCCCCTGAGCCGGTTTGAACTGGGGTATGCACAGGGACACCAAATGTGCCCCCAGTGCAGGACTTCAAAGCACCAGAGAGTGCTCCCGCCCAGCCCCAATACACACTATCCTGTCTGGGGAGGTGGTTACACCTCCCTGGGACAGGAAACCTATTGTCCAGGCCTCCCCTGCCGGAGTTTCGGTCAGCAGCAGGAGGCCAGACTCGTGTCTGTGGCAGCGGCATCCATTTTGTGATGCCAGGGCTTGGAAAGAAGTTACCGGCCAGGCCGGTGTGTACATGTCTCTCCCTCTAGAAGGGTGGAATGCTACCCCCGCTGCCAGAACTGGCGGGGGGTAGTATTCCAAGATGTTTGACACCAAACACAACATGTTTCCGTGCAGCCATCCCAAAGTTAGCATTTAACGCGAGGTTATAATGCGCTTAAGAGTATATGGTCAGGCTGCACTACAAACAGCATCAGAGAAGGGTCTCCGAACGCTGCAGAGGGGCCCTGCTCATGCAGGGGCACCCTCTCACATAGGAACCACGCACTCTGCCTCCAGGATTGATAAGGCCTGCCATAGGAGTGACTTATAGGTTTATATGTGTGTATGTATGTAGTGATATAGGTAGCCTATATCACAGTAAGGGGTGCATGCACCACCTTACCCAGGCTGCAGTAGCAGACCTGTGGTGTCATTTTGGATGGCCTTCCAGGGGTGGCACAATACATGCTGCAGCCCCTGGTAGGCCTCTGAGGTACCTATGCCCTGGGTACATAGTATACCATATACTAGGGACTTATAAGGGCACTCCAGATTCCAATCAGAGATGTGCCTAAGGCACATGGAAACCATTTTAGAGAGGAAGCAGCTAGGCTGGGGTTCTGATTAGCAGGGCCCCAGCCAGACTAAAGTCGAAAAACAGTGAAGCATCAGCAAAAAGTGGGGGTACCCATGTGAAGCAGATCCTACTCTCCTACACCCTTCATGCCTCTTTCAACACCTCTGTTGCTTCTTTCTGCACTTCTCTTCCTTCTATTACACCCCTCTTGCCTCTTTCTGTACCCCTCTTGCCTCTTTATGCACCTCTCCTACCTCTTTCTGCAGCCTTCATGCCTCTTTCAACACCTCTGTTGCTTCTTTCTGCACTGCTCTTCCTTCTTTTACACCCCTCTTACCTCTTTGTGCACCTCTCCTACCTCTTTCTGCACCCCTCTTGCCTCTTTCTGCACCTCTGTTGGTTCTTTCTGCACTGCTTTTGCTTCTTTCTGCACCTCAGTTGCAACTTTCTGCATCCCTCTTGCCTCTTTCTGCACCCCTCTTCCCTATTTCTGCACCTCTCTTGCTTCTTTCTGCACTTCCATTGCCTTTTTCTGCAGTTCTTGCCTCTTTCTGCACCTCTTTTGCCTTTCTGTACCTCTGTTGCAAATTTCTGCATCCCTCTTGCCTCTTTCTGCACCCCTCTGCCCTCTTTCTGTATCTCTCTTACCTGTCTGCACACCTGTTCCCTCTTTCTGCACACCTTTTGCCAGTTTCTGCAACTTTCTTGTCTCTTTCTGCAGTTCTCTTGCCTCCTTCTGCATCTCACTTGCTTCTTTCTGCACGTCTCTTGCTTCTTTCTGCACTTCCATTGCCTTTTTCTGCAGTTCTTGCCTCTTTCTGCACCTCTTTTGCCTCTTTCTGTATCCCTCTTGCCTCTTTCTCTACCTCTGTTGCAAATTTCTGCACCCCTCTGCCCTCTTTCTGTACCTCTCTGCCTGCCTGTCTGCACACCTGTTCCCTCATTCTGTACCCCTTTTGTCAGTTTCTGCAACTTTCTTGCCTCTTTCTGCACTTCTCTTGCCTCTTTCTGCCGCTCACTTGCCTCTTTCTGCATCTCACTTCCCTCTTTCTGCACTTCGCTTGCTTCTTTCTACAGCTCTGTTGCTTCTTTCAGCAATTCTCTTGCATCTTTCTCCACTTTTCTTGCCTGTTTCTGCACCTCTCTTGCCTCTTTCTGCACCTCTGTTGCCGCTTTCTGCACCTCACTTGTTTCTTTCTACACCCCACTTGCCTCTTTCTGCACCTCTCTTACATCTTTCTGCACTCCTATTCCCTCTTTCTGCACCTCTCTTGCCTCTTTCTGTAACTCTGTTGCTTCATTGTGCACTTCTCTTGCCTCTTTCTGCACCCTTTGTGCCTCTTTCAGCACCTCTTTTGCTTCTTTCTGCACTTCTCTTCCTTCTTTTTGCACTCCTCTTGCCTCTTTCTGTATCCCTCTTACCTCTTTGTGCACCTCTCCTACCTGTTTCTGCACCCCTCTTGCCTCTTTCTGCACCTCCGTTGGTTCTTTCTGCACTGCTCTTGCTTCTTTCTGCATTTCTGTTGCACATTTCTGCATCCCTCTTGCCTCTTTCTACATCCCTCTTCCCTCTTTCTGCACCTCTTGCCACTTTCTGCAGTGCTCCTGCCTCTTTCTGCATTTCTCTTGCCTCTTTCTGCATCTTATTTGTCTCTTTCTGCACTTCTCTTGCTTTTTTTATGCACCGCTCGTTTCTTTCTGCAACTCTCTTGTCTCTTTCATCACTTCTCTTGCTTCTTTCTACACCTCTGTTCCTTCTTTCAGTGCTTCGCTTGCCTCTTTTTACAATTCTCTTCTGCACTGCTTCTGCAGTTGTCTTACCTTTCTACACCTCTCTTGCTTCTTTCTGCACCCTTCTTCCCTTTTTTGCATCCCTCTTGCCTCTTTCTGCACCCCTGTTGGTTCTTTCTGCACTGCTCTTGCTTCTTTCTGCACCTCCATTGAAAATTTCTGCATCCCTCTTGCCTCTTTCTGCATTCCTGTTGCTTCTTTCTGTACCTTTCTTTCTTTTTCTGCACTTCTTTTGCCTCTTTCTGCTCATCTCTTCTTCTTTCTGCACCTCTCTTGCCTCTTTCTGCACCTCTGTTGCCTCTTTCTGCACCTCACTTGCTTCTTTCTGCACCCCTCTTGCCTCTTTCTGCACCCTTCTTCCCTCTTTCTGCACCTCTCTTGCCTCTTACTACACCCCTGTTCCCTCTTTCTGCACCTCTCCTGCCTGTTTCTGCACCTCTCTTACCTCTTTCTTTACTTCTCTTGCCTTTTTCTGCACCTCTGTTGCTTCTTTCTCCACTTTTCTTGCTTCTTTCTGCCCCTCTCTTGCTTCTTTCTGCACTCCTCTTGCCTCTTTCTGCACCCTTCTTCCCTCTTTGTGCAAATCTCTTGCCTCTTTCTACACCTCTCTTCCCTCTTTCTGCACCCCTCTTCCCTCTTTCTGCACCTTTATTGCCTCTTTGTGCATCTCTGTTCCTTCTTTCTGTACTTCTCTTGCCTCTTTGTGCACCTCTGTTCCTTCTTTTGCACTGCTCTTGCCTTTTTCTACACCTCTTTCCTCTTTCTGCACCCCTCTTGCCTCTTTCTGCACCTCTGTTCCTTCTTTCTGCACATCTCTTGCAAATTTCTGCACCCCTCGTGCCTCTTTCTGTACCCTTCTTTCTGCACCTCTCTTGCCTCTGTCTTCACCCTGTTTCCTCTTTCCGCATCTCTTTTGCTTGTTTCTACAACTCTCTTGCCTCTTTCTGCAGTACTCTTGCCTCCTTCTGCACCTATGTTGCTTCTTTCTGCACTTGTCTTGTGTAGGAAGGTGGAATCTGACTATATGGTTGCCCCCACTTTTTTTATGGTGTGTTGCTGGTTTATGACTTAGTTGGACTGGGATCCTGCTATTCAGGGCCCCAGTCTATCTGCTCTCTCTAACGACATGGAGTGCACTCTAGGTGCACTAGTGATTGGATACTGTGGTGCCTTATGAGTCCCTAGTATATGGTACCTTAGGTGCCAAGGGCATAGGTACTTCACAGGCCTCCCAGGGGCTGCAGCATATGTTATGCCACCCCTGGGAAGCAGTCTAAATCTGACACCACAGGCCTGCTACTGCAGCCTGGGTGAGGTGGTGCTAGCACCCCTCACTGAGATATAGGTTTCCTATATCTCTCCTGCACACACATATAAACCTATCAGTCACCCCTAAGGCAGGCCCTATCAATCCTGAGGGCAGGGTGCTTGGCTTCTATGTGAGGGGGTGCCTCTGCCTGAGCAGGGCCCCTCTGCAGCTCTCAGAGTCTATTCTCTGGTGCTGTTTGTGGATGCGGTTAAACCATATACTATTTAAGTGCATTATAGCCTCGCGGTAAATGCTAACTTTGGAATGGCTGCATCAAAACATGTCGTGTTTGGTGTCAAACATCTTGGAATACTACCCCCCGCCAATCTTGGCAGCGGGGTAGCATTCCACCCTTCTAGAGGATAAGACATGTACCTGCTGTGGAAACGCGGTAGAATCCTAAAGAGCCCTGGCATCACAAAATGGATGCCACCAGTCACAGACACTGGGCTGCCCTCCTGCTGATGACCGAAACTCGCAGTGGAGGAAGCCCAACAATAGGCATCCTGTCACAGGGAGGTGTAACCACCTTCCAGACAGGGTTTAGTGTATTGGGGCTGGGTGGGTGCACTCTTAGAGTGCTTTGAAGTCCTGCACTGGGGGAGCAGAAGGCTCCTCTGTGCATATGCCAGTTCAAACCAGCTCAGGGGCTACCTGCCCCTGCTCTGGCGCGAAACTGGACAAAGGGAAGTGGGTGTAGCCACCCCCTCCCTTGACCCTCCCATAGGTGGGGTCATAGAGCTAGTCCATCCCCTCTTTTAGTATAAGAGGGGGAACCTTGCCATTGCAAAGCAGATAACCCCTGGACGACGCTCTACAGAAGAATCCTGGCCCTTCGACGTTCCACTACCTTTGGAAGACAGAAGAATCTCCCTTGGAGTCAAGGAGTGACTCCCCTGCTTGGCAGGCACCAAAACGACAACGACGGTCGCAAACTACGCCGCTCCCGCCGGAGTCCGAAGTCCCTGCAGCCCAAGAAGTGGATTTCCTGACCTCTCCCAGGCCATCGTGAGTCCCCAGCGAAGCTGAGGCAAGTGGACCCCACGAGTAACGAGGAACCGCGACCCCTGGGTACCGTGCACTATTGTCGAGTGCAACCCCTTCACAACGTTCTACGAACTTGTGCTTTGGACCACGTGTGGTCCCGACCTCCAGCAGGAATCCCTCCGAAGATCAGAGGCCTACACCATCCCGAGTGACCGTGGGCCCCTGTTGAGTGATTCCGCCCGAGGTGTCTTCGCGATCCCTTGCCCGCTGGCTTGTGGGTCCCCAGAAGACTTCCTAAAGAAACCAAAGGGCTCCCCTGGTTGCTCCAGGCCTGCCCTGACTTACCCTCGCTGGGTGAGTTCCACAGACCTTGCTGGTCTGCGCCATCGACTTTTCTTCATCTCCCGAGACTTGCGGCTGCCAAGGCTTGTTGGCTCCGATCGAGTTGCCGACACCGCAGTCAGCTGCAGACGTCGAGGGACACACCGAATCCAGCTCCTGGTCGTCGTCGACGCCTCCTGGACCACGTGGCTGAAGAGTCAAGGCACCTGCAACCGACCTGAAGCGACCGACGACGGTGGGCATCCATCTTCCTTGCCCCGGGTCACTGCCAAGTGACTTTGAACACTGTCCCCTC
Source organism: Calotriton arnoldi (assembly GCA_963921515.1). NCBI lineage: Eukaryota > Metazoa > Chordata > Amphibia > Caudata > Salamandridae > Calotriton > Calotriton arnoldi. The sequence goes on from CAWUFW010013173.1 coordinate 150,731, forward strand.
TGCTTTCAGGTCATCCTTCTTCAGAATCCAGGCTTGGATTCCACCGGACACTTCGTCAGCTCCCGCAAGCAGCAAGTCTTCTTTGTTCGCCATTGAAAACGACGCCGCGACCCGACACCAAAGGACACCTGTGCACCCGGCTTCCCTGGGTGAGGTAACTCCAGCACTACGGTGCTCCTGTGGGTGTGGGCCCTAGAACTACTTACCCTGTAAGTGACTTGCTTGTAGGTTCTCCCGAAGTATCCTAAAACTCTTTATTTCCAACCGCGACTTGCCCCATTGAAGTTAACGGCGATTCGCGCCTGTGTATCCACACTGCACGCGTCCCCCGTGGGTCCTTTACTTACCTGCCTTGGGTGGTTTTGTGAGGCCCCAGCACTTCTGAAGGCCCTAGGCCTTGTCTCCCTGCAAGTCGTTGTTTCTAAGTCTCTTACTTAGTATATGGTCTGGTACGCCCCTAGGGCCCCAGCCATATTTTGTGCTTAACTTATTGTGAAACGTTGATTTGTGCATATGTTTGTCTTCTAATCTCATAAAGAGATTAGTAGAGAGTTATTTAGAAATAAATACATATATATTTGATATATATACCTGTGTGGTGTCTTTTCATTTGGTGATTCAAGAGATTATATGGTAAAACAAGCTGCTTTACATTCCTCCGAGACTTAGCCTGAAGGCTGCTCTCCACAGCTACCACTAGGATAGCTTTCTTTAAAAGGTTGTCTTAAACCTATCTACCATAAGAGTCGATTTGCACTGGTGCAAGGTGCCCACTATAATTAGTGGACAGCATATGCCAGGCCAACTTCTCACATTGGTGGGCAGCGTGTGGGATTCCAGCTTGCCATTGTTTTACCAGAAAGTCTCTATTTGAATTACTAACTGAAAACCATTATAGGTACTCAAGGTACATATAAAGTCAAGCTTAGTATCAATAAGTTCTACTGAACTTAGAGCTGTGTGCCAAGGGATAGCACACCCTTTCCACAGCTCAAGCTAGGATCAGTAGGCCACAAACTAGTGTAGGTAGTACAACACTGCACAACACTAGAATGTCCTTAAAGGGTGGGCCCAGTGGATCCACTCAGCCTCAGTATAAGGACATGGCTTTCTCTGACTTGAGAGCCATGTGTGTTGACAGACACCTGAGACTAGGACAGAGTCCCTCAACACTACACCTGATAGATCTGCTGACAGCAGATGACCTTAGATTGGCTCTAGGAGCTAAGGGGTCTGAATCAGTGGGTGGGTCAATCATAGTATCTGGGTCAGATGAGGACAATCCGAATGACCAAGACTCTGTGGTTGAAGGGCCAGGCTTCAAGGAGCCTGAACAGGACAGAGGAGTTCTCCCTAAGAGAACTGGCAGAGTGGATGAGAGGCACAGATCCCCTTCCAGGGAATCTGAGCACTCTTATCACTCTGGCAGAGAATTTGTCCAAGAGAGGAGCTCATACTTTAACTTAAGAGAGACCTCCTCTGAGAGAAGGTGCAAACTGCTCCAGTATGAGGAAGCCAAAGTGGCCCTCAGAACCAAGCAGTTGGCACTGGATAGAGAAGCCCTGGAGATCCAGAGAGCTTCCAGAAGGGAGGGTTTAGAACCCCCTGGTGGCAGCAACAGTGTCCCTAGAGGCAGAGAATATATTCCTGACCATAGGAACCTGAGCAAGGTTGTTCCTCCCTACCAGAGTGGGGATGATATCCACAAGTGGATAACTGCTATGGAGAGGGCCTGTAGAGTACAGCAGGTCCCCCAAAAGCAGTGGGCAGCAATCTTGTGGCTCTCCTTTTCAGATAAAGGAAGAGACAAGCTCCTCACTGTTAGAGAGGAGGATGCTGATGATTATGAGGTCCTGAAGAGTGCACTGATAGATGGGTTTGGCTTAACCACTGAGCAGTACAGGTTAAAGTTCAGAGATACCCAGAAGGCACAGACTCAGGACTGGACAGACTTTGTAGATTGTGCATCCAAGGCTCTGGAGGGTTGGCTGGTTGGCAGTAGGGTTACTGATTTCAAAGGATTTTATAATCTAATGATGAGAGAACAGATCCTTAATAATTGTCAAAACCAGCTTTTACACCAGTACCTGGTGGACTCTGATCTGACCTCTCCCCAAGAATTGGGAAAGAAGGCAGACAAATGGGTCAGAACCAGAGTAAGGCCTAAGAATCAGGGTGGCGACCACAAGAAAGATTCTACCAAGTCCCAAGAGAAAGGTGGGGATAAATCCAAGGATAAGTCCACTACAGGGCCCCAAAATTCCTCTTCTGGGGGTGGGTCCCAAACTCCTTCCTCTCCTGAAAAGAAACCCTATTGCCATGTCTGTAAAAAGCCTGGGCACTGGAAATCTGATCCCAGTTGTCCCAGGAATGGCAATAAAGAAAATGTTCCTCCAACAACTACTACCACCCCTCCTGGTACTACCAGTAGTAATCCTCCAGTTGGGAGTAATGCACCCAAAAAGTTAGGTGCGTTTGCAAGAGGAACAGAGGTGGGCCCTAGTTTAGACAGGACCCCCTCAACAGACTCCTCAGATTCTGATGGTGGTGTAGGATATGCCACCTTTACCATGGGTCCCATAGCATTGGGCAGGTACAGACTGGAGCCAATAATTAATGGTCAGAAAGCTGTGGCATTTAGGGACACAGGGGCTAGTGTCACCATGGTGGCAGGGAAACTAGTCCCCCTCACCAGCTTTTACCTGAGTTTAAATACCAGGTGACCAACATTGATGGTGTCAGAACAGATCACCCCATGGCCATAGTCAATCTCAGCTGGGAGGGGGTCACAGGCCCAAAGAGAGTGGCAGTGTCCCCAACCTTACCTGTAGATTGCCTGATGGGCAATGATCTGGAAATTTCAGCCTGGGCTGAAATTGAACACCAAACCCATCTGAAGATGTTGGGTGTCCCTGTAAAGGTTAGTGGGGCTGTGATGGCCACAGCCCCAGCCCAAGATTTTGGAGAGATGGAGCCTGGAAGAATGGCCCACTCTCCCCAGAAGAGAGCACAAGGGTTGAAGAAAAGTCTTCTTCCCTCCAGACAGTAGGTAAGGGTCAGCCTCCTCAGGGAACTGACCCTACCCCTAGTGAAGGAACTGCCACAGAGGTAGTCAGGCCTGGCCTGGCCACCCCCTGATGGCAGAGGACCCTTACAAGGTGGTACCCAGTCTGGAGCAGGTAACCTGCCCTCTCTACCCTGCCTCAGTCAGCCCAGGGCTGCAGAGGTCAGGGAGGTCAGTGGACCCCCGGGCCCCCTGTCCAGAGGAAGCCCCCATCAGCAGATTAGGGGCACCCAGTCTAGTAGCCCTAGCCAGGTGAAAATTCCTCTACACACTGAGGGATCCCCCATACCTTTATGTAGGGACCTCCCCAGAAGGACTCTGGTAGGCAAGGGCAAACCTGGGACCAGAAGGTTCCAAACCTGCCATGTCCCTCCAGTGTTCCATCCAAAGGGACCCAACTCCCAGCTGTAGGCAGCCAAAGGTTGACCCTTAGAGCAAAGTGCAACTCAGTCATGGAAAGACAGGCATACATGGTGACCAGTGATCTGAGGAAGCTGAGGCCAACATTCCTAGGGCCTCACTTCCCTACTCAGACACCTCACCGGCCTGGTACTTTACCAAAGCACACCACAGGTAGTGATTCCCCATGGTGGAGACCCTCTCATACCCTTAGGGTGAGGGATTGCTTAGTGGACCATAAGACAGGGGGCAACCATGCTAGTGCAGGTGCTTCCTTATATGGCCACTTAGTCAATAAAGGCTCAACTGGCCAAGGTTAGCCTTATCTCCTTTCGTTTGGGGGGGGGTTATGTAGGAAGGTGGAATCTGACTATATGGTTGCCCCCACTTTTTTTATGGTGTTTTGCTGGTTTATGACTTAGTTGGACTGGGATCCTGCTATTCAGGGCCCCAGTCTATCTGCTCTCTCTAAACAACATGGAGTGCACTCTAGGTGCACTAGTGATTGGATACTGTGGTGCCTTATGAGTCCCTAGTATATGGTACCTTAGGTGCCAAGGGCATAGGTACTTCACAGGCCTCCCAGGGGCTGCAGCATATGTTATGCCACCCCTGGGAAGCAGTCTAAATCTGACACCACAGGCCTGCTACTGCAGCCTGGGTGAGGTGGTGCTAGCACCCCTCACTGAGATATAGGTTTCCTATATCTCTCCTGCACACACATATAAACCTATCAGTCACCCCTAAGGCAGGCCCTATCAATCCTGAGGGCAGGGTGCTTGGCTTCTATGTGAGGGGGTGCCTCTGCCTGAGCAGGGCCCCTCTGCAGCTCTCAGAGTCTATTCTCTGGTGCTGTTTGTGGATGCGGTTAAACCATATACTATTTAAGTGCATTATATCCTCGCGGTAAATGCTAACTTTGGAATGGCTGCATCAAAACATGTCGTGTTTGGTGTCAAACCTCTTGGAATACTACCCCCGCCAATCTTGGCAGCGGGGTAGCATTCCACCCTTCTAGAGGGATAAGACATGTACCTGCTGTGGAAACGCGGTAGAATCCTAAAGAGCCCTGGCATCACAAAATGGATGCCACCAGTCACAGACACTGGGCTGCCCTCCTGCTGATGACCGAAACTCGCAGTGGAGGAAGCCCAACAATAGGCATCCTGTCACAGGGAGGTGTAACCACCTTCCAGACAGGGTTTAGTGTATTGGGGCTGGGTGGGTGCACTCTTAGAGTGCTTTGAAGTCCTGCACTGGGGGAGCAGAAGGCTCCTCTGTGCATATGCCAGTTCAAACCAGCTCAGGGGCTACCTGCCCCTGCTCTGGCGCGAAACTGGACAAAGGGAAGTGGGTGTAGCCACCCTCCCTTGACCCTCCCATAGGTGGGGTCATAGAGCTAGTCCATCCCCTCTTTTTAGTATAAGAGGGGGAACCTTGCCATTGCAAAGCAGATAACCCCTGGACGACGCTCTACAGAAGAATCCTGGCCCTTCGACGTTCCACTACCTTTGGAAGACAGAAGAATCTCCCTTGGAGTCAAGGAGTGACTCCCCTGCTTGGCAGGCACCAAAACGACAACGACGGTCGCAAACTACGCCGCTCCCGCCGGAGTCCGAAGTCCCTGCAGCCCAAGAAGTGGATTTCCTGACCTCTCCCAGGCCATCGTGAGTCCCCAGCGAAGCTGAGGCAAGTGGACCCCACGAGTAACGAGGAACCGCGACCCCTGGGTACCGTGCACTATTGTCGAGTGCAACCCCTTCACAACGTTCTACGAACTTGTGCTTTGGACCACGTGTGGTCCCGACCTCCAGCAGGAATCCCTCCGAAGATCAGAGGCCTACACCGTCCCGAGTGACCGTGGGCCCCTGTTGAGTGATTCCGCCCGAGGTGTCTTCGCGATCCCTTGCCCGCTGGCTTGTGGGTCCCCAGAAGACTTCCTAAAGAAACCAAAGGGCTCCCTGGTTGCTCCAGGCCTGCCCTGACTTACCCTCGCTGGGTGAGTTCCACAGACCTTGCTGGTCTGCGCCATCGACTTTTCTTCATCTCCCCGAGACTTGCGGCTGCCAAGGCTTGTTGGCTCCGATCGAGTTGCCGACACCGCAGTCAGCTGCAGACGTCGAGGACACACCGAATCCAGCTCCTGGTCGTCGTCGACGCCTCCTGGACCACGTGGCTGAAGAGTCAAGGCACCTGCAACCGACCTGAAGCGACCGACGACGGTGGGCATCCATCTTCCTTGCCCCGGGTCACTGCCAAGTGACTTTGAACACTGTCCCCTCTGCTTTCAGGTCATCCTTCTTCAGAATCCAGGCTTGGATTCCACCGGACACTTCGTCAGCTCCCGCAAGCAGCAAGTCTTCTTTGTTCGCCATTGAAAACGACGCCGCGACCCGACACCAAAGGACACCTGTGCACCCGGCTTCCCTGGGTGAGGTAACTCCAGCACTACGGTGCTCCTGTGGGTGTGGGCCCTAGAACTACTTACCCTGTAAGTGACTTGCTTGTAGGTTCTCCCGAAGTATCCTAAAACTCTTTATTTCCAACCGCGACTTGCCCCATTGAAGTTAACGGCGATTCGCGCCTGTGTATCCACACTGCACGCGTCCCCCGTGGGTCCTTTACTTACCTGCCTTGGGTGGTTTTGTGAGGCCCCAGCACTTCTGAAGGCCCTAGGCCTTGTCTCCCTGCAAGTCGTTGTTTCTAAGTCTCTTACTTAGTATATGGTCTGGTACGCCCCTAGGGCCCCAGCCATATTTTGTGCTTAACTTATTGTGAAACGTTGATTTGTGCATATGTTTGTCTTCTAATCTCATAAAGAGATTAGTAGAGAGTTATTTAGAAATAAATACATATATATTTGATATATATACCTGTGTGGTGTCTTTTCATTTGGTGATTCAAGAGATTATATGGTAAAACAAGCTGCTTTACATTCCTCCGAGACTTAGCCTGAAGGCTGCTCTCCACAGCTACCACTAGGATAGCTTTCTTTAAAAGGTTGTCTTAAACCTATCTACCATAAGAGTCGATTTGGACTGGTGCAAGGTGCCCACTATAATTAGTGGACAGCATATGCCAGGCCAACTTCTCACATCTTGCCTCTTTCTGCACCCCTGTTGCTTCATTCTGCACTTCTCTTGCTTCTTTCTGCACCTCTCTTGCTTCTTTCTGCACCCTTGTTGTCTCTTAATGCACTCGTTTTCCCTCTTTCTGCACCTGTCTCTTTCTGCACCCCTCTTGCGTCTTTCTGCACCTCTCTTGCGTCTTTCTGCACCTCTCTTGCTTCTTTCTGCACTTCTCTTGCTTCTCTCTGCACCTCTCTTGCTTCTTTCTGCACCCTTCTTCCCTTTTTTGCATCCCTCTTGCGTCTTTCTCCAGTTCTCTTCCCTGTTTCTGCACCTCTCATGCCTCTTTCTTTAACTCTGTTGCCTCTTTCTGCACCTCACTTGCTTCTTTCTGCACCCTCTTGCCTCTTTCTGCACCCCTCTTCCCTCTTTCTGCACCTCTCCTTCCTCTTTCTGCACCCCTGTTCCCTCTTTCTGCACCTTTCCTGCCTGTTTCTGCACCTCTCTTGCCTCTGTCTGTAACTCTGTTGCTTCTTTGTGTACTTCTCTTGCCTCTTGCTGCACCCTTCGTGCCTATTTCAGCACCTCTGTTGCTTCTTTCTGCACTTCTCTTCCTTCTTTTTGCACCCCTCTTGCCTGTTTCTGTACCCCTCTTGCCTCTTTGTGCACCTCTCCTACCTCTTTCTGCACCCCTCTTGCCTCTTTCTGCACCTCTGTTGGTTTTTTCTGCACTGCTCTTGCTTCTTTCTGCACCTCTCTTGCACATTTCTCTATCCCTTCTGCCTCTTTCTGCACCCCTGTTCCTTCTTTCTGCACCTTTCCTGCCTGTTTCTGCACTTCTCTTGCCTCTTTCTGCACCTCTGTTGCTTCTTTCTGCACTTCTCTTGCCTCTTTCTGCACCCCTTTTGCCTTTTTCTGTACCCGTCTTGCCTCTTTGTGCACCTCCCCTGCCTCTTTCAGCACCTCTGTTGCTTCTTTCTGCACCCCTCTTGCCTCTTTCTGTACCCGTCTTGAATCTTTGTGCACCTCCCCTGCCTCTTTCTGCACCTCTTTTGCTTCTTTCTGCTCTTCTCTTGCCTCTTTCTGTACCCCTCTTGCCTCTTTCTGCACCTCTGTGTGTTCTTTCTGCACTGCTCTTGCTTCTTTCTGCACCCCCGTTGAAAATGTCTGCATCCCTCTTGCCTCTTTCTGCATTTCTGTTGCTTCTTTCTGCACCTTTCTTTCTTTTTCTGCACTTCTCTTGCCTCTTTCTGTACCCCTCTTGCCTCTTTATGCACCTCTCCTACCTCTTTCTGCACCCTTCATGCCTCTTTCAACACCTCTGTAGCTTCTTTCTGCACTTCTCTTCCTTCTTTTACACCCCTCTTACCTCTTTGTGCACCTCTCCTACCTCTTTCTGCACCCCTCTTGCCTCTTTCTGCACCTCTGTTGGTTCTTTCTGCACTGCTTTTGCTTCTTTCTGCACCTCTGTTGCAACTTTCTGCATCCCTTTTGCCTCATTCTGCACCCCTCTTCCCTATTTCTGCACCTCTCTTGCTTCTTTCTGCACTTCCATTGCCTTTTTCTGTAGTTCTTGCCTCTTTCTGCACCTCTTTTGCCTCTTTCTGTACCTCTGTTGCAAATTTATGCATCTCTCTTGCCTCTTTCTGCACCCCTCTGCCCTCTTTCTGTACCTCTTACCTGTCTGCACACCTGTTCCCTCTTTCTGCACACCTTTTGCCAGTTTCTGCAACTTTCTTGTCTCTTTCTGCAGTTCTTTTGCCTCCTTCTGCATCTCACTTGCTTCTTTCTGCACGTCTCTTTCTTCTTTCTGCACTTCTCTTGCTTCTTTCTGCACTTCCATTGCCTTTTTCTGCACCTCTTTTGCCTCTTTCTGTATCCCTCTTGCCTCTTTCTGTACCTCTGTTGCAAATTTCTGCACCCCTCTGCCCTCTTTCTGCACCTTTCTGCCTGCCTGTCTGCACACCTGTTCCCTCATTCTGTACCCCTTTTGTCAGTTTCTGCAACTTTCTTGCCTCTTTCTGCACTTCTCTTGCCTCTTTCTGCCTCTCACTGGCCTCTTTCTGCATCTCACCTCCCTCTTTCTGCACTTCGCCTGCTTCTTTCTACAGCTCTGTTGCTTCTTTCAGCAATTCTCTTGCCTCTTTCTGCACTTTTCTTGCCTGTTTCTGCACCTCTCTTGCCTTTCTGCACCTCTGTTGCCGCTTTCAGCACCTCAATTGTTTCTTTCTACACCCCACTTGCCTTTTTCTGCACCTCTCTTACATCTTTCTGCACTCCTATTCCCTCTTTCTGCAACTCTCTTGCCTCTTTCTGTAACTCTGTTGCTTCATCGTGCACTTCTCTTGCCTCTTTCTGTACCCTTCGTGCCTCTTTCAGCACCTCTTTTGCTTCTTCCTGCACTTCTCTTCCTTCTTTTTGCACTCCTCTTGCCTCTTTCTGTATCCCTCTTACCTCTTTGTGTACCTCTCCTACCTGTTTCTGCACCCCTCTTGCCTATTTCTGCACCCCTCTTCCCTCTTTCTGCACCTCTCTTGCCTCGGTCTTCATCCTGTTCCCTCTTTCCGCATCTCTTTTGCCCGTTTCTGCAACTCTCTTGCCTTTTTCTGCAGTACTCTTGCCTCCTGTACCTCTGTTGCTTCTTTCTGCACTTGTCTTGCCTCTTTCTGCACCCCTGTTGCTTCATTCTGTACTTCTCTTGCTTCTTTCTGCACCTCTTGCTTCTTTCGAAACCTCTCTTGCATCTTTCTGCACCCTTGTTGTCTCTTTCTGCACTCGTCTTCCCTCTTTCTGCACCTCTGTCTTTTTCAGCACCCGTCTTGCGTATTTCTGCACCTCTCGTGCTTCTTTCTGCTCTTCTCTTGCTTCTTTCTGCACCTCTCTTGCTTCTTTCTGCACCGTTCTTCCCTTTTTTGCATCCCTCTTGCGTCTTTCTGCAGTTCTCTTCCCTGTTTCTGCGCCTCTCATGCCTCTTTCTGTACCTCTGTTGCCTCTTTCTGCACCTCATTTGCATCTTTCTGCACCCTCTTGCCTCTTTCTGCACCCCTCTTCCCGCACCTCTCTTTCCTCTTTCTGCACCCCTGTTCCCTCTTTCTGCACCTTTCCTGCCTGTTTATGTAACTCTGTTGCTTCTTTGTGTACTTTTCTTGCTTCTTTCAGCACCTCTGTTGCTTCCTTCTGCAATTCTCTTCCTTCTTTTTGCACCTCTCTTGCCTCTTTCTTTACCCCTCTTACCTCTTTGTGCACCTCTCCTACCTGTTTCTGCACCCCTCTTGCCTCTTTCTGCACCTGCGTTGGTTCTTTCCGCACTGCTCTTGCTTCTTTCTGCATTTCTGTTGCAAATTTCTGCATCCCTCTTGCCTCTTTCTACATCCCACTTCCCTCTTTCTACATCCCATTTCCCTCTTTCTGCACCTTTTGCCACTTTCTGCAGTTCTCCTGCCTCTTTCTGCATTTCTCTTGCCTCTTTCTGCATCTTATTTGTCTCTTTCTGCACTTCTCTTGCTTTTTTTATGCACTGCTTGTTTCTTTCTGCAACTCTCTTGTCTCTTTCATCACTTCTCTTGCTTCTTTCTACACCTCTGTTCCTTCTTTCAGCGCTTCTCTTGCCTCTTTTTACAATTCTCTTCTGCACTGGTTCTGCACTTGTCTTGCCTTTCTACACCTCTCTTGCTTCTTTCTGCACCCTTCTTCCCTTTTTTGCATCCCTCTTGCCTCTTTCTGAAGTTCTCTTCCCTGTTTCTGCACCTCTCATGCCTCTTTCTGTACCTCTGTTGCCTCTTTCTATACCTCACTTGCTACTTTCTGCACCCTCTTGCCTCTTTCTGTACCCCTCTTGCCTCTTTCCACACCCCTGTTGGTTCTTTATGCACTGCTCTTGCTTCTTTCTGCACCTCCGTTGAAAATTTCTGCATCCCTCTTGCCTCTTTCTGCATTCTTGTTGCTTCTTTCTGCACCTTTTTCTTTTTCTGCACTTCTTTTGCCTCTTTCTGCTCATCTCTTCTACTTTCTGCACCTCTCTTGCCTCTTTCTGCACCTCCGTTGCCTCTTTCTGTACCTCACTTGCTTCTTTCTGCACCCCTCTTGCCTCTTTCTGCACCCTTCTTCCCTCTTTCTGCACCTCTCTTGCCTCTTACTACACCCCTGTTCCCTCTTTCTGCACCTCTCCTGCCTGTTTCTGCACCTCTCTTACCTCTTTCTGTACTTCTCTTGCCTGTTTCTGCACCTCTGTTGCTTCTTTCTGCACTTCTCTTGCCTCTTTCTACACCCCTCTTGCCTTTTTCTGCACCTCTGTTGCTTCTTTCTCCACTTATCTTGCTTCTTTCTGCCCCTCTCTTGCTTCTTTCTGCACCCCTCTTTCCTCTTTCTGCACCCTTCTTCCCTCTTTGTGCAACTCTCTTGCCTCTTTCTACACCTCTCTTCCCTCTTTCTGCACCCCTCTTCCCTATTTCTGCACCCCTCTTGCCTCTTTGTGGATCTCTGTTCCTTCTTTCTGTACTTCTTTTGTCTCTTTGTGCACCTCTGTTTCTTCTTTTGCACTGCTCTTGCCTTTTTCTACACCTCTTCCCTCTTTCTGCACCCTTCTTGCCTCTTTCTGCACCTCTGTTCCTTCTTTCTGCACATCTCTTGTAACTTTCTGCAACCCTCTTGCCTCTTTCTGCACCCCTCTTCCCTCTTTCTGCACCTCTCTTGCCTCTGTCTTCATCCTGTTCCCTCTTTCCGCATCTCTTTTGCCCGTTTCTACAACTCTCTTGCCTTTTTCTGCAGTACTCTTGCCTCCTGTACCTCTGTTGCTTCTTTCTGCACTTGTCTTGCCTCTTTCTGCACCCCTGTTGCTTCATTCTGTACTTCTCTTGCTTCTTTCTGCACCTCTCTTGCTTCTTTCTGCACCTCTCTTGCATCTTTCTGTACCCTTGTTGTCTCTTTCTGCACTCGTCTTCCCTCTTTATGCACCTCTGTCTCTTTCAGCACCCATCTTGCGTATTTCTGCATCTCTCGTGCTTCTTTCTGTACCGTTCTTCCCTTTTTTGCATCCCTCTTGCGTCTTTCTGCAGTTCTATTCCCTGTTTCTGTGCCTCTCATGCCTCTTTCTGTACCTCTGTTGCCTCTTTCTGCACCTCATTTGCATCTTTCTGCACCCTCTTGCCTCTTTCTGCACCCCTCTTCCCGCACCTCTTTCCTCTTTCTGCACCCCGGTTCCCTCTTTCTGCACCTTTCCTGCCTGTTTATGTAACTCTGTTGCTTCTTTGTGTACTTCTCTTGCCTCTTTCTGACCCTTCGTGCCTCTTTCAGCACCTTTGTTGCTTCCTTCTGCAATTCTCTTCCTTCTTTTTGCACCTCTCTTGCCTCTTTCTGTACCCCTCTTGCCTCTTTGTGCACCTCTCCTACCTCTTTCTGCACCCCTCTTGCCTCTTTCTGCACCTCTGTTGGTTTCTTCTGCACTGCTCTTGCTTCTTTCTGCACCTCTCTTGCACATTTCTGTATCCCTCTTGCCTCTTTCTGCACCTCTGTTCCCTCTTTCTGCACCTTTCCTACCTGTTGCTGCACCTCTTGCCTATTTCTGCACCTCTGTTGCTTCTTTCTGCACTTCTCTTCCCTCTTTCTGCACTTCTCTTCCCTCTTTCTGCACCCCTTTTGCCTCTTTCAGTACCTTTGTTGCTTCTTTCTGCACCCCTCTTGCCTCTTTCTGTACCCGTCTTGCCTCTTTGTGCACCTCCCCTGCCTCTTTGTGCACCTCCCCTACCTCTTTCAGCATCGCTCTTGCTTTTTTCTGCAGTTCTCTTGCCTCTTTCTGCACCTCTTTTGCTTCTTTCTGCACTTCTCTTGCCTCTTTCTGCACCTCTGTTGGTTCTTTCTGCACTACTCTTGCTTCTTTCTGCACCTCCGTTGAAAATGTCTGCATCCCTCTTGCCTCTTTCTGCATTTCTGTTGCTTCTTTCTGCACCTTTCTTTCTTTTTCTGCACTTCTTTTGCCTCTTTCTGCTCATCTCTTCTACTTTCTGCACCTCTTGCCTCTTTCTGCACCTCTGTTGCCTCTATCTGCACCTCACTTGCTTCTTTCTGCACCCATCTTGCCTCTTTCTGCACCCTTCTTCCCTCTTTCTGTACCTCTCTTGCCTCTTACTACACCCCTGTTCCCTCTTTCTGCACCTCTCCTGCCTGTTTCTGTACCTCTTACCTCTTTCTGCACTTCTCTTACCTCTTTCTGCACCTCTGTTGCTTCTTTCTGCACTTCTCTTGCCTCTTTCTGCACCACTCTTGCCTCTTTCTGCACCTCTGTTGCTTCTTTCTGCAGTTCTGTTGCTTCTTTCTGCACTTCTCTTGCTTCTTTCTGCACCTCTCTTGCTTCTTTCTGCACCCCTCTTGCCTCTTTCTGCACCCCTCTTCCCTCTTTCTGTTCCCCTCTTGCCCCTTTGTGCACCTCGGTTCCTTCTTTCTGCACTTCTCCTGCCTCTTTGTGCACCTCTGTTCCTTTTTTTGTACTGCTCTTGCCTCTTTCTACACCTCTTCCCTCTTTCTGCACCCCTCTTGCCTCTTTCTGCACCTCTGTTCCTTCTTTCTGCACATCTCTTGCAACTTTCTGCACCCCTCTTGCTTCTTTGTGCACAGCTGTTCCTTCTTTCTGCACTTCTCTTGCCTCTTTGTGCACCTCTGTTCCTTCTTTTGCACTGCTCTTGCCTCTTTCTATACCTCTTCCCTCTTTCTGAACCCATCTTGCCTCTTTGTGAACCTCCCCTGCCTCTTTCAGCATCGCTCTTGTCTTTATCTGCAGTTCTTTTGCCCCTTTCTGCACCTCTTTTGCTTCTTTCTGCACTTCTCTTCCCTCTTTCTGTACCCCTCTTGCCTCTTTCTGCACCTCTGTTGGTTCTTTCTGCACTGCTCTTGCTTCTTTCTGCACCCCCGTTGAAAATTTCTGCATCCCACTTGCCTCTTTCTGCATTTCTGCTGCTTATTTCTGCACCTTTATTTCTTTTTCCGCACTTCTTTTGCCTTTCTGCTCATCTCTTCTACTTTCTGCACCTCTCTTGCCTCTTTCTGCACCTCTGTTGCCTCTTTCTGCACCTCACTTGCTTCTTTCTACACCCATCTTGCCTCTTTCTGCACCCTTCTTCCCTCTTTCTGCACCTCTCTTGCCTCTTACTATACCTCTGTTGCTTCTTTCTGCACTTCTCCTGCCTCTTTCTGCACCCCTTGCCTCTTTCTGCACCCCGTTACTTATTTCTGCACTTCTCTTGCTTCTTTCTGCCCCTCTTGCTTCTTTCTGCACCCCTCTTGCCTCTTTCTGCACCCCTCTTGCCTCTTTCTGCACCCCTCTTGCCTCTTTCTGCACCCTTCTTCCCTCTTTGTGCCATTCTCTTGCCTCTTTGTCCAATTCTCTTGCCTCTTTCTGCACCTCTCTTGCCTCTTTCTGCACCTCTCGCCTCTTTCTGCACCTCTTTTGCCGCTTTATGCACCTCACTTGTTTCTTTCTACACCCCTCTTGCCTCTTTCTGCACCTCTCTTGCCTCTTTCTGTAACTGTTGCTTCATTGTGCAATTCTCTTGCCTCTTTCAGCACCTCTTTTGCTTCTTTCTGCACTTCTCTTCATTCTTTTTGCACTCCTCTTGCCTCTTTCTGTATCCCTCTTACCTCTTTGTGCACCTCTCCTACCTCTTTCTGCACCCCTCTTGCCTCTTTCTGCACCTCCGTTGGTTCTTTCTGCACTGCTCTTGCTTCTTGCTGCACTTCTGTTGCAAATTTCTGCATCCCTCTTGCCTCTTTCTGCACCCCTCTTCCCGCACCTCTTGCCACTTTCTGCAGTTCTCCTGCTTCTTTCTGCATTTCTCTTGCCTCTTTCTGCATCTTACTTGCCTCTTTCTGCACTCCTCTTGCTTTTGTTATGCACCGCTCGTTTCTTTCTGCAACTCTTATCTCTTTCATCACTTCTCTTGCTTCTTTCTACACCTCTGTTGCTTCATTCAGCACTTCTCTTGCCTCTTTTTACACTTCTCTTGCCTGGTTCTGCACTTGTCTTGCCTTTCTGCACCTTACTTGCTTCTTTCTGCACCCCTCTTCCTGTACCTCTCTTGCCTGTTTCTGCAACTCTCTTTCCTCTTTCTGCAGTTCTCTTGCTTCCTTCTGCACCTATTGCTTCTTTCTGCACTTCTCTTGCCTCTTTCTGCACCCCTCTTCTCTGTTTCTGCCCCTCTGTTGGTTCTTTCTGCACTGCTCTTGCTTCTTTCTGGACAGCTCTAGCAAATTTCGGCACCCCTCTTGCCTCCTTCTGCACCTCTGTTGGTTCTTTCTGACCTGCTCTTGCTTCTTTTTGCACCTCTTTTGCCTGTTTCAGCAACTCTCTTGCCTCTTTCTGCACTTCACTTGCCTCCTTCTGCACCTGTTGCTTCTTTCTGCACTTCTTTTGCCTTTTTCTGCACCCTTCATGCCTCTTTCAACACCTCTGTTGCTTCTTTCTGCACTTCTCTTCCTTCTTTTACACCCCTCTTGCCTCTTTCTGTACCCCTCTTGTCTCTTTATGCACCTCTCCTACCGCTTTCTGCCCCCCTCTTGCCTCTTTCTGCACCTCTGTTGGTTCTTTCTGCACTGCTCTTGCTTCTTTCTGCACCTTTGTTGTAACTTTCTGCATCCCTCTTGCCTCTTTCTGCACCTCTCTTGATTCTTTCTGCACTTCCATTGCCTTTTTCTGCAGTTCTTGCCTCTTTCTGTACCTCTTTTGCCTCTTTCTGTATCCCTCTTGCCTCTTTCTGCACCTCTGTTGCAAATTTCTGCATCCCTCTTGCCTCTTTCTGTACCCCTCTGCCCTCTTTCTGCACCTCTCTTGCCTGTCTGCACACCTGTTCCCTCTTTCTGCACCCCTTTTGCCAGTTCCTGCAACTTTCTTGTCTCTTTCTGCAGTTCTCTTGCCTCCTTCTGCATCTCACTTGCTCCTTTCTGCACCTCATGATTCTTTCTGCGCTTCCATTGCCTTTTTCTGCAGTTCTTGCCTCTTTCTGCACCTCTTTCTGTATCCCTCTTTCTGTACCTCTGTTGCAAATTTCTGCACCCCTCTGCCCTCTTTCTGCACCTCTCTTGCCTGTCTGCACACCGGTTCCCTCTTTCTGCACTTCTCTTGCCTCTTTCTGCACCTCTCTTGCCTCTTTCTGCACCTCTGTTGCCACTTTCTGTACCTCACTTGTTTCTTTCTACACCCCTCTTCCCTCTTTCTGCATTTGTTGCTTCTTTCTGCACCTTTCTTTCTTTTTCTGCACTTTTGCCTCTTTCTGCTCATCCCTTCTACTTTCTGCACCTCTCTTGCCTCTTTCTGCGCCTCTGATGCCTCTTTCTGTGCCTCTGATGCCTCTTTCTGCACCTCACTTGCTTCTTTCTGCACCCCTATTGCCTCTTTCTGCACCCTTCTTCCCTCTTTCTGCACCTCTCTTGCCTCCTACACCCGTTCCCTCTTTCTGCACCTCTCCTGCCTGTTTCTGCACCTCTTACCTCTTCTGCACTTCTCTTGTCTCTTTCTGCACCTCTGTTGCTTCTTTCTGCACATCTCTTGTAACTTTCCGCAACCCTCTTGCCTCTTTCTGCACCCCTCTTCCCTCTTTCTGCACCTCTTTTGCCTCTGTCTTCATCCTGTTCCCTCTTTCCACATCTCTTTTGCCTGCTTCTACAACTCTCTTGCCTTTTTCTGCAGTACTCTTGCCTCCTGTACCTCTGTTGCTTCTTTCTGCACTTGTCTTGCCTCTTTCTGCACCCCTGTTGCTTCATTCTGTACTTCTCTTGCTTCTTTCTGCACCTCTCTTGCTTCTTTCTGCACCTCTCTTGCATCTTTCTGTACCCTTGTTGTCTCTTTCTGCACTCGTCTTCCCTCTTTATGCACCTCTGTCTCTTTCAGCACCTGTCTTGCGTATTTCTGCATCTCTCGTGCTTCTTTCTGTACCGTTCTTCCCTTTTTTGCATCCCTTTTGCGTCTTTCTGCAGTTCTATTCCCTGTTTCTGTGCCTCTCATGCCTCTTTCTGTACCTCTGTTGCCTCTTTCTGCACCTCATTTGCATCTTTCTGCACCCTCTTGCCTCTTTCTGCACCCCTCTTCCCTCTTCCTGCACCTCTTTCCTCTTTCTGCACCCCGGTTCCCTCTTTCTGCACCTTTCCTGCCTGTTTATGTAACTCTGTTGCTTCTTTGTGTACTTCTCTTGCCTCTTTCTGACCCTTCGTGCCTCTTTCAGCACCTTTGTTGCTTCCTTCTGCAATTCTCTTCCTTCTTTTTGCACCTCTCTTGCCTCTTTCTGTACCTCCTCTTGCCTCTTTGTGCACCTCTCCTACCTCTTTCTGCACGCCTCTTGCCTCTTTCTGCACCTCTGTTGGTTTCTTCTGCACTGCTCTTGCTTCTTTCTGTACCTCTCTTGCACATTTCTGTATCCCTCTTGCCTCTTTCTGCACCTCTGTTCCCTCTTTCTGCACCTTTCCTACCTGTTGCTGCACCTCTCGCCTATTTCTGCACCTCTGTTGCTTCTTTCTGCACTTCTCTTCCCTCTTTCTGCACTTCTCTTCCCTCTTTCTGCACCCTTCTTGCCTCTTTCAGTACCTCTGTTGCTTCTTTCTGCACCCCTCTTGCCTCTTTCTGTACCCGTCTTGCCTCTTTGTGCACCTCCCCTGCCTCTTTGTGCACCTCCCCTGCCTCTTTCAGCATCGCTCTTGCTTTTTTCTGCAGTTCTCTTGCCTCTTTCTGCACCTCTTTTGCTTCTTTCTGCACTTCTCTTGCCTCTTTCTGCACCTCTGTTGGTTCTTTCTGCACTGCTCTTGCTTCTTTCTGCACCTCCGTTGAAAATGTCTGCATCCCTCTTGCCTCTTTCTGCATTTCTGTTGCTTCTTTCTGCACCTTTCTTTCTTTTTCTGCACTTTTTTTGCATCTTTCTGCTCATCTCTTCTACCTTCTGCACCTCTTGCCTCTTTCTGCACCTCTGTTGCCTCTATCTGCACCTCACTTGCTTCTTTCTGCACCCATCTTGCCTCTTTCTGCACCCTTCTTCCCTCTTTCTGTACCTCTCTTGCCTCTTACTACACCCCTGTTCCCTCTTTCTGCTCCTCTCCTGCCTGTTTCTGTACCTCTTACCTCTTTCTGCACTTCTCTTACCTCTTTCTGCACCTCTGTTGCTTCTTTCTGCACTTCTCTTGCCTCTTTCTGCACCACTCTTGCCTCTTTCTGCACCTCTATTGCTTCTTTCTGCACTTCTGTTGCTTCTTTCTGCACTTCTCTTGCTTCTTTCTGCACCCCTCTTGCCTCTTTCTGCACCCCTCTTCCCTCTTTCTGTAACCCTCTTGCCCCTTTGTGCACCTCGGTTCCTTCTTTCTGTACTTCTCTTGCCTCTTTGTGCACCTCTGTTCCTTCTTTTGTACTGCTCTTGCCTCTTTCTACACCTCTTCCCTCTTTCTGCACCCCTCTTGCCTCTTTGTGCACCTCTGTTCCTTCTTTCTGCACATCTCTTGCAACTTTCTGCACCCCTCTTGCTTCTTTGTGCACAGCTGTTCCTTCTTTCTCCACTTCTCTTGCCTCTTTGTGCACCTCTGTTCCTTCTTTTGCACTGCTCTTGCCTCTTTCTATACTTCTTCCCTCTTTCTGAACCCGTCTTGCCTCTTTGTGAACCTCCCCTGCCTCTTTCAGCATCGCTCTTGTCTTTATCTGCAGTTCTTTTGCCTCTTTCTGCACCTCTTTTGCTTCTTTCTGCACTTCTCTTCCCTCTTTCTGTACCCCTCTTGCCTCTTTCTGCACCTCTGTTGGTTCTTTCTGCACTGCTCTTGCTTCTTTCTGCACCCCCGTTGAAAATTTCTGCATCCCACTTGCCTCTTTCTGCATTTCTACTGCTTCTTTCTGCACCTTTCTTTCTTTTTCCGCACTTCTTTTGCCTTTCTGCTCATCTCTTCTACTTTCTGCAGCTCTCTTGCCTCTTTCTGCACCTCTGTTGCCTCTTTCTGCACCTCACTTGCTTCTTTCTACACCCATCTTGCCTCTTTCTGCACCCTTCTTCCCTCTTTCTGCACCTCTCTTGCCTCTTACTATACCTCTGTTGCTTCTTTCTGCACTTCTCTTGCCTCTTTCTGCACCCCTTGCCTCTTTCTGCACCCCGTTACTTATTTCTGCACTTCTCTTGCTTCTTTCTGCCCCTCTTGCTTCTTTCTGCACCCCTCTTGCCTCTTTCTGCACCCCTCTTGCCGCTTTCTGCACCCTTCTTCCCTCTTTGTGCCATTCTCTTGCCTCTTTGTGCAATTCTCTTGCCTCTTTCTGCACCTCTCTTGCCTCTTTCTGCACCTCTTTTGCCGCTTTATGCACCTCACTTGTTTCTTTCTACACCCCTCTTGCCTCTTTCTGCACCTCTCTTGCCTCTTTCTGTAACTGTTGCTTCATTGTGCAATTCTCTTGCCTCTTTCAGCACCTCTTTTGCTTCTTTCTGCACTTCTCTTCATTCTTTTTGCACTCCATTTGCCTCTTTCTGTATCCCTCTTACCTTTGTGCACCTCTCCTACCTCTTTCTGCACCCCTCTTGCCTCTTTCTGCACCTCCGTTGGTTCTTTCTGCACTGCTCTTGCTTCTTGCTGCACTTCTGTTGCAAATTTCTGCATCCCTCTTGCCTCTTTCTGCACCCCTCTTCCCGCACCTCTTGCCACTTTCTGCAGTTCTCCTGCTTCTTTCTGCATTTCTCTTGCCTCTTTCTGCATCTTACTTGCCTCTTTCTGCACTCCTCTTGCTTTTGTTATGCACCGCTCGTTTCTTTCTGCAACTCTCATCTCTTTCATCACTTCTCTTGCTTCTTTCTACACCTCTGTTGCTTTGTTCAGCACTTCTCTTGCCTCTTTTTACACTTCTCTTGCCTGGTTCTGCACTTGTCTTGCCTTTCTGCACCTTACTTGCTTCTTTCTGCACCCCTCTTCCTGTACCTCTCTTGCCTGTTTCTGCAACTCTCTTTCCTCTTTCTGCAGTTCTCTTGCTTCCTTCTGCACCTATTGCTTCTTTCTGCACTTCTCTTGCCTCTTTCTGCACCCCTCTTCTCTGTTTCTGCCCCTCTGTTGGTTCTTTCTAACCTGCTCTTGCTTCTTTTTGCACCTCTTTTGCCTGTTTCAGCAACTCTCTTGCCTCTTTCTGCACTTCACTTGCCTCCTTCTGCACCTGTTGCTTCTTTCTGCACTTCTTTTGCCTTTTTCTGCACCCTTCATGCCTCTTTCAACACCTCTGTTGCTTCTTTCTTCACTTCTCTTCCTTCTTTTACACCCCTCTTGCCTCTTTCTGTACCCCTCTTGCCTCTTTATGCACCTCTCCTATCGCTTTCTGCACCCCTCTTGCCTCTTTCTACACCTCTGTTGGTTCTTTCTGCACTGCTCTTGCTTCTTTCTGCACCTCTGTTGCAAATTTCTGCATCCCTCTTGCCTCTTTCTGTACCCCTCTGTCCTCTTTATGCACCTCTCTTGCCTGTCTGCACACCTGTTCCCTCTTTCTGCACCCCTTTTGCCAGTTCCTGCAACTTTCTTGTCTCTTTCTGCAGTTCTCTTGCCTCCTTCTGCATCTCACTTGCTTCTTTCTGCACCTCATGATTCTTTCTGCGCTTCCATTGCCTTTTTCTGCAGTTCTTGCCTCTTTCTGCACCTCTTTCTGTATCCCTCTTTCTGTACCTCTGTTGCAAATTTCTGCACCCCTCTGCCCTCTTTCTGCACCTCTCTTGCCTGTCTGCACACCTGTTCCCTCTTTCTGCACCCCTTTTGCCAGTTCCTGTAACTTTCTTGTCTCTTTCTGCAGTTCTCTTGCCTCCTTCTGCATCTCACTTGCTTCTTTCTGCACCTCATGATTCTTTCTGTGCTTCCATTGCCTTTTTCTGCAGTTCTTGCCTCTTTCTGCACCTCTCTTGCCTCTTTCTGCACCTCTATTGCCACTTTCTGTACCTCACTTGTTTCTTTCTACACCCCTCTTCCCTCTTTCTGCATTTGTTGCTTCTTTCTGCACCTTTCTTTCTTTTTCTGCACCTCTTTGCCTCTTTCTGCTCATCCCTTGCTACTTTCTGCACCTCTCTTGCCTCTTTCTGCGCCTCTGATGCCTCTTTCTGCGCCTCTGATGCCTCTTTCTGCACCTCACTTGCTTCTTTCTGCACCCCTCTTGCCTCTTTCTGCACCCTTCTTCCCTCTTTCTGCACCTCTCTTGCCTCCTACACCCGTTCCCTCTTTCTGCACCTCTCCTGCCTGTTTCTGCACCTCTTACCTCTTTCTGCACTTCTCTTGTCTCTTTCTGCACCTCTGTTGCTTCTTTCTGCACTTCTCTTGCCTCTTTCTGCACCCCCTTCCCTCTTTCTGCACCTCTGTTGCTTCTTTCTGCCCCTCTTTTGCTTCTTTCTGTACCTCTCTTGCCCCTTTCTGCACCTCACTTGCCTCTTTCTGCACTTCGCTTGCTTCTTTCTACAGCTCTGTTGCTTCTTTCAGCAATTCTCTTGCCTCTTTCTGCACTTTTCTTGCCTGTTTCTGCACCTCTCTTGCCTTTCTGCACCTCTGTTGCCACTTTCAGCACCTCACTTGTTTCTTTCTACACCCCACTTGCCTCTTTCTGCACCTCTCTTACATCTTTCTGCACTCCTATTCCCTCTTTCTGCACCTCTCTTGCCTCTTTCTGTAACTCTGTTGCTTCATTGTGCACTTCTCTTGCCTCTTTCTGCACCCTTCGTGCCTCTTTCAGCACCTCTTTTGCTTCTTTCTGCACTTCTCTTCCTTCTTTTTGCACTCCTCTTGCCTCTTTCTGTATCCCTCTTGCCTCTTTCTGCACCTCTTTCTGTATCCCTCTTGCCTCTTTCTGCACCTCGGTTGCAAATTTCTGCACCCCTCTGCCCTCTCTTGCCTGTCTGCACACCGGTTCCCTCTTTCTGCACCCCTTTTGTCAGTTTCTGCAACTTTTTTGCCTCTTTCTGCACTTCTCTTGCCTCTTTCTGCACTTCTCTTGCCATTTTCTGCACCTCTCTTGCCTCTTTCTGCACTTCACTTGCTTCTTTATACAGCTCTGTTGCTTCTTTCAGCAATTCTCTTGCCTCTTTCTGCACCTCTTTCTGCACCTCACTTGTTTCTTTCTACACCCCTCTTGCCTCTTTCTGCACCTCTTACATCTTTCTGCACTCCTGTTCCCTCTTTCTGCTCCTCTCTTGCCTCTTTCTGTAACTGTTGCTTTATTGTGCACTCCTCTTGCCTCTTTCAGCACCTCTTTTGCTTCTTTCTGCACTTCCCTTTATTCTTTTTGCACCCCTCTTGCCTCTTTCTGTATCCCTCTTACCTCTTTGTGCACCTCTCCTACCTCTTTCTGCACCCCTCTTGCCTCTTTCTGCACCTCTGTTGGTTCTTTCTGCACTGCTCTTGCTTCTTTCTGGACCGCTCTAGCAAATTTCGGCACCCCTCTTGCCTCCTTCTGCACCTCTGTTGGTTCTTTCTGACCTGCTCTTGCTTCTTTTTGCACCTCTTTTGCCTGTTTCAGCAACTCTCTTGCCTCTTTCTGCACTTCACTTGCCTCCTTCTGCACCGGTTGCTTCTTTCTGCACTTCTTTTGCCTTTTTCTGCACTCTTCATGCCTCTTTCAACACCTCTGTTGCTGCTTTCTGTACTTCTTTTCCTTCTTTTACACCCCTCTTGCCTCTTTCTGTACCCCTCTTGCCTCTTTATGCACCTCTCCTACCTCTTTCTGCACCCCTCTTGCCCCTTTCTGCACCTCTGTTGGTTCTTTCTGCACTGCCCATGCTTCTTTCTGCACCTCTGTTGCAACGTTCTGCATCCCTCTTGCTTCTTTCTGCACCTCTGTTGCAACTTTCTGCATCCCTCTTGCCTTTTTCTGCACCCCTCTTCCTGCACCTCTTGCTTCTTTCTGCACTCCCATTGCCTTTTTCTGCAGTTCTTGCCTCTTTCTGTATCCCTCTTGCCTCTTTCTGCACCGCTGTTTCAAATTTCTGTATCCCTCTTGCCTCTTTCTGTACCCCTCTGCCCTCTTTCTGCACCTCTGTTGCCTGTCTGCACACCTGTTCCCTCTTTCTGCACTACTTTTGCCAGTTTCTGCAACTTTCTTGTCTTTCTGTAGTTCTCTTGCTTCCTTCTGCATCTCACTTGCTTCTTTCTGCACCTCTCGCTTCTTTCTGCACTTCCATTGCATTTTTCTGCAGTTCCTGCCTCTTTCTGCACCTCTTTTGCCTCTTTCTGTATCCCTCTTGCCTCTTTCTGCACCTCTGTTGCAAATTTCTGCACCCCTCTGCCCTCTTTCTGCACCTCTCTTGCCTGTCTGCACACCGGTTCCCTCTTTCTGCACTCCTCTTGTCAGTTTCTGCAACTTTTTTGCCTCTTTCCGCATCTCACTTCCCTCTTTCTGCACTTCGCTTGCTTCTTTCTACAGCTCTGTTGCTTCTTTCAGCAATTCTCTTGCCTCTTTCTGCACTTTTCTTGCCTGTTTCTGCACCTCTCTTGCCTGTTTCTGCACTGTGAGAAGTTGGCCTGGCATATGCTGTCCACTAATTATAGTGGGCACCTTGCACCAGTCCAAACAACCCCTTATTGGAGATAGGTTAAAGACAACCTTTATTGAAAGCTATCCTAGTGATAGCTATGGAGAGCAGCCTTCAGGCTAAGTCTTGAAGGAATGTAAAGCAGCTTGTTTTACCAGTCTATAATCTCTTGAGTGACCAAATGAAAGAGGACCACACCAGGTATATATTCAAAATATATGTATTTATTGCTAAACACACCCCTCTAGTCTCTTTATGAGGCTAGAGTTCGAAGTACATAAATTATAAGTTAGTTATCTACAGTAATAGCACAAATACATGTTTGAGCCCTAGGGGCGTACCAAACCATATACCAATAAAGTGGTATAAGAACCACGACTGAGCTAGACACAGGGCCTAGAGCCTGTAGAAGTGCTTGGACCACAAGGAACCACCCAAGGTAGTGACACAGGGGACCCACGGGGGACGCGTGCAGTGTATGAACACAGCCGCAAATCGCCGTTAACTTCTATGGGGAAAGTCGCGGTTTGAATTTTAAAAAAAGGGACACTTAGAGGAGGACTTGGAGCAAACCCTTTGAGAACTAGGCTGTTCTAGTGTCAATACCCACGGGAGCACCGGAGTACTCGAGTTACCTCACCCAGGGAGCCGGGTGCATAGGTGTCTTTCGAGGTCGGGTTTCGTCGTCGCTTTCAATGGCGATCTGCTGCAAAGTGCTGCTGGCGGCCAAGTCGAAAGTGTTCGGGTGGATCCAAAGGTGGATCGAAGATCTGAAGAACCTGAAAGCAGAGGGGACAGAGTCTGGGTCACTAGCCAGTGACCAGGAAGGCGATGAGCAGATGCCCACCGATGTCGAGTGCTTCAGGTAGGTTGACGGTTGTCTTGACTCTTCAGCCACGAGGTCCAGGAGGCGTCGACGACGACCAGGAGCTGGATTCGCACTGTCCCACAACGTCTGTCGATTGCAGGGGTGTCGGCGACCAGATTGGACCCAACAAGCCTTAGCAACGGCAAGTCTCGTGGAAATGGAAGAAGGACGATGTTGCAGACCAGCAAGGTCTGTGGGACTCACCCAGCGAAGGTAAGTCAGGGCACGCCTGGAGCAACCAGAGAGCCCAAGCAGAAGAAGATTGGCTTTCGGGAGGGCCTACTAGCCAATGGACTAGCGACCGCGAAGGAGCCTCGAGTGGACGCACTTGGAGCTGGCTCACAGGACACTCGTGGAGTGGAGGCCAGTGATCTTCGGTGCAGTCGGTGCTGGAGGCTGGGGCTACTCTGAGCCCAAAGCACAACTTCGTGGGAGACCCAGAAGAGGATGCACTTACAAAAGTACGCGGTATCCAGGGGTCACGGTTCCACATTACCCACAGGCCTCAGCTCTGCTGGGGACTCAGGGTAGCCTCGGGGAAGTCTGGAAATCTACCTCTGGTGATGCAAAGACTTCAGCGTCCGGCGGGAGCTTCAGCGATGCAGACGGACAATTGCTTCGTTGGTGCCTGCCAAGCAGGGGAGTCACTCCTTGACCCCAAGGGAGATTCTTCAGTCCTCTAATCTTAAAGTAGAGCGTTGAAGGTCCAGGATTCTGTATCAGAGTTTCGACCAGGTAAATCTAAAGTCCTAAGGACTGGGGTCCCATACTTATACTAAGGTAGGGGGTTGGACATACTCGGTGGCCCCACCTATGGGAGGGTCAGGGCAGAGGGTGGTTACACCCCTTTCCCTTTGTCCAGTTTCGCGTCAGAGCAGGGGCTGGAAGCCCCTGAGCCGGTTTGAACTGGGGTATGCACAGGGACACCAAATGTGCCCCCAGTGCAGGACTTCAAAGCACCAGAGAGTGCTCCCGCCCAGCCCCAATACACACTATCCTGTCTGGGGAGGTGGTTACACCTCCCTGGGACAGGAAACCTATTGTCCAGGCCTCCCCTGCCGGAGTTTCGGTCAGCAGCAGGAGGCCAGACTCGTGTCTGTGGCAGCGGCATCCATTTTGTGATGCCAGGGCTCTGGAAAGTCAGTACCGGGTATACCGGTGTGTACATGTCTCTCCCTCTAGAAGGGTGGAATGCTACCCCCGCCGCCAGAACTGGCGGGGGGTAGTATTCCAAGATGTTTGACACCAAACACGACATGTTTCCGTGCAGCCATCCCAAAGTTAGCATTTAACGCGAGGTTATAATGCGCTTAAGAGTATATGGTCGGGCTGCACTACAAACAGCATCAGAGAAGGGTCTCCGAACGCTGCAGAGGGGCCCAGCTCATGCAGGGGCACCCTCTCACATAGGAACCACGCACTCTGCCTTCAGGATTGATAAGGCCTGCCATAGGAGTGACTTATAGGTTTATATGTGTGTATGTATGTAGTGATATAGGTAGCCTATATCACAGTAAGGGGTGCATGCACCACCTTACCCAGGCTGCAGTAGCAGACCTGTGGTGTCATTTTGGATGGCCTTCCAGGGGTGGCACAATACATGCTGCAGCCCCTGGTAGGCCTCTGAGGTACCTATGCCCTGGGTACATAGTATACCATATACTAGGGACTTATAAGGGCACTCCAGATTCCAATCAGAGATGTGCCTAAGGCACATGGAAACCATTTTAGAGAGGGAAGCAGCTAGGCTGGGGTTCTGATTAGCAGGGCCCCAGCCAGACTAAGGTCGAAAAACAGTGAAGCATCAGCAAAAAGTGGGGGTACCCATGTGAAGCAGATCCTACTCTCCTACACAACCCCCGCCCCCAAACGTAGGGACATTAAACTAACCTTGCCCAGTTAAGTCTTCATGTTCTAAGTGGAAGTACCTAGAGAGTCCATCTGCATTGGCATGGTTACTCTCAGGTCTATGTTCCACTGTGAAGTCCATCCCCTGTAGGGAAATGGACCACCTAAGCAGTTTGGGGTTTTCACCCTTCATTTGTTTTAGCCATAAGAGGGGCTTATGGTCTGTTTGAACAAGGAAGTGAGTACCAAACAAGTATGGCCTCAACTTCTTCAGAGCCCAGACCACAGCAAAGGCCTCCCTCTCAATGGCTGACCAACGTTTCTCTCTAGGGGTCAGCCTTCTGCTAATAAAAGCTACTGGCTGATCCTGACCTTCATCATTCAATTGTGACAGTACAGCCCCTACCCCCAATTCAGATGCATCTGTTTGGACAATGAACTTCTTGGAGTAATCAGGACTCTGTAGAATGGGAGCAGTGCACATGGCCTGCTTCAGGTCATCAAATGCCTTTTGACAGCTAACTGTCCACTGAACCTTTTGGGCATTTTCTTGGAAGTTAAGTCATTCAGGGGTGTCACTATTGATCCATACCCCTTGACAAATCTCCTATAGTACCCAGTCAGGCCTAAAAAGGCTCTCACCTGAGTCTGGGTAGTTGGAGCAGTCCAGTCCATGATGGTCTGGATCTTGCTCTGCAGTGGTTGAACCTGGCCTCCACCCACAAGGTGGCCCAGGTACACAACCTGACTCTGCCCTATCTGGCACTTTGTGGCCTTGATAGTCAGGCCTGCTTTCTGCAGGGCCTGCAAAACATTTCTGAGGTGGACCAGGTGATCCTCCCAGGTGGAGCTAAAGACAGCAATATCATCTAGATATGCTGCACTATAGGCTTCCAGACCTGTAAGGACTGTATTCACCAACCTCTGAAAAGTGGCAGGTGCATTCTTCAGACCAAAGGGCATCACCACAAATTGATAATGCCCACTAGGGGTTGAGAATGCTGTCTTTGGCTTTGCATCATCAGCTAGTCTGATCTGCCAGTAGCCAGCTGTCAGGTCAAATGTGCTTAGATACTTGGCTGAGGCCAAAGTGTCTATTAGCTCATCTGCCCTTGGTATTGGATGGGCATCAGTCCTAGTGACTGCATTGAGACCCCTGTAGTCCACCCAAAACCTCATCTCTCTTTTCCCACCATTGGTGTGAGGTTTTGGCACAAGGACCACTGGACTAGCCCAAGGGCTATCTGAGGGTTCAATAACTCCCAAATCCAACATCTTCTGGACTTCTGTCCTGATACAGTCCCTGACATGGTCAGGTTGCCTATAAATCTTATTTTTAATAGGCAGACTGTCCCCAGTGTCCACTTCATGAGTGCACCAGGTAGTCTGACTGGGTGTCAGTGAGAATATGTGTCTGAACTGATTGAGCACCTGTCTGCAATCAGTCTGCTGCTGGGTAGTGAGGCTGCCTGCCAAGGCTACACCATCCACTGACCCATCATCAGGGTTCTGTGAGAGCAGGTCAGGGAGTGGGTCACTCTCTTCCTCCTGTCCCTCATCAGTAGCCATGAGCAAGCCCATGTCTGCCCTGTCCACATATGGTTTTAACCTGTTGACATGGAGAACCCTGTGGGGACTCCTGGGTGTTCCTAGGTCCACCAAATAGGTAACCTCACCCTTCTGTTCAACAATGGTATGGGGTCCACTCCATTTGTCTTGGAGAGCTGCTGGGGCCACTGGCTCCAACACCCACACCTTCTGTCCTGGCTGGTAAACAGTCAGTACAGCCTTTTGGTCATGCCAGGCTTTTTGAAGTTTCTGGCTAGCCTCAAGGATTTTAGTTGCCTTTTTCATATACTCAGCCATCCGGGAGCGGAGACCAAGTACATAGTCCACTATGTCTTGCTTTGGGGGCTTGAGAGGTAACTCCCATCCTTCCTTCACCAAGCACAATGGACCCCTGACAGGGTGACCAAACAAAAGTTCAAAAGGGCTGTAGCCAACCCCCTTTTGAGGCACCTCCCTGTATGCAAATAAAAGGCAGGGCAAGAGTATGTCCCATCTTCGCCTAAGCTTTTCTGGGAGCCCTTTAATCATGCCCTTCAAGGTTTTGTTGAATCTCTCAACTAAACCATTGCATTGTGGGTGATAGGGTGTGGTGAACTTGTAAGTCACTCCACACTCTTCCACATTGCTTTTAAGTATCCAGACATAAAGTTTGCACCCCTGTCTGATACAACCTCCTTAGGGAAGCCCACTCTTGAGAAAATTCCCAGGAGGGCCCTTGCTACCACAGGTGCTGTAGTGGTCCTAAGGGGAATAGCCTCTGGGTACCTGGTGGCATGATCCACTACCACCAGGATAAACCTGTGCCCAGATGCTGTTTGGGGATCCATGGGACCAACAATGTCAATCCCCACCCTTTCAAAGGGAACCCCCACCACAGGTAGTGGTATCAGGGGGCCTTTGTAGTGCCACCTGCCTTGCCACTGGCCTGGCAGGTTACACAGGAGCGACAAAACTCCTTGGTGTCTTCAGACATGTGGGGCCAGTGAAAGTGAGGGACAATTCTGTCCCAAGTCTTGTTCTGGCCCAGGTGACCTGCTAAGGGAATGTCATGGGCTAGGGTCAATAGGAAGCCCCTGAACTTCAGAGGTATAACCAACCTCCTGGTGGCACCAGGCTTGGGGTCTCTACACTCTGAGTACAAGAGTCCATCATCGCAATACACAGTATGGGGACCACTAGCTTTCCCAGCAGCCTCAGCAGCAGCTTGCTGTCTGAGGGGTTCAAGAGAGGGGCAGCTCTGCTGCTCCTGGCTCAGATCTGCCCTGGAAGGGCCCCTGTCCCCAAGAACTCAACCTGGTCAGGTTCAAGCTCCTCTGGGACAGTTCCTTCCTCAGGACTGAGATCATCCCCTCAAGAGACTGATCTTCCTTCTGAGCCAAGGGGAAGGCACTGCCTTTACCCTACTACTCCTCTTCTTGGAGGGCACTTGGTCCATTATTCCAGAATCCAAGGCCTGTTCAGTGTTAGACATTTTGGCTTGTGACCTGGTCACAGCAAACACATCTGCAGGGATGCCCAGCATTTCTGCATGGGTCCTGAGCTCCACTTCTGCCCAAGCTGAAGTTTCTAAGTCATTGCCAAGCAAGCATTCAACGGGTAGGTCTGCACTTACCACAACCTTCTTAAGGCCAGTTACCCCTCCCCAGGAGAAGTTAACAACTGCCAGAGTATGGTCTGTTCTGACGTTGCTAGCATTGGTCACTTGGTACATTTCACCAAGTATAATCTGCCCAGGATTCACAAGGTCTTGTGTCACCATGGTGACACTTGCCCCTGTGTCCCTAAATGCCAAAGCCTCTTTTCCATTTATTAAGGGCTGTTGCCTGTACTTGCCCAGATTACTGGGACTCACAGAGGAGGTCACATCCATGCCTCCATCACAGACTAGGACAGCCTGAGTGAGTTCTCTGACTAGGTCAGAGCTCATCTCCTTACCCAGGGTCAACCCTACTAAACCCTTGGCTTGTGTAGTCCCACCACCAACTGTAACTGCACTAGGTGGAGCAGGTGCCTTAGGGGCATTGGTGGGGGCTGGAGTAGAGTCTTTGGACTTGGTGCAATCACTGGTCCAGTGGGTCTTTTGCTTACAGACCTTGCACCATGGTTTCCTTTGGCCTTTCCCTTTGGTAGACTGTGAATCCCCACCTGAAGAAGATTTTTGGGGGCCTTGTGAAGACTTTTGATCTTTACCCTGTAGGAGAGTAGGATCTGCTTCACATGGGTACCCCCACTTTTTGCTGATGCTTCACTGTTTTTCGACCTTAGTCTGGCTGGGGCCCTGCTAATCAGAACCCCAGCCTAGCTGCTTTCTCTCTAAAATGGTTTCCATGTGCCTTAGGCACATCTCTGATTGGAATCTGGAGTGCCCTTATAAGTCCCTAGTATATGGTATACTATGTACCCAGAGCATAGGTACCTCAGAGGCCTACCAGGGGCTGCAGCATGTATTGTGCCACCCTGGAAGGCCATCCAAACTGACACCACAGGTCTGCTACTGCAGCCTGGGTAAGGTGGTGCATGCACCTCTTACTGTGATATAGGCTACCTATATCACTATATACATACACACATATAAACCTATAAGTCACTCCTATGGCAGGCCTTATCAATCCTGAAGGCAGAGTGCGTGGTTCCTATGTGAGAGGGTGCCCCTGCATGAGCAGGGCCCCTCTGCAGCGTTCGGAGACCCTTCTCTGATGCTGTTTGTAGTGCAGCCTGACCATATACTCTTAAGCGCATTATAACCTCGCGTTAAATGCTAACTTTGGGATGGCTGCACGGAAACATGTCGTGTTTGGTGTCAAACATCTTGGAATACTACCCCCCCGCCAGTTCTGGCAGCGGGGGTAGCATTCCACCCTTCTAGAGGGAAAGACATGTACACACCGGTATGCCCGGTACTGACTTTCCAGAGCCCTGGCATCACAAAATGGATGCCGCTGCCACAGACACGAGTCTGGCCTCCTGCTGCTGATCGAAA
Organism: Calotriton arnoldi; assembly: GCA_963921515.1. Lineage (NCBI taxonomy): Eukaryota > Metazoa > Chordata > Amphibia > Caudata > Salamandridae > Calotriton > Calotriton arnoldi. The sequence continues at coordinate 181,011 of CAWUFW010013173.1, forward strand.
CTCCGGCAGGGGAGGCCTGGACAATAGGTTTCCTGTCCCAGGGAGGTGTGACCACCTCCCCAGACAGGATAGTGTGTATTGGGGCTGGGCGGGAGCACTCTCTGGTGCTTTGAAGTCCTGCACTGGGGGCACATTTGGTGTCCCTGTGCATACCCCCAGTTCAAGCCGGCTCAGGGGCTTCCAGCCCCTGCTCTGGCGCGAAACTGGACAAAAGGAAAGGAGTGTAACCACCCCTCTGCCCTGTCCCTCCCATAGGTGGGGCCACAGAGTATGTCCAACCCCCTACCTTAGTATAAGTAGGGGAACCCAGTCCTTAGGACTTTAGATTTTACCTGGACGAAACTGTGATACAGAATCCTGGACCTTCGACGCTCTACTTTAAGATTAGAGGACTGAAGAATCTCCCTTGGGGTCAAGGAGTGACTCCCCTGCTTGGCAGGCACCAAAGAAGCAATTGTCCGGTCTGCATCGCTGAAGCTCCCGTCGGACGCCGAAGTCTTTGCATCACCAGAGGTGGATTTCCAGACTTCCCCGAGGCTGCCCTGAGTCCCCAGCAAAGCTGAGGCCCGTAGCTGTCGTGGGTAATGTGGAACTGTGACCCCTGGACACGGAACGCATTTGCAAGTGCATCCTCTTCTGGGTCTCCCACGAAGTCGTGCTTTGGGCTCAGAGTAGCCCCAGCCTCCAGCACCAACTGCACCGAAGATCACTGCCCTCCACTCCACGAGTGTCCTGTGAGCCAGCTCCACGTGCACCGTCTCGAGGCTCCTTTGCAGTCGCTAGTCCGTTGGCTAGTAGGCCCTCCCGAAGGCCAATCTTTTTCTGCTTGGGCTGCCTGGTTCCTCCAGGTGTGCCCTGACTTATCCTCACTGGGTGAGTCCCCCAGACCTTGCTGGTCTGCAACATCGTCCTTCTTCTATTTCCATGAGATTTGCCGTTGCCAAGGCTTGTTGGGTCCAATCCGGTCGCCGACACCCCTGCAATCGACAGACGTCGTGGGACAGCTCGAATCCAGCTCCTGGTTGTCGTCGACGCCTCCTGGACCTCGTGGCTGAAGAGTCAAGACGACCGTCAACCTACCTGAAGCACTCGACATCGGTGGGCATCTGCTCATCGCCTTCCTGGTCACTGGCTAGTGACCCAGACTCTGTCCCCTCTGCTTTCAGGTTCTTCAGGTCTTCGATCCACCTTTGGATCCACCCGAACACTTTCGACTTGGCCGCCAGCAGCACTTTGCAGCAGATCGCCATTGAAAGAGACGACGAAACCCGACCCCGAAAGACACCTATGCACCCTGCTCCCCTGGGTGAGGTAACTCGAGTACTCCGGTGCTCCCGTGGGTATTGACACTAGAACAGCCTAGTTCTCAAAGGGTTTGCTCCAAGTCCTCCTCTAAGTGTCCCTTTTCTTTTAAATTCTAATCGCGACTTCCCCCATAGAAGTTAACGGTGGTTCGCGGTTGTGTTCATACACTGCACGCTGTCCCCCGTGGGTCCCCTGTGTCACTGCCTTGGGTGGTTCCTTGTGGTCCAAGCACTTCTACAGGCTCTAGGCCTTGTGTCTAGCTCAGTCGTGGTTCTTATACCACTTTATTGGTATATGGTTTGGTACGCCCCTGGGGCCCAAACGTGTATTGTGCTATTACTGTAGATAACTAACTCGTAACGTATGTATTTCGAACTCTAGCCTCATAAAGAGACTAGAGGGGTGTGTTTAGTAATAAATACATATATTTTTAATATATACCTGGTGTGGTCCTCTTTCATTTGGTCACTCAAGAGATTATAGACTGGTAAAACAAGCTGCTTTACATTCCTTCAAGACTTAGCCTGAAGGCTGCTCTCCATAGCTACCACAAGGATAGCTTTCAATAAAGGTTGTCTTTAACCTATCTCCAATAAGGGGTTGTTTGGACTGGTGCAAGGTGCCCACTATAATTAGTGGACAGCATATGCCAGGCCAACTTCTCACATTGGTGTGCAGCGTGTGGGATTCCAGCTTGCTATTGTTTTACCAGATAATCTCAATTGAATTGATCAACTGAAAACCACTAAGGGTACCTAAGGTACATATAAATCAAGCTTAGTAATACAGTAAGTTCTACTGAACTTAGAGTTGTGTGTTAAGGGACAGCACACCCTTTCTACAACTCAAGAGAGTTTAGTAGGCCACACTAGAGTAGGTAGTGCATACACCACACCTCACTAGTAATGTCTTCAAAGCCAGGACCCAGTGAGTCCTTGCCAGAAGCCAGTGGGCTTCTTCCCTCCAAGTATGATAAACTCCCATTCTTGGAATTGAGAGCATTATGCAATACTAGGAAGTTGAAGGCAGGCAAAAGTGCTAGCACCCAACACCTCAGGGAGGTGTTACTAGCTGATGATCTCAGCAGGCCCCTAGGGTCTGAAGGGGTAGGCAAAGAGGGTGGGGCAGAAGATGAGGAAGGGGCCAGGGGTGAAGAAACCCAGGCCCCCCCTCTGAAACTGGCCAGGAAGGTGAAAATGACCTTGCCCTGGAAAATCCAATTCCTCCTGAGGAGGAGGAGGTGGGAGAGGATCAGACTGACCTCCCCTTTGTCCCCCCAGGAAGATTTCTGAGTGTGCCCAGAAGGTCTAGGTCTCCTTCTCAGGAGTCTAACCACTCTGACACCTCAATAGGGACCTCTGTCTCCTCTCATAGGAGGGAATCCTCTCATGAGAGGAGAAAGAGACTGATTCAATATGAGCAAGCTCAGCTTGAACTAGAGTCCCATGGTGGCAGCAGTTTCCCCAAAGATAGGGAAAGGTCTTATGACCATAGAAACCTGAGCAAGATTGTCCCTCCCTACCAGAGTGGGGATGATATCCACAAATGGATAACTGCTCTAGAGAGGGCCTGTAAAGTACAGAGGGTCCCTCAGGAGCAGTGGGCAGCAATCTTGTGGCTCTCCTTTGCAGACAAAGGTAGGAGACAAGCTCCTCACTGTTAGAGAGGAGGATGCTGATAATTACAAAGTCTTGAAGAGTGCTCTAATTGATGGGTTTGGCCTAACCACTGAACAATACAGGTTAAAGTTCAGGGATACCCAAAAGCACAGACTCAAGACTGGGTGGACTTTGTTGATTGTTCTGCCAAGGCTCTGGAAGGTTGGTTATTGGGCAGTAAGGTATGTGACTTCACAGGATTGTACAATCTGATAATGAGGGAGCAGATTCTTAATAACTGTCAAAATCAGCTGTTGCATCAGCACCTGGTAGACTCTGATCTGACCTCTCCCCAAGAATTGGGAAAGAAGGCAGACAAATGGGTCAGAACCAGGGTGAAGCAGAAGGTACAGAACCAAGGTGGTGACCCTAAGAAGCAAGATTCTAAAACCTCTGATAAGGGTGGGGAGAAGGGTAAAGATCAAAAGTCTTCACAAGGCCCCCAAAAATCTTCTTCAGGTGGTGATTCACAGTCTACCAAAGGGAAAGGCCAAAGAAAACCATGGTGCAAGGTCTGTAAGCAAAAGACCCACTGGACCAGTGATTGCACCAAGTCCAAAGACTCGACTCCAGCCCCCACCAATGCCCCTAAGGCACCTGCTCCCCCTAGTGCAGTTACAGTTGGTGGTGGGACTACACAAGCCAAGGGTTTAGTAGGGTTGACCCTGGGTAAGTGATGAGCTCTGACCTAGTCAGAGAACTCACTCAGGCTGTCCTAGTCTGTGATGGAGGCATGGATATGACCTCCTCTGTGAGTCCCAGTAATCTGGGCAAGTACAGACAACAGCCTTTAATCAATGGAAGAGAGGCTTTGGCATTTAGGGACACAGGGGCAAGTGTCACCATGGTGACACAAGACCTTGTGAATCCTGGGCAGATAATACTTGGTGAAATGTACCAAGTGACCAATGCTAGCAACGTCAGAACAGACCATACTCTGGCAGTTAACTTCTCCTGGGAGGGGTAACTGGCCTTAAGAAGGTTGTGGTAAGTGCAGACCTACCCGTTGAATGCTTGCTTGGCAATGACTTAGAAACTTCAGCTTGGGCAGAAGTGGAGCTCAGGACCCATGCAGAAATGCTGGGGATCCCTGCAGATGTGTTTGCTGTGACCAGGTCACAAGCCAAAATGTCTAGCACTGAACAGGCCTTGGATTCTGGAATAATGGACCAAGTGCCTTCCAAGAAGAGGAGTAGTAGGGTAAAGGCAGTGCCTTCCCCCTTGGCTCAGAAGAAAGATCAGTCTCTTCAGGGAGATGATCTCAGTCCTGAGGAAGGAACTGTCCCAGAGGAGCTTGAGCCTGATCAGGTAGAGTTCTTGGGGACAGGGGGCCCTTCCAGGGCAGATCTGAGCCAGGAGCAGCAGAGCTGCCCCTCTCTTGAACCCTTCAGACAGCAGGCAGCTGCTGAGGCTGCTGGGAAAGCTAGTGGTCCCCATACAGTGTATTGGGATGATGGACTCTTGTACCTAGAGTGTAGAGACCCCAAGCCTGGTGCTACCAGGAGGTTGGTTATACCTTTGAAGTTCAGGGGCTTCCTATTGACCCTAGCCCATGATATTCCCTTAGCAGGTCACCTGGGCCAGAACAAGACTTGGGACAGAATTGTCCCTCACTTTCACTGGCCCCACATGTCTGAAGACACCAAGGAGTTTTGTCGCTCCTGTGTAACCTGCCAGGCCAGTGGCAAGGCAGGTGGTACTACAAAGGCCCCCCTGATACCGCGTCCAGACGGGTCCAGGGGCCATACACCCTGCCTCACCTAAATCAGACAGGTATGTTTACAGTGCGGAGAATCTAAAAGAACTTATGCTTGCACCTAGACCTAAATGTGCCCATTCGATCAACCCAAATAACTTGGTTCCTAATTGTGAGCACTGCACTTTCAAACCTAGGCCACATTTGCCCACCCCCCCCTTCTGTAGACCCTCCTAGTAAACAATTCAAGCTTCTATTACTGAACTGTAGGTCCCTACCTAAACATGCCAACGAATTATCCATGTTGTTAATGGACAAAAGTCCTGATGTTCTATTTCATACCGAGACCTGGACGAATGCAACCACTGATCCCGATATCGTCCAAACACTCCCTCCTGACTATACAGTGTCTAAACTGGATAGGATTTCCGGGAAAGGAGGGGGAATTGCTATCATTCATAAAAACTTCCTCACTTGCCGAACGTTCGGGAGCCCTTTGCCAGACTGCGAGAACCTCCAGTTCTCTATAGGATTTTCTCCTTCACTTTCATTCTCGGGGATCTTGATCTATCGTCCCCCTGGACCCCTGGGTCAATTTCATAAACAACTACCGGAAATAGTGGCAGATCTAATAGGCATTACCTCAAATCTCACTCTACTTGGCGATTTTAAAATTCACTTTGATGATGATACATCGACTATTGCAACAGAGCTTTCTTATGATCTTGTAGCTCTTCAATTATTTCAGAAGGTGTCTCAGGCCACACACATGAAAGGACACCTTCTTGACCCCATATTTTCCAATCTAGAGGAGCTACTCTGCCAGGAACCTATCCCTATTCCTTGGTCAGATCACTTTTTGATTCCCTTTTTCTGGTCCCCCTCTCAAGTTATAGCACCTTCTCGGCAAACTCTAATAACGGCACGTAGTTGGCCGAAACTTTCTATAGAAACATGGACCTCTGTGTTAGAAAAGTCTAAGCCACCCCCTCACCCCGATCCCACTTTAGCCAACGACCAATTTAATAAGTGGATTGAGGGGACGCTAGACCAGGTCCTCCCCAAAAAGACTACCCAGATACATATCGGATCTAATAGATTGCCCTGGTATACTCCCAAACTGCGAGAACTCAAGCAGACATGCAAAAAATGAGAGGACCTGGAGGAAGGAATTCTCCCCTAGTAGGAAAAGGGACTACAGGGAGGCTATTAAAGCCTATAAGATGGAAATTAAAAGGCCCAGACATGTTACTTGAGGAGAAAATTTCACTCGCAGTAAACTCCCTCGTGAAACATTTCGTATTGCGAAGAAACTTTTGAAAGTCCCGCCCCCTTCTGATACCTTCGAAATAACAGATCAGCGTTGCAACGAGCTTGCTGAGTACTTTCACAACAAGATTCAATCAATATGTTGTGTTTTACCCCAATGGACCACCACACGAGCCCCCAATCTAAAGCTGTTAGCTCTCAGAGCCTGGAACCATTACTGGAAGCCTTTCCCCCAATGAATGAGGAGACTTTCCAGATAACCTCGGCACTCGTGGAAAAGCGGGTCACCCAGTGACCCTGCCCCACTCAAAATTTTGAAACTAGTGGCTAAATCTGTGGGCCTTCCTATTTTAGACCTGATTAACTCTTCACTTGCTGCCGGTATGGTCCCACTACCATGGAAAAAGCTATGGTGAAACCTTTATTGAAAAAACCTAGCCTTGACCCGGATTGTCTGGCTAATTACCGGCCTATTTCCCTACTTCCAGGGGTAAGTAAAATTGCTGAGAAGCATGTCAACTCAGTACTATCCAGACACCTGGAGGTTTCGAACCTTCTACATCCCTCGCAAACAGGCTTCCGCCCAGGCCAATGAACCGAAACAGCCCTACTAGCAGTCATTGAGGAATCTAGGAAAATCCTCGATGCAGGAGGCTCCTTGGCTGTGGTCCTTTTGGACCTAAGCGCAGCCTTTGATACGGTTAGTCACCGTATTCTGGTTGAACGATTCAGTAGCCTGGGTGTGTCAGGAAGTGCTCTGACCTGGCTACAGTCGTTCCTGGAGGACAGAACTTTTCAAGTTTTCGTGGGGGGAGCCAGTTCAGACCCTTGGCCTTTACACTGTGGGGGTCCTCAGGGGTCATCTCTGAGCCCCACTTTGTTTAACGCTTATATGGCTCCTCTTGCTAACATCGTCTCCCCCTTCGGGGTCCATATTATCACATATGCAGACGATACTCAATTGGTGGTTGCATTGAATCATGCTGATAGGGCTTCTACTCGTCTCTGCCCCTGCCTTGAAGAGGTAATAAAATGGATGAAACATTCTCATCTCAAACTGAACGGGGAAAAGACTGAAATAATGCTCCTTGGCAACCCCTCCCTCTTCAAAGCAGACACTATGTGGCCAGCATGTATGGGCCCGCCACCACTCCCTAAGCCAGAGATTAAGAGCTTAGGTGTCTGGCTGGACTCAGACCTTAGTTTTAAAACCCAAGCCAGAAAGGTGGTGGCTTCCTGCTTTGGTATGTTAAGAACTCTTCGTAAAGTGCTTCCGCTACTACCATTGCAATCTAGAAAAATCATGGTCCAGGCGCTGATTCTATCACGCCTGGACTACGGAAACGCCCTCTATTTGGGCGCCCCAGGCTCAGTCCTGGCTAAACTCCAGACCGTGCAGAATTGTGTGGCAAGGAGTCTCCTGGGAGTCCCGCGACATCATTCGGCTAAACCAGCTCTGAAGTCGCTCCATTGGCGTCCTGTTCGGGAGAGAGTTTCTTTCAAGGCCTTGTGTATAGCCCATAGGCTGATTAGAGGAAAAGGACCAGCCATTATAGCCCCCTGGTTCAGCCCTATCGAGCTAACAGGCGTCTGCGTTCAGATGAGCTTCATCTGGCCGTGGTTCCTAGAATCAGGAGGGCTAGAAGTGGGGGCGGCTGTTCTCTTACAATGCCTCTAGGCTCTGGAATTCTCTCCTCTTCAGCTACGCAAAGAATCCAACCACCTCGCCTTCGTAAGGCTCTGAAAACCTGGCTCTTCCCCAAATAACCTGTAGGGACTTCATCTGCCTGCTTAGCGCTGGGATGCCTTCGGGTAGCCATGCGCTCTATAAGTATCACTTCATTCATTCATTCATACCACTACCTGTGGTGGGGGTTCCCTTTGAAAGGGTGGGGATTGACATTGTTGGTCCCATGGATCCCCAAACAGCATCTGGGCACAGGTTTATCCTGGTGGTAGTGGATCATGCCACCAGGTACCCAGAGGCTATTCCCCTTAGGACCACTACAGCACCTGTGGTGGCAAGGGCCCTCCTGGGAATTTTCTCAAGAGTGGGCTTCCCTAAGGAGGTTGTATCAGACAGGGGTGCAAACTTTATGTCTGGATACTTAAAAGCAATGTGGAAGGAGTGTGGAGTGACTTACAAGTTCACCACAACCTATCACCCACAATGCAATGGTTTAGTTGAGAGATTCAACAAAACCTTGAAGGGCATGATTAAAGGGCTCCCAGAAAAGCTTAGGCGAAGATGGGACATACTCTTGCCCTGCCTTTTATTTGCGAACAGGGAGGTGCCTCAAAAGGGGGTTGGCTACAGCCCTTTTGAACTTTTGTTTGGTCACCCTGTCAGGGGTCCACTGTGCTTGGTGAAGGATGGGAGTTACCTCTCAAGCCCCCAAAGCAAGACATAGTGGACTACGTACTTGGTCTCTGCTCCCGGATGGCTGAGAATATGAAAAAGGCAACTAAAAACCTTGAGGCTAGCCAGGAACTTCAAAAGGCCTGGCATGACCAAAAGGCTGTACTGACGGTTTATCAGCCAGGACAGAAGGTGTGGGTGTTGGAGCCATTGGCCCCAGCAGCTCTCCAAGACAAATGGAGTGGACCCCATACCATTGTTGAGCAGAAGGGTGAGGTTACCTACTTAGTAGACCTAGGAACACCCAGGAGTCCCCACAGGGTTCTCCATGTCAACAGGTTAAAACCATATGTGAACATGGCAGACATGGGCTTGCTCATGGCTACTGATGAGGGACAGGAGGAAGAGTGTGACCCACTCCCTGACCTGCTCTCACAGAACCCTGGTGATGGGTCAGTGGACGGTGTAGCCTTGGCAGGCAGCCTCACTACCCAGCAGCAGACTGATTGCAGACAGGTGCTCAATCAGTTCAGACACATATTCTCACTGACACCCAGTCAGACTACCTGGTGCACTCATGAAGTGGACACTGGGGACAGCCTGCCTATTAAAAATAAGATTTATAGGCAACCTGACCATGTCAGGGACTGTATCAGGACAGAAGTCCAGAAGATGTTGGATTTGGGAGTTATTGAACCCTCAGATAGCCCTTGGGCTAGTCCAGTGGTCCTTGTGCCAAAACCTCACACCAATGGTGGGAAAAGAGAGATGAGGTTTTGTGTGGACTACAGGGGTCTCAATGCAGTCACTAGGACTGATGCCCATCCAATACCTAGGGCAGATGAGCTAATAGATACTTTGGCCTCAGCCAAGTATCTAAGCACATTTGACCTGACAGCTGGCTACTGGCAGATCAGACTAGCTGATGATGCAAAGCCAAAGACAGCATTCTCAACCCCTAGTGGGCATTATCAATTTGTGGTGATGCCCTTTGGTCTGAAGAATGCACCTGCCACTTTTCAGAGGTTGGTGAATACAGTCCTTACAGGTCTGGAAGCCTATAGTGCAGCATATCTAGATGATATTGCTGTCTTTAGCTCCACCTGGGAGGATCACCTGGTCCACCTCAGAAATGTTTTACAGGCCCTGCAGAAAGCAGGCCTGACTATCAAGGCCACCAAGTGCCAGATAGGGCAGAGTCAGGTTGTGTACCTGGGCCACCTTGTGGGTGGAGGCCAGGTTCAACCACTGCAGAGCAAGATCCAGACCATCATGGACTGGACTGCTCCAACTACCCAGACTCAGGTGAGAGCCTTCTTAGGCCTGACTGGGTACTATAGAAGATTTGTCAAGGGGTATGGATCAATAGTGACACCCCTGAATGACTTAACTTCCAAGAAAATGCCCAAAAAGGTTCAGTGGACAGTTAGCTGTCAAAAGGCATTTGATGACCTGAAGCAGGCCATGTGCACTGCTCCCATTCTACAGAGTCCTGATTACTCCAAGAAGTTCATTGTTCAAACTGATGCATCTGAATTGGTGCAGTTGGTGCTGGAGGCTTGGGCTACTCTGAGCCCAAAGCACGACTTCGTGGGAGACCCAGAAGAGGATGCACTTGCAAATGCGTTTGGTGTCCAGGGGTCACGGTTCCACGTTACCCACGACAGCTAAGGGCCTCAGCTTTGCTGGGGACTCAGGGCAGCCTCGGGAAAGTCTGGAAATCCACCTCTGGTGATGCAAAGACTTCGGCATCCGACGGGAGCTTCAGCGATGCAGACCAGACAATTGCTTCTTTGGTGCCTGCCAAGCAGGGGAGTCACTCCTTGACCCCAAGGGAGATTCTTCAGTCCTCTAATCTTAAAGTAGAGCGTCGAAGGTCCAGGATTCTGTATCAGAGTTTCGTCCAGGTAAATCTAAAGTCCTAAGGACTGGGGTCCCATACTTATACTAAGGTAGGGGGTTGGACATACACTGTGGCCCCACCTATGGGAGGGTCAGGGCAGAGGGGTGGTTACACCCTTTCCCTTTGTCCAGTTTCGCAGCCAGAGCAGGGGCTGGAAGCCCCTGAGCCAATTTGAACTGGGGTATGCACAGGGACACCAAATGTGCCCCCAGTGCAGGACTTCAAAGCACCAGAGAGTGCTCCCGCCCAGCCCCAATACACACTATCCTGTCTGGGGAGGTGGTCACACCTCCCTGGGACAGGAAACCTATTGTCCAGGCCTCCCCTGCCGGAGTTTCGGTCAGCAGCAGGAGGCCAGACTCGTGTCTGTGGCAGCGGTATCCATTTTGTGATGCCAGGGCTCTGGAAAGTCAGTACCGGGTATACCGGTGTGTACATGTCTCTCCCTCTAGAAGGGTGGAATGCTACCCCCGCCGCCAGAACTGGCGGGGGGGGGGGTAGTATTCCAAGATGTTTGACACCAAACACGACATGTTTCCGTGCAGCCATCCCAAAGTTAGCATTTAACGCGAGGTTATAATGCGCTTAAGAGTATATGGTCGGGCTGCACTACAAACAGCATCAGAGAAGGGTCTCCGAACGCTGCAGAGGGCCCAGCTCATGCAGGGGCACCCTCTCACAAAGGAACCACGCACTCTGCCTTCAGGATTGATAAGGCCTGCCATAGGAGTGACTTATAGGTTTATATGTGTGTATGTATGTAGTGATATAGGTAGCCTATATCACAGTAAGGGGTGCATGCACCACCTTACCCTGGCTGCAGTAGCAGACCTGTGGTGTCATTTTGGATGGCCTTCCAGGGGTGGCACAATACATGCTGCAGCCCCTGGTAGGCCTCTGAGGTACCTATGCCCTGGGTACATAGTATACCATATACTAGGGACTTATAAGGGCACTCCAGATTCCAATCAGAGATGTGCCTAAGGCACATGGAAACCATTTTAGAGAGGAAGCAGCTAGGCTGGGGTTCTGATTAGCAGGGCCCCAGCCAGACTAAGGTCGAAAAACAGTGAAGCATCAGCAAAAAGTGGGGGTACCCATGTGAAGCAGGTCCTACTCTCCTACATGCACCTCTTGCCTCTTTCTGCACCTCACTGGTTTCTTTCTACACCCCTCTTGCCTCTTTCTGCACCGCTTACATCTTTCTGCACTCCAGTTCTCTCTTTCTGCTCCTCTCTTGCCTTTCTGTAACTGTTGCTTCATTATGCACTTCTCTTGCCTTTCTGCACCCTTCGTGCCTCTTTCAGCACCTCTTTTGCTTCTTTCTGCACTTCCTTCTTTTTGTACCCCTCTTGCCTCTTTCTGTATCCCTCTTACCTCTTTCTGCACCCCTCTTGCCTCTTTCTGCACCTCCGTTGGTTCTTTCTGCACTGCTCTTGCTTCTTTCTGCACTTCTGTTGCAAATTTCTGCATCCCTCTTGCCTCTTTCTGCACCCCTCTTCCCACACCTCTTGCCACTTTCTGTAGTTCTCCTGCCTCTTTCTGCATTTCTCTTGCCTCTTTCTGCACTTCTCTTGCTTTTGTTATGCACAGCTCGTTTCTTTCTGCAACTCGTCTTTCATCACTACTCTTGCTTCTTTCTACACCTGTTGCTTCTTTCAGCACTTCTTTTGCCTCTTTTTACACTTCTCTTGCCTGTTTCTGCACTTGTCTTGCCTTTCTGCACCTTACTTGCTTCTTTCTGCACGCCTCTTCCTGTACCTCTCTTGCCTGTTTCTGCAACTCTTTCCTCTTTCTGCACTTGCCTTTTTCTGCACCCCTCTTGCCTCTTTCTGCACCTCTTTTGGTTCTTTTTGCACTGCTCTTGCTTCTTTCTGCCCCTCTCTTGCAAATTTTTGCACCCCTCTTCCTGCACCTCTCTTGCCTTAGTTTGCCCCCCTCTTGCCTCTTTCACCACCTCTTTTTCTTCTTTCTGCAGTGCTCTTGCAAATTTCTGCACCTCTCGCAAATTTCTGCACCCCTCTTGCCTCTTTCTGTACCCCTCTTTCTGCACCTCTCGTGCCTCTGTCTGCACCCCTGTTCTCTCTTTCTGCACCTCTTATGCGTGTTTCTGCAACTCTCTTGCTACTTTCTGAACTTCTCTCGCCTCTTTCTGTACTCAAATGGGAAGTGCAAGCTGTCAAGTTTAAAGGCCTCTGTGCTCGTGACTGAGGTATATGTCTACTTGTACATGTGGTATGCATCTGAAGATGGTAGGTTAAAAAGCGGGTAACTTCTATAGGTGGTCAAATCTTCTCAGTTCTGCTCTGTCATTCGGTTGCACAGGCAGACATGTCTTATGTATATATGTGTTATAGAGCCCCTCAAATATACTATTGAATACCCATGTGCCCTGTATTGTGAGCAGAAATAAATGCAAACACATTTTTGAACACACATTTACAGAGTATGCTGTTTGCATCACAGGTTTTCAAGTTTTTGTATGTTTATTTTCATTTAACATGTCACTAGGTAAAAGCATAGACACGCATGCATACCTTCACAAACTTGGTCAGACTTACAACAGTGATATGCTTAGGATTGCTGTTTTATATTTGGTAGGCCTAACATTCTGAGCAGTCGATTAATAGTGAACCTTCAAGAGAAAAGTGAGGTTTAAGACATTTTGGGAGGATTAGTGATTAGGCTACTTTGTATGAGTCTGTTGTAAGGTACAGTCAAAGTAGGCCTCTTTCTGCACCCCTCTTCCCGCACCTCTTGCCACTTTCTGCAGTTCTCCTGCTTCTTTCTGCATTTCTCTTGCCTCTTTCTGCATCTTACTTGCCTCTTTCTGCACTCTTGCTTTTATGCACCGCTCGTTTCTTTCTGCAACTCTGTCTCTTTCATCACTTCTCTTGCTTCTTTCTACACCTCCGTTGCATCTTTTAGCACTTCTCTTGCTTCTTTTTACACTTCTCATGCCTGTTTCTGCACTTGTCTTGCCTTTCTGCACATTACTTACTTCTTTCTGCACCCGTCTTCATGTGCCTCTCTTGCCTGTTTCTGCAACTCTTTCCTCTTTCTGCAGTTCTCTTGCCTCCTTCTGCACCTGTTGCTTCTTTCTGCACTTCTCTTGCCTCTTTCTGCACCCCTCTTCTCTGTTTCTGCCCCTCTGTTGGTTCTTTCTGCACTGCTCTTGCTTCTTTCTGGACCGCTCTTGCAAATTTCGGCACCCCTCTTGCCTCCTTCTGCACCTCTGTTGGTTCTTTCTGACCTGCTCTTGCTTCTTTTTGCACCTCTTTTGCCTGTTTCAGCAACTCTCTTGCCTCTTTCTGCACCTGTTGCTTCTTTCTGCACTTCTTTTGCCTTTTTCTGCACCCTTCATGCCTCTTTCAACACCTCTGTTGCTTCTTTCTGCACTTCTTTTCCTTCTTTTACACCCCTCTTGCCTCTCTGTACCCCTCTTGCCTCTTTATGCACCTCTCCTACCTCCATCTGCACCTCTGTTGGTTCTTTCTGCACTGCTATTGCTTCTTTCTGCACCTCTGTTGCAACGTTCTGCATCCCTCTTGCTTCTTTCTGCACCTCTGTTGCAACTTTCTGCATCCCTCTTGCCTTTTTCTGCACCCCTCTTCCTGCACCTCTCTTGCTTCTTTCTGCACTCCCATTGCCTTTTTCTGCAGTTCTTGCATCTTTCTGTATCCCTCTTGCCTCTTTCTGCACCTCTGTTGCAAATTTCTGCACCCCTCTGCCCTCTTTCTGCACCTCTGTTGCCTGTCTGCACACCTGTTCCCTCTTTCTGGCTGCACCCCTTTTGCCAGTTTCTGCAACTTTCTTGTCTCTTTCTGCAGTTCTCTTGCCTCTTTCTGCACCCCTCTTCTCTGTTTCTGCACCTCTGTTGGTTCTTTCTGCACTGCTCTTGCTTCTTTCTGGACCGCTCTAGCAAACTTCGGCACCCCTCTTGCCTCCTTCTGCACCTCTGTTGGTTCTTTCTGACCTGCTCTTGCTTCTTTTTGCACCTCTTTTGCCTGTTTCAGCAACTCTCTTGCCTCTTTCTGCACTTCACTTGCCTCCTTCTGCACCTGTTGCTTCTTTCTGCACTTCTTTTGCCTTTTTCTGCACCCTTCATACCTCTGTTGCTTCTTTCTGCACTTCTTTTCCTTCTTTTACACCCTTCTTGCCTCTCTGTACCCCTCTTGCCTCTTTATGCACCTCTCCTACCTCCATCTGCACCTCTGTTGGTTCTTTCTGCACTGCTATTGCTTCTTTCTGCACCTCTGTTGCAACGTTCTGCATCCCTCTTGCTTCTTTCTGCACCTCTGTTGCATCCCTCTTGCCTTTTTCTGCACCCCTCTTCCTGCACCTCTCTTGCTTCTTTCTGCACTCCCATTGCCTTTTTCTGCAGTTCTTGCATCTTTCTGTATCCCTCTTGCCTCTTTCTGCACCTCTGTTGCAAATTTCTGCACCCCTCTGCCCTCTTTCTGCACCTCTGTTGCCTGTCTGCACACCTGTTCCCTCTTTCTGGCTGCACCCTTTGCCAGTTTCTGCAACTTTCTTGTCTCTTTCTGCAGTTCTCTTGCCTCTTTCTGCACCCCTCTTCTCTGTTTCTGCACCTCTGTTGGTTCTTTCTGCACTGCTCTTGCTTCTTTCTGGACCGCTCTAGCAAACTTCGGCACCCCTCTTGCCTCCTTCTGCACCTCTGTTGGTTCTTTCTGACCTGCTCTTGCTTCTTTTTGCACCTCTTTTGCCTGTTTCAGCAACTCTCTTGCCTCTTTCTGCACTTCACTTGCCTCCTTCTGCACCGGTTGCTTCTTTCTGCACTTCTTTTGCCTTTTTCTGCACCCTTCATGCCTCTTTCAAACACCTCTGTTGCTTCTTTCTGCACTTCTTTTCCTTCTTTTACACCCCTCTTGCCTCTTTCTGTACCCCTCTTGCCTCTTTATGCACCTCTCCTACCTCTTTCTGCACCCCTCTTGCCCCTTTCTGCACCTCTGTTGGTTCTTTCTGCACTGCTCTTGCTTCTTTCTGCATCTCTGTTGCAACTTTCTGCATCCCTCGTCTTTTTCTGCACCCCTCTTCCTGCACCTCTTGCTTCTTTCTGCACTCCCATTGCCTTTTTCTGCAGTTCTTGCCTTTCTGTATCCCTCTTGCCTCTTTCTGCACCGCTGTTGCAAATTTCTGCATCCCTCTTGCCGTACCCCTCTGCCCTCTTTCTGCACCTCTGTTGCCTGTCTGCACACCTGTTCCCTCTGTCTGCACTCCTTTTGCCAGTTTCTGCAACTTTCTTGTCTTTCTGCAGTTCTCATGCTTCCTTCTGCATCTCACTTGCTTCTTTCTGCACCTCTCGCTTCTTTCTGCACTTCCATTGCCTTTTTCTGCAGTTCCTGCCTCTTTCTGCACCTCTTTTGCCTCTTTCTAAATCCCTCTTGCCTCTTTCTGCGCCTCTGTTGCAAATTTCTGCACCCCTCTGCCCTCTTTCTGCACCTCTCTTGCCTGTCTGCACACCGGTTCCCTCTTTCTGCACTCCTTTTGTCAGTTTCTGCAACTTTTGCCTCTTTCTGCACTTCTCTTGCCTCTTTCTGCATCTCACTTCCCTCTTTCTGCACTTCGCTTGCTTCTTTCTACAGCTCTGTTGCTTCTTTCAGCAATTCTATTGCCTTTCTCTGCACTTCTCTTGCCTATTTTTGCACTTCTCTTGCCTGTTTTTGCACCGCTCTTGCCTCTTTCTGCACCTCACTGGTTTCTTTCTACACCCCTCTTGCCTCTTTCTGCACCGCTTACATCTTTCTGCACTCCTGTTCTCTCTTTCTGCTCCTCTCTTGCCTCTTTCTGCAACTCTGTTGCTTCATTGTGCACTTCTCTTGCCTTTCTGCACCCTTCGTGCCTCTTTCAGCACCTCTTTTGCTTCTTTCTGCACTTCTCTTCCTTCTTTTTGCACCCCTCTTGCCTCTTTCTGTATCCCTCTTACCTCTTTGTGCACCTCTCCTACCTTTCTGCACCCCTCTTGCCTCTTTCTGCACCTCCCTTGGTTCTTTTTGCACTGCTCTTGCTTCTTTCTGCACTTCTGTTGCAAATTTCTGCATCCCTCTTGCCTTTCTGCACCCCTCTTCCCACACCGCTTGCCACTTTCTGCAGTTCTCCTGCCTCTTTCTGCATTTCTCTTGCCTTTCTGCATCTTACTTGCCTCTTTCTGCACTTCTCTTGCTTTTGTTATGCACAGCTCGTTTATTTCTGCAACTCTTGTCTTTCATCACTTCTCTTGCTTCTTTCTACACCTGTTGCTTCTTTCAGCACTTCTTTTGCCTCTTTTTACACTTCTCTTGCCTGTTTCTGCACTTGTCTTGCCTTTCTGCACCTTACTTGCTTCTTTCTGCACGCCTCTTCCTGTACCTCTCTTGCCTGTTTCTGCAACTCTTTCCTCTTTCTGCACTTGCCTTTTTCTGCACCCCTCTTGCCTCTTTCTGCACCTCTTTTGGTTCTTTTTGCACTGCTCTTGCTTCTTTCTGCCCCCCTCTTGCAATTTTTGGCACCCCTCTTCCTGCACCTCTCTTGCCTCCGTTTGCATCCCTCTTGCCTCTTTCACCACCTTTCTTCTTTCTGCAGTGCTCTTGCAAATTTCTGCACCTCTCGCAAATTTCTGCATCCCTCTTGCCTCTTTCTGTACCCCTTTCTGCACCTCTCGTGCCTGTCTGCACCCGTTCCCTTTCTGCACCTCTTATGCGTGTTTCTGCACCTCTTATGCGTGTTTCTGCAACTCTCTTGCTACTTTCTGAACTTCTCTCGCCTCTTTCTGTACTCAAATGGGAAGTGCAAGTTGTCAAGTTTAAAGGCCTCTGTGCTCTTGTGACTGAGGTATATGTCTACTTGTACATGTATTCTTACATGTGGTATGCATCTGAAGATGGTAGGTTAAAAAGTGGGTAACTTCTATAGGTGGTCAAATCTTCTCAGTTCTGCTCTGTCATTCGGTTGCACAGGCAGACATGTCTTATGTATATATGTGTTATAGAGCCCCTCAAATATACTATTGAATACCCATGTGCCCTGTATTGTGAGCAGAAATAAATGCAAACACATTTTTGAACACAAATTTACAGAGTATGCTGTTTGCATCACAGGTATTCAAGTTTTTGTATGTTTATTTTCATTTAACATGTCACTAGGTAAAAGCATAGACACGCATGCATACCTTCACAAACTTGGTCAGACTTACAACAGTGATATGCTTAGGATTGCTGTTTTATATTTGGTAGGCCTAACATTCTGAGCAGAAGATTAATAGTGAACCTTCAAGAGAAAAGTGAGGTTTAAGACATTTTGGGAGAAGGATTAGTGATTAGGCTACTTTGTATGAGTCTGTTGTAAGGTACAGTCAAAGTAGGCCTCTTTCTGCACCTCTGTTGGTTCTTTCTGCACATCTCTTGCTTCTTTCTGTACCTTTCTTCCTCCTTCTGGACTTCTGTTGCCTCTTTCTGCATTTCTCTTGCTTCTTTCTGCGCCCTTCTTCCTCTTTCTGCACATGTCCTACCTATGTAGGCGAAATTAGCATTTAAAAAACTTTAGAAATTCACTGAAAAAAAACACAGGTTTCAGGGGCGTTCTAGTTAGTTGGACATTTCACTCGTACAAAACCAGAGAAATTCGGCCGTTATAATTAGCTGAGCTAACTAACTCGCGCCCCCGCAATGCACTGCTGAAGATGACATATTACATCACTCATGACATGGTCAGTGACATCTCAAATGACATCACTGATGACATCCATCCACTTAATATCTGATGTACCTCCTCACACCCTAATATAACCTTTGATACACCCACTCTAAAATACAGACTACCATTCTCGAAACCATAGACACACCAATACCAGTTAGTACATACCCGTTCACAGATTGATAGGTCTACACACACACACATCCACTCACTAACCCATACAGCCACTCAAACACGCAGTCACTCATCAATACAGCCACTGATATATGCACTCATACACCCTACAGACACTCACACACCGCCACTCACCCAGAGTTACTCACACACCTAGTCAGTCATGCAAAGAATCAATCACACTCCTATTTACTCACCTATACAGTCATACACACACCCTCACTTACTCATACAGATACTAACACATACTTACTCTCTTATACAATCACTGACACAAGCACACACTCATCCATACAGCCACTCATACACTCACATATATACTCCAACACTCACATATACTGCCTTTCACATATGTAGTTACTCACACATGTACCGAGACATCCATTTACTCACCAACAGTCATACACACACTCACCCACCCATAGAGCCCCTCGCAGACGCATTCATGAACCCATACACCTAGAGAATCACCCACTCACACATCCATGCAGGGAGTCGCACACCCCCACCCACCCACTCAGGCACCCATAGAGGTACTCAGATAACCAATCATTAACCCATATAGACACTCATGTAGCTACTCACCGACGCATGCAGCCACTTACACACCAACTGACAGACTGATCGGCATTCACACAGATTAGTCATTCACCCATGCATTCACTAAGACACGTTTAATCACTCACTTATACAGTCAGTCACGCACCCACTAAATCATCCATTCAAACACTCATACACCCACTCATTCTTCAATACACCTTGGTATATATATATATATATATATATAAAACATACTTAAACTTTTTAGAAACACAGTCACTGGATGATGTCATCATTGATGTCACTGACCATGTCATGAGTGATGTAATATGTGACGTCATCAGCAGTGCATTGCGGGGGCGAGAGTTATAGTTAGCTCAACTAACTATAACGGACGAATTTTTCTGGTTTTGTACGAGTCAAATGTCGGACTAACTATAACGTCCCTGAAACCTGGTTTTTCCAGTGAATTTCTAAGGTTTTTTAAATGCTATTTCCTAACTATAACGTCCCTAATATATATATATATATATATATATACACACACACATACATACACACACACACACATATATTTATTTAAACTCCCGAATCTGTAATGTCTGCCTGGAACATTTTTCTCATGTTGCTGGCAGCCAAACAGAGTGCTCGCTCCCACGGGAGTCTGACTCCTGCAGGAAGGAATAGGCCCAAGAGAAAAAAGCTCATTGGGTCAATCACAACACTTTAAAATAAATTATTGGGTTTGAGCGATTCTTGCGAGAGCCCTTCGGACCAAACTGTCCAGTTATACAATCATTTTTTAACCTTAATTTCTCAAAAGCTACTGAACAGATTTACACGAAATCACAAAAAGCACAATCTACGGACCAAGATCTAGCTTCCTGCCGTATTTGGTGTAATTCCGCAAAAACACTTCAGACAAAAGCCTATGGAAAATGCAAGGGAAATTTTGTGTTTTGGGACCCCCCTTTTTTTCCCCCTCAGCCCCCGCTTGACAGATTACCTCCAAACTTTCCATGCACACACAAGGCAATAAAGAGCACTTTCTTTAGAAAGTGTTCTGAAAATTCATCAAATGGTGCTAAGTTATAAACAAAACGAAAAAAGGCATTTCTAAAGGAAACGCTGACCTATCCATAATTACCCAGTGGTGACCAATTATACACACACACACACACTGGTGGGGCGGGTGGAGGGAACGCGGGAGGGGTCGCCTCGCACTTTAGTAATATATTGATTAAAAAGAAAAACTTACCTGAAGTAGTTGCCGAGTCGCGCCTCCTCTCTTCTTCCTGGTACCAGCAGCCCCTGGGACAGACTCCCATCCAATCACCTTGCTGCAGAGCAGCAAAGGGATTGGCCTGAGCAGGCTGAAAAGCCGCTCCGCTCGGAAGTCTGTGGGGTTTCTCTAGCCCAGCTGCCCAATGCAGCCAGGCTGGAGAAACCTAAGTGTGCATGTGTGTTTTGGTCAGCCTGAGACGGCCTGCCAAAACACATAGGCACACTTCGGGAGTGCACATAGCACTCCGCTTTCCCCTCCCATGCCTCGGGCCCACCCCTCCTTGCACAAGCTAGCTCAGAGCCGGCAATAAAAAATAAAACTATGCTAGAACATAGTTATATTTTTTATTTGCTGTGTCTGAGCCAGACAGCAGGGCGACATTCCTCCACCACTGGAGGAGCCACTGCTGCATATATAAAAAAAATTTTTTTAAAAAAAATAATGGTAAGGCTACCCGGGTGGTGGTAAGGGTAATTTTAGGGTTTAGTGAGAGTAGTGGTAAAGGGAGGCAAGGGTAATTTTAGGGTTGGGTAGTGGTAAAGGAAGGTTAGTAGAAAATTAAAACGGGGGTTGGCTTAGGTTCCCCCAGCACCCCAAAAAAAGAAAAAAATTAAATATTAAGATTAGGGGTCGGTAGTGGTAAAGGGAGGTACGAGTAATTTTAGGGATTAGGATGGGCAGTGGTAAAGGCAGGTTATGAGTAAATAAAAAAGTGGAGTTGTGCCCCAAAAATGTAAATGTAATATTTATTGGAATGTTGGGAGATCCATTGAAAACAATGGAGTGCTTCTGGCTTCTAATGGCCAGTAGAAGCCAGGAGCATCACCATTCCAATGTTTAGCAAAGGCCTCACAGAGCCCGAGGGGATTTCAACCCCCTCAGGCTCAGTGAGGCCTTTGTTTTACAAATTAGAACATACTGCCCTCTAGGGGCGGAATGTTCCAATAGCCTTAGAGTTCTTCGTAGCAGGCTCTACCGGCCATTAAAAGCCCGCTCCAGCGTGAAGTGCCCATGGCGAGAGCCTTTAACGCTGGAGCAGGCCTTTAATGGCTGGTAGAGCCCGCTACGGCAGGCTCCAAGGCTACAATATATGTTTTACATACTTTATATAGTTACCATGCTTGGTAAATGCATATGCCTTGTATCGTTATACAACCTTTCTGCAAGTACACAGACTTTGGTGTTCTCTGACTAGTGGAAGATCCTTCTGATTTCTAGGCCCCACACTTTGGCACTTGAACTTCATAAAACTTCCTCCCATTCCCTATTTAGTAAACTTCTGAAAACTTCTCTTTCTTTTAACTTTGTGTTTATACCATGGGTCCGTTTTAGCCCCCTCAGCTCTTTGCCTCTGATCTAGTACAAGATTCCTTTAAGTGATAGTTCTACTCTAGAAGTTTTTTTTAAATGTATACACATAACCATGTTAAATTAAAAAGGTTACTCTTATTAAAACACTAGCCTAACTCCACCTTTTAAGGATTGTTTGACCCAAATCATGGTGTCTGGGTACTCTCTGCGTGCCCATGCCCGTATGGAATCAAACCAGAAGGTGGCATAGCAAAATTCCCATGGGTCAAAATGCAAGTGAGGTAAAATGACCCAACTATCCCAGGTGATGTCCCCTCTCCCCCAAAATATAAAACCAGCAATTTACTTTCTCACTCTAAGTAAACTGTATCACATGCCCACATTTTAGATAATGTTTTTCGTTTGACTCCTGCTTGAAAATATATATATATATGAACCTAAGTGCCCCTGAAGATCCTGAGCGAAACTAAAAGCCCCATAGGATAACGATGACTATTTGGCAAATATAATTATGTATCTAGTGCTTTTAATCTACATACATTTTTGACTATTCTTTTTGAGTTTTGTAATTATGCAATACAGATCAGTGCAATACATCTGCCATCTTATGAATAATTGTTTCTCAAGGCTTCAACAGGTAAGAGTGGTTAGACAGTTTGTGGTTTACTCAATCGGGTTAGTTCTAACAGTAATTCAAGGCAATCTAACAATTAACATAGTCCCCACTGACACGTCACAATGAGAGTAATGTATTTAGTTGTATTCTGACCGCTAAAGGAAACAGCATTGAGATTTCGCCCGACCTCTAGTGAGGCGATACAGCAAACCTTGGGCGGGAGCATATCTGAGCGATAGGGCCAGGTGAGGTGGGATGGGATCATGGGACGCGTTCAAGCTGTTGCATTGATAGCATGTGATCATACCTCATCAGTGGGTTATTTGACCAGATGAGTGCGTTCCAGGACTGCGCTCAGGCATACCCCGATGTGCTCGGGGGAGTAGAATGTGGTCACGTCCCAGCAGGCAAGCTTGAATCTCTGGTGCGAAAGGAAGCTGAATCTCCATTTGGTGGGGGCATTGTGCCGTCTTTTTCTCTGTCAGTCAGAGCACTTATCATGGTCTCCCACGCATCTGAGATGGCAGCAACTCAGAGCAGTAGCAGCCAGTATGTTTAAGGGTGGGTGTTGCTGCTGGCAAGGGAAGAACCAGCCTAGGAGGATAGCTTCCTCAATTCTCCTGGTGGTCAAGCCTATCTCCTCCACATGTTTATCAGCCAGCCACCAGGCTGCCCATTGTAATTGTGCTGCCAGGTAGTAATTTTGCAAATCTGGTGTTCCAATCCACCCATCTGAAGGTAGTTTTAATTTACCCAGCGCTACTCTGGGTCTGATGACAGCCCAAATCAATTGGCCCAGTAGTGCATCTAAGTCACAAAATATGCATGCCGGTAATACGAAGGGGATCTTGGCAAAATAATACAGGGGACGCAGAAGCATCACCATTTTGGATAATGCTACACAACCCGCCACCAATAGTGGCAACTTGGTTCAGAAGGATACTTGAGAGCGCAGAGATCTTATAGCACGTTGCATTCCCGCGTCTCTAGTTCTGCATGATAGATATTGATTCCTAAGTGTTAAAAGATATGGTACTCCCTCCTAGGAGTCTTGCCCCATAGTGACATTTGGAGTTGGGATTGGCAGGATGGGAAGATACAGCATTTTGTGTAGTTAACTGTTAGCCCAGAGACATCTTTGAAGTGTTGGAGTATTTGTCTCTCTCTGCCAAGCTGAAGCTGGTGTCTCGAATATATAGTATGTCGTCAGTGTATAAGCAGACTATGCACCCTTCCGTTTAATTGGATACCTTGGTCGTCAGCTAGTGTGCTCAGCTTGACTGTGAGGGCTTACGCAAATAAGATGGGATACAAGGAGCATTCCAGTCTGGTGCCTTTGGTGATATTAGGTCTATGAGATGTGCTTCCCGTTCTAGCCGTTTATCCCAGTAAGATTTTAACATCTGGTCATATCAGCTTTGATATTGGCCAGATTAGATTACTGTAATGGCCTCCATCTTAATCTACGGGCCCAGCATTTTAGGAAGCTTCATGTGCTGCAAAATGCAGCCGCGAGTTCTCTCCCCAATACCAAAGTACGTATCTGTCAGGAAAACCATCAAACAACTACACTGGTTACCAGTGAAGGAGAGGGTTCATTTTAAAGCATTGTGCTTCGCGTATAAAACACTGCACAAACAAGGACCACAAGAATTATCCCAGAAATTCATATGGTACACACCCTGCAGATCACTTAGACCTTCCAATTCCAGAACTTTGGTGGTGCCTTCATTTAAGAGAACGAACTGGGGTGGCAGAAGTTTATTTGGGCACCATAAAAATATAGAATAAACGCCCGATATCCATTCGATCAGCTTCTTCCTTACTTAACTTCAGGCGGGGGCTGAAAAATTGGCTTTTAGTACTTCTGATAAGATACCAGCTTTTTTCGGTTTTGATCAGCAGGTCAGAGCCAGGACACTGTTTGGTAACAGAGAGCTTTACAAGTCTTACACATTAACATTAGCCCTTGCCATAGGTTCAGAGTAAAGCAATTTGATTCAATTTATCAGGAATGGGCCTAACCCGTAGTGGTTTAATAATGAATACATATAGTCCCACAGTATGGTGTCAAAAGCCTGTTCCATGTCTGTGGGTATACAGATGGAGTAAGGTCAGTCAAGAGATTGATCATATATCTAAGAGTCTCAGGTTCAAGGACGTGTTTCTGGAGGGGATAAACCGGTTGGACAAGCGTAGGTAGTAATGTCCATAATCTGTGTGTGAGCACTTTGCTTAGGATTTTATAGTCTGTATTTTACATTGAGAGTGGCGTATAAGAAAGTGATATAGGGTCTATTCCTGGTTTCAGGATAGACGTGACTAACGTCTCTATGGTAGCGGCTGTGTGCCTGCCATCTGTCCTGGCAGAGTTATATAATGCTAGCAACTTAGGGACCAAGGGTCTCAAATGTGGTGTAAGGTCTGTGGGTACCCCATCAGATCCCAGCACCTTGGCATTGGGCAGCATTCACAGGGCCTGTTTTACATCCTGCTCAGTGTGCAGTGCTAAGGCCTCTCTTTGTTCTTGTGTGATCTGTGGGAGAGGATCCTGCAAGGGAAATTGCCTACTCTAACCTGGGTGGGTGGGTGGTCAGGTGGTGGAATACAGTTGTGTATGATGTTTGAAGGCTGCATTAATTTCCGACTGAGTTTGGACCACACGACCCTTGCTGTTTGTGAGGGCCATGAGGAGGGAGTCTATTATTGGGCAGGGGTGAGGGGGGCAATTGGGAGGGGCAGTATCTGGCAATGATGCCAGTGCAGGAAAAGCACTGGATTGGAGAACACCTCCATTGCTTCGAGCATTTTGGGATTGCTGGTGGAAGTGGAATATCACTCCTTGCTGCTGCTCAGTTGGTCAGTTCTATACAGTAACAAGTAACCCACATATTACTCGCTTCCTGCCCATTACACCAGCACACAGCCTCTGTGAAAAGCATTGCAGTGGCGTTTCTCCAAAACAAACTCGCAATTGTACTCATATTAACGTGGGGAAGTAAATGGTAATGAAGTCTGGGAATGCACTTGCAAAAGCTCTCGTTTGCTGGTGCACTGAGTATTTGTAAGAGTTCTGAAGAGCTCTGATGGTTTCTTCTCTTTGAACTCAAATACCTAAACTCCAACTTGGCGTCTCATTAGCTCCTTATATGCGACCTACCTATTGGCTACTACAATTGTCAAGACTAGTATTTATGAGACTTACTATTGTCTGTGGTACCCGGTGATTTGGATTAGCACAAATATTAACTACTTTCAAAACATCCTCCAGCCGTTATGGTGTTACCAAAACTAATGGGCGCCGCACCAGTGAGTTCAGGCCCTGGGCGACAGACCCAGGCAAGAGGTAGGATGCACCCTGTTTCTGGTGCAGAGGAGTTCTCTGTGAGCCTCTGGTGCTGGGGAGCTGGATAAATGCAAGCATTTCAGCCACTTTTAGCTTTTGTATATACACAACATGAAAATGATTAAACCTCCTTTGTCATCACATTTTTGATCCTAGTCTATCAAACTAGAACGTAAAGATAGCTCTAAGGAAATGTGGTGTGGTTGAGGCTGAATTATCAGATCGATATGTTCAATTTATCCTCATTAGGATGATAACGTTGTGAATCTGAAATTATTAATACCAATGATTGCATTAAATACTATTCAGTATTCGAGAAGCCTTGATGAAAATAAAAATTAATCGCCATGATATTTATACAAATAGCTAACGAGTGAACACTACATAGTTAACAAGATGACCCCTCATAGACTTGCAGGTAATGTAGCTGCCACTGGTAACACTTGAAAGGGGCATGGCTGTACTTACACACAGACAAGCAAGTCTACAGATTGTGCCATGCCAAGAAGGCTACTTCGGCACTTCTTTGAGCTCTGACGAGGTTATTATAGCGAGATTAGTCTGCAAGGACCAAAGTACCATGCCACGCGTACTTTACTTCTGCTTTAGAGATCAGATGGAATATGTGGACATGCTATAAATTATGAGATCTAGTGAAAAGATTCTCCAGTATCTAGAACCAATGGTTTTTGTAACTGAAGCAAATAGCTGGGTTCTTGATGCAAGTTAAACCTCATCATAGAACTGCTTTCTATTGATTCTGTATAAAGCACAACACCCTTCTACTAAAGAAGCCCACTTTAGACTCTTTGCTTGCAGGCCCAGTACTTATTAAGCTATAATTACTACTCATCCAAATGTCATTGTTGTTGAAATTTGTGTGCAACACCATGGTCACTTGATACGCTGCTGCAGCAGCAAAAAAAAAAAAAAGGTCAATCATATGGAACAATTTTCTAGTTATCTGTAGCTAATTAACTCCGTTGTATGTCATTTTGATTTAATTACGAAAGTGTCTGTACATAATATATCCCACGTTCCTAGGAAAGTAAAAAAACAAAATATACATATATTTTGTTTACAGACTTGCAATTTGACTTGTTTTAAAATAATTGTTAGCACTTAATTATTGTTATTAAGTAAAACAATTTAAAGCTAATTGAATGTTGTACCCAGAGATGTGTAAAATCTTCCAGGCTAGAGGGATACCAAGAGCTTGTGGCAGTTTTAGAACTTGTGCATGAATCATTTACCTTGTTTTCTTATTTGAACTGCTCCTATTTTCTTGTTTTGCGAAGGATTAAGAACATTATTTTGTACTCAACAGGTAATTTAGAGAGGCAAGGAGTTTTGTGGATCACTGTATCCAGGGCCCTAATATTTGGGTCTGGATTACCAGCATAACTGCCTGCAAGATATATTGTTACCAGTCTTCAAAATATGCATTCAGTGATCTTTGGCTCCACCCAGAGGAGCATTAATCAATGACCTCATGCTATTTGCTGCAACATTCCACATCCCTGGAGTGCTTGCTTTGTCAAGAACGTGGGGCTATTTTACATCAGAAAAATACACTCAATCAACACATTCAATTCTTTATCTCTTACATGCACTTTATACAAAAAGCAACTGCAATAGGCTCTTTTAGATGTTTTTTGTCAGGACTTGAGTGCGAGTTATTACTACTACTACCAGAACCATTAAATACCATTACAGACATCATTATCACGACTACCTTTATCACCCCGTAACAACATTTGTGCATGCCAGTGTTTGTACGCTTTACCGTATGATAGCTAGCACTACTGTCTTTGACGTTCAATATCCACAAACAATCCATCTAAAGCGGGCCAGCATGGCTAAGAGGTGGCAAAACAAACCAGAGTAAAACAGAACAGCCTCAACGCAAAGACAATCATAACTTGTCTCTCTGCTAACTAACACAACAACTCTTTAAATTTAAAACTGGTTTAAATTTTATTCAGAGCATGAAGAGTTGCACCAGTGATCCTCCATTGACCTCGTATTCTTGAAGGGGGGGTAACTTCGATATAAACCGACTTCATGATGAGAGTTGGACTTCTGGCACCTGCAGTGGCATCTTTATTCTCAAACCATCACCTACTGCCATTTTTATCTTTGTACCATAGGAAGATTAATTCCGTTATAGGTTGCTTCACATCCTTCAAGAACAAGTAAAGCCTTTTCTTTTCATACTTCTCCTTTTGGCAGTTAAGTCTTTATACTGCGGATTCATTTTCTTGAGTGTGGCCAGGTCTTGAAGATGGTTGAGTAAAACTTAGCACAACAGTGTAAACCTAGCCTAACCCATAACATTCATAGTAATTCCTTCCCTCCGAGCTTCTTACTCCTGCCGCTAAATCACACTACACCCATATTGGAATCACATCAATTGATGCTTTCATTGGCCTGAGAAGCACACGCAGAGGTCTGTTACAGCCAGCGCGTTCACAGATTAGATATTTACGGCTATTTGTAGCAAATAGTTACAGAAAGCAGCAAACATGTAGCATGATGCCCAAGAACTGACACGTTGGCAACCACTCCATGGCAACTAAAACCATGTTGGCAACCATGTAAAAGTAAAATCGTTTTTATTAAAGGCCACACATAGCTAATAAACCAACTTTCACTCTTTTGGCAAGTTACCTTAGCGCCTAGCTAAGAAACTGAGGTTCTTGTTATAGACAGACTCCCAAAATCATGTAGTTTATTTCAAAGTTTTGTTTCACGCCAAAGATATACATTTCATACTTTTTCATAAATATTTTGCCGTTTTCAATTCCTTCTTATATAAATTGACTACTTTATATCATTGGCATTAAAAAGGAACATGCAGAAAAATTCCTAATTTAGTCAGCACGCTACTCCTTCCTCCAAGTAGTTTCTAAGAAAGGTGTTTACTTCAGGAACAGGTGTGAAGCAGGAGCCTGGGGGTGTGTAAACTGGTCAGAGTAGCAGTTATAGAGTAACACCCATTCGTGAAAATGTAACATTAGAAGCGCGCACACACACACACACACAAATAAAGCGGCGTTTTCGTCAAGGCAAACTTGTAAAACCAAGCGCTGTGGTAGTGGGTGGATTCGTAGGTGACAAGTCCTCACAATTTCCTCCAACAGGCTAAATATTGTGAAATTGTTAATGGGAAATACCTCTTTCCTTAGGATCTGCACAAAAGGTTTCCAATGTCTGTGTTGAAATCAGCATTAAACTTTAAGAGTGTAAATAACCTACTGAACAAGAAACGTTACTCGTTTTGAAGTGATCTTAACAAAATATAAAATATAAAATGGGTAACACATTGATGCAGGGGTAATCTCGGTAAAAATACAACAAAAGGCCTTAGAAATGCCTGGATGTTGCCGCTTTTAAAAAAACTCAAGAGATCCAGCGCAGTCCAGAAGATGTTCCTTCAGGTCTAGGAGTCCTGAAAGCGGAAGCAGTCATTTGCAATTTTCCAGACCGTATTGCCAGGTGTCACTTGTGCTGTCAGCAGTAAGTTCTGATTGAAGTCACTCGGTCTATTTCCTTCGAAGTTGACTGTTCCACAGGTCACCACGAGGACGGTTGTCTGGCCTCGAGTAGCTTCGTCTTTAAATAAAGAGAAGAAAATGCATCAGCACATAGAAAAGGGACATCTCAGATCCATCAACAAACTGCAGTATCTCCGACTGTGTGCTACAATACATCTCAAAAGGAACTGCACTCAAAGGGGATTAGAAGAGGCTGTCACGAGGAAATAACTAGATAATCTGAAAGGAAACAAAAAAGAAACCTATTACCAGCAAGCAGACACCTAGAGCACAAAGAAAATGCAGAGGGCTTTGCCTTAGTCTGCCCCCTGGTACCTACCCAATTCTTCTTGGTTTTAAATTATGATATTGTCATGTCAGGGGCACTTTTAGAGAAAGCCAAAAACGGCAGCCAGTCCACCATGCCAGGGTGACAGGCTGGCCAGCATTTTTTGTTTTTGAAAGCTAAAAACACCAATGTAAAAAGAAAATGGCAACAGATGTCCTGGGGTGATTTTTGATGAATAAGTGCATCGCTGGGATGTATAAACAACAATTTTGATTTTATTATTCAGTCATAAGGGTGCTGCCTACTGGTGTCACAAACAACATGTATACCCTCCCATCCCGCTTACTCGGAAGTCAAATGGCATTTTATTTCGCACTAATCACCAGTAGTGATATTGTTTGAGTTTAAAAACTCTTTGCAGACTCCGACTTGCACTAGAAACACAGAAAAAATAAATAAAAATCAGCAAATTTTCTATAACTGGCCTCCATCCATAGACAACCATAAACATTTTTTTTGTTAAAACAATAATAGTTTAAGCCAAAGAGACACGAATGTTCTTTCCCCCCCAGAGTCCTTAAAAAGGAGGGACCCATGGACAAAACGCCCCTTCGAAGATGTGCACAGAAGACCATCTGTAAATCCATATACATACTTCCAAATGGCCATAAGTAAATCCAATGAAAATCTTGCAGTACTAAAAACAGTGCAAAAGAAAAGGAATCTGGAAAGTTAAAATCTCAAGTAACAGCTTTTTAGGTCTCGCCTAATCAGCGCGAAAGCGCTGCTTAGGAGTGACCTCTTGGAATCGATCTGCACTTTCCAATGAGCGCTGGTGCATGTACGGCATCCACCTTGCGGGAGCGAGCAGCTTCGCCATCTGTTTCCAATTATCGCGCCAGCGCGCGCTAATTGAAAACAGATGGCCTGCGCGCCTCTGCTCGCACCCGCAAGGTGGATGCCAGCACAAGCGCTTGAAAAGAGCTGTTTGCATTTGCCTGCTCTGCCGCTGCAGCTGCATTCCTCGCTTTCAATTTTGCCGCCACGGCCTTTTCAAGTCTTCACAAGTCAAATAAAAGCAAGCCAAGCCATCTACAATGCAAATCAGCGGTTATCTGATGAGGCTACGCGCTGGTGAGGCTCTCTCCGACGAGGTGAAGGCCGAGGGCCACTTTCTACAGCGGGAGAGTGAGGAACTGGGGTTTCATGAGGGAAAAATGCAATTACATCCCAAGCCCACGCTGCCCTCTTCGCGTTACCACATCCACAATCCCAGCTATAACTTGGATCAGCCGTGTGTTTTATAGGTGAAACCAATTTGGGAACATTCCCTCTCCTTCCCTCGCCCCTGCCTTTCTTCTCTGCAGATTATCTCAAGGCAAAGTACAAAAAAAAGTGCCTCCCGGGGCATCTATTTCTTCTCGGGCGCTCCTAACTTTACTAACAAGCATTGGCATAGCCAATAGGTCTCGCCTTTGGGACCTTATAAGTGTTTAGCCATGCAACAGTTGATGTTGTTGCACCAAGGATATTGTGCTGCATAACTAAATACTTATAAGGTCCCAAAAGCGAGACCTATTGGCTATGCCAATGCTTGTTTTTGACTTTGCAATGCTGGCAACCTCTTCCTGCCTGTTCTAATGCTTGTTATAGGAAGGTATGATATAGAAGACCGGCACAGTCAGGGAGAGATAGTGGGGACCGAGATTGGCAGTTTCCCGCGAGACCAAAGCAAATAAGAAGAGAGACAGATGACATTAAGCCATTTAGAAAAGAGAAAACAGGCAGCAAAGGTGGCAGGTGCACATGGAGGGAGGCACTAACTAAATATACAGAAAGGGGTGACATGAAGGAAGATGCACAGGCAGATAGGCAGGCAGCGAGGGAGTCATGCATACAGCAAATGAGAGAAAGCCTGGCAGGCAGGGGAGGGAAGGACAGATAGAGGTAGGCCACAACAGTCACAGAAAGAGCAGGGACCGATTATAGGAGAGGCGTGAGGGACGCCCTCAAGCGGGTCTGGGGTGGGGGTCAGATTAAGTGAGGGAGTGCATTGCATTGCCACAGCATTGCAGCATGTCTGAGCCCTCGGAGCGGCGCTGACTGCTGGGAGATAACGCGTTTACACTTGTATAGCGCCAAGTGTTGCTTTCAAGAATCACCTGGCACTAACCAGCACAGTAATAACTGAGCAGCGAGTAACCTAGTTACCCAGTGTGAGGGGGTGGGGGGCTGATATGCCGAACCAAACAGAAGCGGGCGGCTACCACATTTATGCAAGGACGGGGTGGGGAAGATAATGAGGTCAGCATTGCAGCATGTCTGAGAATCATAAGGTTATACTCTGTAGAGCCATACGCTAGGGCGCTGCTGCTCCTGCACACCCAAACCCACTTTAAGAGCATCACTCTGCACAGCATCAAGGAGTTATGCTTCCCTAATCCATGAACGAGGGTGCCGCTGTCCTATTTGTCACCAGAGAGAGACGTGTAGTTAATGCATGGCCGGCACTCACACAACAGTTAAACAATACAGGTCTCTTTACAACATGACAGAGCCAGGCTTCACAGGCCGGTAGACAACGGGCTGCTGTCGTATGTCATTAGAGATTGTGATGAACGAGTTCGAGGCGCTTCAAGGGGCTAAACAAGAGACAGGCCTCGGCTGAATCAAACCGGTTTACAAAGGGTGGGGGTGCTCTGCTGCCTCCTGCGAAGCATTAAAGGCATGCACGACAGAAGCCACGGAGTACGGCAGAACAAGCGTCTACCTCAGGTGTGTACCGAGAGGCGCCGCAGTCCTGTGTGGCATCACTTTTATTACAAGCTGTCAGCCAGGGACATATTAGAACAGTCCATTAGTTAAATAAATCGGCTGTCCTTGCCTCCCTTCACAGGGCTGTCGCACTAGACCCCATTCCCCAAAGAGACCTTTGCCCGGAGCTGGCCTCTCAGTAAGGCTTCTATGCGCTACGGATATTTCTGCCCCAGTTAGTAGAAGGAGCACCAAGGGTGAGGTACAAAGGGCTGATCTGTGCAGACTGTTCCCAGAAGAGACGGACATTGGCTTGGGAGAGGCCCCTTCTCGTCCGCACCCCATCTCTGCTCTATAAGGTGTTTAGCAAAGCAGAGAGCGAGGAGGCGCACAGCACCCGGTGTCTGCACTCAGAGACTGAACCCAGGAGACGCAGCGCCCCGAGATGAAACTGCCAGCACCCCGCCCAGTACAGCCCCCAGCAGCTGCGGAATTCACTTTTGCTGCTAATCTTTCAACAAAGCGGCCGTATGTTTCACTCTGGCCCCTCTGGCACTGACACCGGCGGCAGCTGTTGAAATAGCTAGAATGTAGCACCGAGGCTGGTTTTCTACCCTCGAGGTTCCCCGTCTGTCTGTGCCTCCGCTACTGAGGTTACCCCGATTATGCTGGAATGCAATGTAATGCAGCTTCAGATTTCGGGGCGCAGAGAGTTCGTGAAGTGCGTTTCACAACCAACCAGCATCACAGATTATTCATTCCCTCTCAACACCTCCAGAACCAGGCAGCTCCCTCGGAGCGGCGCGGACTGCTGCTAAAACAAGGAAAAACGTGAGCACCATCACCACCAGAACCAGGCAGCTCCCTCGGAGCGGCGCGGACTGCTGCTAAAACAAGAAACAAGCACCGAATCGAAACGGAGGAGCGGGGGCGAGCGAGCGCGGCAGCCTGCTCAGCTGACCAGACGCTCGTGCGTCATGGCCTTTCTCGGCATGTGTTTCCACTCATCGCGCCCGCGTCTGGGCACGATAATGGGAAACATGTCTGCGTCGCGCGTAACCATCCCAAAAAGGCCAGCCACGACGCACGAGCGTTTGGACTGCTTCTGAAACCCCCTTACTTAAAGTCTTCGCCTAGCAGCGCTTGCGCGCTACTCGAGGCTCGACCTAAAAAGGACGTGAAACTTGGGAGAAATGAAGTGATATGCATGGACTCACTCAACGAGAAATCCGGATTGCAACAATTTACTTCAGTGTCCCCGTTTTAAAGTTTCGCCAGACATCAGGAGACATACATGCCTTACAAGTTTGTTTTGCTCGACACTCATTAGGTACAGACTACATTCGTACAGGGTGCCGAAAGGGCTAGTCGTTATTTTTGGGGGGTGACATGGTAGCTCTCGAAATAAAGCGTATTGCAAGCCACAAGGCTGCTTCAGGGCACTACAGCACACGAGATGCGGTGATCGGGCAGGCAGACGGCGTGTAAGCACAGTAATGAGGCGCCCTTCTGAGGCTGGGCCTGCAATCACATGCTATTAGGGGGTCCTGGCAGCGTGGACTGAGCCTCGTACCCGAAAGTCCAGAGTGTGCGTCACCTTAATTTGTCTTTCAGCGCTTTTTTTCCTTCCGTCGCTCTCCCTTTTCTGTAATTTCACGGCAGTGCCGTTCCCTCCCTGATGCTGCTCTTCTGCGTGACTCTGTGCACGGTCTGCGCTTCATCGGAGGGGTTTCTGCACTGCACCTGCTGCTTTGGGGGAGGGGGTGTAGCCAATGTTTCCAGAAGGCGCGCTTGTGTGGGCGATGAAGAAATCCTTCATCCGTTGGCGCAGTTTTCACCCGATTCTTAAAAGGTCATTGCTTCTGCATCAGCCTTAGTAATGGAACAAAATATATGTACTAATGCCCATAGCCGCTTACAAGTGACCTTAGTGCGTAATGTTTTCTTTTGCGTCAGTTACATGCAGTCCAACAAATTCTCTAGAAAACACGGCTCCCATCAACTGTTGAGATGGGCAGTAGTATGAGGAAAGTAGCAGCTGGTAAAATGGGCGGGAACTGCTGTCAACCTTCCCAGCTTTCAATACGAAGAGACTAGCAGCCAAAAAAACAAACAAGGGACGGCAGACATTTGGAGCGAAGCGGCCATCTTAGCATGATGCAGTTTTCTGCTACAGTATAGGTTACGCGCAGTAAAGTTGAGAAATATTACATATTGCATGACATTTCAGTAAAAATTACAGCTCGTGAACTTCTCTGTAGCAAGTGAAATAAAATAATCGCATTGTTTGTGTTGCTTTTGGATATACAAAATCGTATATTTATTTTTCATTAGTAATCGTTTGGACAGAGAACATTATTTAGTTATGCTACTATAGTAGTTCGTTGTATGCTTTCTTATTTTAATTGCCGATAGTGTTTTTCTTAAGACTGTTGTCAATGGTTAAATAAACCAACTTTCACTCTTTTGGCAAGTTACCTTAGCGCCTAGCTAAGAAACAGGTTCTTGTTATAGACAGACTCCCAAAATCATGTAGTTTATTTCAAAGTTTTGTTTCACGCCAAAGATATACATTTCATACTTTTTCATAAATATTTTGCCGTTTTCAATTCCTTCTTATATAAATTGACTACTTTATATCATTGGCATTGTTTCGCACTCCCTTTTCCCGGGCGTTCGTGCTGGTTTAATTCTTCAGCCTTTTGCGGGGGGGGGGGAGTGGTTCCCTCGGGGTCCTCTGACACCAGAAGTGTACAGTGGGGCAGTGTGCGCGGCAGATTTGAGCGGCAGGCACTTGATGACTGGACTCGATTCATTTTTCATAGCTGCCAAGATTTCAGATTGCTAATGTGACATTTTAATAATTTCAGTGTAATTACGAGTGGCATTCATTGACTGAGTGACACTTTCTCGCTAGCAAAATCAAGCAATGAAGACAAGGGGAACAAATAAATATCAGAAATTATACCCTTTTAAGCTATGAGAAGCTCTAAAAAAGATCTTGAACTGGTACAAAACACCTGAAATGCAAGGTCACAAAACTATTACCCCTTCCTACTATAAATTGTGTCACCATGATATTAAACAATGAACATCAAAGACCAAAATAGTTGAAGAATATTTTGCTCTTTAAGCTATAATGTCGTTGACTCCGCTCCCATATGTTCGAACATCACCACCATCACACTTCAGTACTCTGATGGAGTCTCACCTGTGCCACATGCCAGGCTGAGCCGGCATCACTGTTGGCTAGGTTCTTAGGTAGCAGAGGGCCAGTGAGTCACCTGTAGGGCAGGTGGCTTGCCAACTGTGGTGCTCACAGAGGCCTAGTGTAGGGTGACCAGATCTTGAGAACCAAAAACCGGGACATTTGGGGAAAATAGAAGAAGGACTACAATTTTTCATCCACGGAATGGCGCAGAATGACAGCTGTCATCAACATAGGATCACAGAAGATGCATTAAGAAAGTAAATACAATGTATTTTCTACAATCAAAATTATACCTATTAAACTGCTTATTTATAACAGTTGCGAACTAGCAAAGCTTTAGAACACCCAAAAAAGTGCCTCTCACTGTTTTCAGTCAACCCCTTCTAAAAACCGGGACATGAGACAAAATTGCCGAAATCTGCCCGGACAGCTGGTGAAAAACCGGGACTGTCCGGGCAAATCGGGGACGTCTGGTCACCCTAGCCTAGTGGCTACACCTGTGTTGTGCTTGGCTGATCTCTGAGGTCTCTACCAGTCTCGCAGTTTAAATGTCAGATCCTCACTGAGCTTGCCTGCTGCTATGTGGGCTGCAGGCTGTCACCTTTAGTGTGTGTGGCCGCGGGAGGACACAGGAGCCCATCCGTATACATGCCCAGAGGCATTGGGCTCAAAGTTGCTGAAACAATAATAGGGGATGCTGGCGGCGATCTTATCAAGATTGATGTGACAAAAGATGATCATCAATCATCGGCAGAGGAGTGGGGAGAGAGCCAAGTAAGATAATGCTCTACCCCAGTGACACGGATTCAGCCAGGAAAAACATGCTACACTGCCTTTGCCCGCTCCTCAGTTACCCTGTTGGGACGGTCACCACCTGCACACAGTACATTGTGAGGAGTTATGAATCCAGGTCCCACCTTTCGCAGTGCACGAGCAGCACAGGAACAAACATCCAAGCTGTTTCATTATTGGGCCAATGAACTGAAGCAGCGCGCATTCGCCTACAAAAACAACATATCCTTGGAGAAGCGTGGAGGGCTGGCTAGACAATGAATATTAAATCCCTTTATTTGGAAGCAGTGATGGATGTGTTCAGTGCCGACGCAAGAACCCATGGCCTTTAAGGCGGCACTCTTTAAATCTTGTCTGACTCAGGGCCTAGATTTACTAACGGCTTGTTCTGGCACTAGCAAGACTCAAAGGGATTGAAAGCCGCAGCAGTGATTTACTTTCAGAGCAAAACGTGTTTTGTGCTGAAATGGTGGACTTTTCACAGTGCCAATTCCACTTTGTGTCAAGCTCGTATTTCTGGGGGAGGGTCACTGCAAACACCTATTGATTTTGAGGCAAAGTCTGACCTACTAAAGTAGCTGGAAAGAACTAGCGGCTAGTGGAAGCATCAAAGGAACTAAGTGATGGATGAAGTGCTTGAATTAATGAAAGAAGGCACAAACCAGGGATAGCATCGGATTCCCCCAGAAACCGATGCATTGCTGGTCTGCTGCAGCGCACAGCACACAGGCAGTACAGCTGATCCTTCTGTGGCTGTCCATGCTTTGGGGGTTTTATAGGGCGTTCCAAACAGAACTAATCAATATTCCAATAGCTTACGGCTTGCACCGTGCACAGGACCGATGCTTGTTCAAAGCACTAAACCGTGTCTGCGTCCATGTGAAAGTTATATACATCAGGTAAGTATCTGTGCCACGGGAGGACCAGTGAATAACTCATACAGTGTGCCCTGCTGGACATATGCCTCTTAAAACCCAGCTTCCAGGAGCCATAACGCTAGTTATAAATAACATGTCTCCCATCATTGGCCCTGTGCTAGTTAGTAGCCATGAGTAGTTCTGTGCCTCAATGTAAGCTATTATCGCAATTCATGGCATCATATGCCAAAGTGCAAAGAACATGCGCCAGGGTACTTCCAATGTATCTAAAGTTGGCCAAATATTCCAGAGTGTGGACGATTACATGAAGCCACTGCTGTGATATACCACAAGATGCAACAGCGAGAGCCCAGCCAGCCATCTTGTCCTGGTAGGAGGCACTGCCTGCTCTGCCATCAGGTGGTCGTGATAGTGACAGACCTTCCGGTGTAAGCGTGATGTTCAGACACTATTTGGAGTCAGCCATCTTCGGGAAGGAGTGCCATGTAACCCACTGTATGGGATCAGCATTTGTACAGCCAGTGGTTACCACTGTTGTGGCCACTAAACACTGGTGGTCTTTCATAGAAAGATCCACAAGTGTCGGGGAAATGCTGGGAGAAAGGTCGCTGCATGCCAAGAAGACATGTTGTAACAACAGTTCCACCCTGCTTTCCAGGCGTGCAGGTTCTTGCCTTTTGGTCCCAATGCACGGATTTTCTGGGCCAGAAGCAAAATATACCACATGCAGCGTTATTAGGCAAAAAGCCTTCTTTGGCCGTTTGCACTGTTTTAAATGCGTCCTTGCATCTATTTTTCATGCAAGAACTCCATTTAACGGTAAAAAATATCACACAGTCATGCATAACATGAACAGCTGCATGTATCCTGATCAGTCGCGTTCGGCCCTTGCATCGTGGTCGGATATTTAACGGAACAAGTCTCAATTATGCAAACAGAAGACACTGGCTCCATGGGAGACGGCGAGTCAGGTGTTGCTGTTTGTTGCATTTTATTTCAGTGATGTCAGACCCTCGTGACCCAGAGAGGCCTGCCCTGATCTGAGATCACAATTGTTTTTATTTTTTTAGGGATCTTAATCCGCACTACGCTTGCGGCAACTAAATAAAGTAAAAACTTCTCGATTGTGTGACCATAGAACTAAGTGCAGCAGCATGATCACCAGTGTGGCAGCATGTGCTCTGCACGACAGACAGTCACTACCAGCTTATTTCACCCCGGCTGAGCACGCGCAGGTGGTCAAGGCGCCAAAAATGCATGATAATGCATTTTAATGCCGTGATGCAGCCCACCACATTAAAATGTGTTCGTCTAATGCCTGATGCATGGTATTTGGCAGGGCTGATTTTTGACTTAGTTTTGTATGATGAATTGAGCGAAGCAGTGACGGTAAAGTCCCTGAATAAACGTTGCCTCAGAAACATTGTCAAAAAGGTGTTGAGAATTTTGCAAAAATTGAAGTGTCATAAATGCATGTGTGCCCTTATGGCGTGTGAGACTAGTCGATTACAATTTTTATTTAAGTTAAAAATGTCTTTATACGATTTGCAGAAGCAATCATAAAAGCACAATAGAAAAGGATTATTTAGAACAGCAATAAAAATGTATTCAATCATGTCAGTACAATTTCATAAATGAGCATGATACACCCCCATTAAAAACGGAGATAAACAAGCATTGGCATAGCCAATAGGTCTCGCCTTTGGGACATTAGAAGTGTTTAGCCATGCAACAGTTGATGTTGCACCAAGGATATTGTGCTGCATAATTAAATACTTATAAGGTCCCAAAGGCGAGACCTATTGGCTATGCCAATGCTTGTTACTCCTAGGCCCCTACACAACACCAAGGAACTGCCTTTGCAAAAGATCAGTATTCAGTTTCCACACCCCACTGGGGAGTGTTGCTTTTTATGTCAAACGACAAAGCTGCAGACAACCTCTTGCAGATACATTGGCTGGCTCAGAGGAACCTAAAGCTTAAAAAGCTACTTTGAGGAGTAGGTAAGAGGGAATTCAACACAAAGTCTTTTGCGCAGAGAGATGTCAATTATGGATTTAAACCTCAAGACCACCCAGGTCTGGTCAAAAACAGCAGAAGTCAGATGAGAGCAAAAAGCCAGAACTGATCAACTGTCTTCGAGAGGTAATAGTAGGTGCTGATCAATGGCCTTAGAAAGGAAAACAGCAAAACAAACACACAAAGATTTTCATACCAGTTGAAAACGAAATGGTTACCAGTAGGAGTAGTTTTGCAGCTTGAAGAATTTACTGGATTCACATGCTGTGCATTATTCCGCCATCTAGTGGTTGGGTCCGGAATTGTCTTATTTTTTCTTTCTTGTTTTGGTCGCTGTCGACCACCATTTGGTGCCAGGTACGTCCCCTGTGTGACGTCAGACGGTATCCTGGAGGTCGACGTGCGTGGTGGCCATCTTCGGATTCTTTTTTCTGTTTTCATTAGGTTTTGTAATCCTTGAGATGGTTTTAAATACTGTTGTAGTCTTTTGCTTCCCACCTGTTTGTTTTCCTTCTAGGGGAGGCCGGGTGGGTCGCATGTGAATCCAGAAAAATTTTCCAGCTGCAAAACTACTCCTACTGGTAAGTAATCATTTCGTTTTGCAGCGTGAATCCTTTTCTGGATTCACATGCTGTGCATCAGATTATGTAGCGGATTCTCCCCTTTCTGGGAGGCTGTGGTGAAAGGAAGACCTTGCAAACAGGTGTTTAAGCACCTTCTGTCCAATTTGAGCTTCCTTATTCATTTGTATATCCACCCAATAATGCTTTGTAAAGGTGTGTGGCGATGCCCATGTTGCTGCTGCGCAAATGGAGTCAATGGGCACATTGGCCATAAATGCCAGCGTTGCTCCTTTCTTCCTTGTGGAGTGAGCTGTTGGTTTCAATGTTAGTTCCTTTTTGGAGTTTTACATAACATAATTGGATAGCTTGTTGTTGTATTCCGCTTTAGGTGTCCGTATATAGGTTTTCCTGAAACATGTCCTTATATAGGCA
Organism: Calotriton arnoldi; assembly: GCA_963921515.1. Taxonomy (NCBI): domain Eukaryota; kingdom Metazoa; phylum Chordata; class Amphibia; order Caudata; family Salamandridae; genus Calotriton; species Calotriton arnoldi. Next base: position 220,639 of record CAWUFW010013173.1, read on the forward strand.
CAATTCGTATTGCCCTTATATAGGCATAAGATCCCAGTCCTTATTTAGGCATTAGCCATGCACTCCAAATACAGGCGATGTCACCGACATCCGTCCACCCTAACGTCACAGCGAGTTCTTAGAAACCAAACCCTAAGCCCAGCACAGGATTATTGATTTCTCCAAGAACTTATCTATTATGCATGAACCACTATTCCTTAAGGGTTCATTCCTGACGTCTTCCTCTGTCCGACTTCGTGTCAAAGCTAACATTCCAAGGCACCTACCAGGTATAAATATACCTTCCCTTGCCCAAACAAGCTAGAGGAGACCTCGACTTCAGAGGAGCCCGTATCCCGGCCTGACGCACTGAGAAGAGAAGCTGTCATCCCTGCTCGCAGAGAATCCAGCTCACAGTGTTCTGACTCCCTTCGCGGGGTGTTAGAGTTCGAGATCCGGAAGGAGATTCCCACCTCTCTCATTCTCAAGGTATGGAGCGGACTAGAACCTAGAGGGACTCTTGGCATACCAGACTCTTAGTATACCATACTATAGAATACTTCACCCACTTCTTACCTTGCCCTACACCTAGGCTAGGTTAGGTACACTGGGGTAGAACTAGCTTAGAGAAGCATCGTATGAGTACTCGCATTTTCAGCTCATGTTATTTATGTATGTGAATATATGTATCATAGCTAAAAGATAATGCTAGGGCAGTATTATTTCTTTCTACTGCTTACGCTGTACATTATATATCTTGCATACTGTCTTGTGATCATAACAGCTCATATCTCTTACACGAGAAACAAGACTGTTCAATAATTCCCTTTTTATTGAAACGCCCGTCTATTCTTTCTGTGTAACTCTGAGGAAACTAAGCATGCACGATTAGCTGAGTGAAACTGTTATCTATTGTTTCCACGATTCTGAGAGTGTTCCGATTCTAAAGGGAAACAAAGTTGTCATGTTTATGCGGTTGCCAGAAACTACTCCCTTCTTGTTTACAAGGAGTTTCTAGTGGCCTCTGAGTTAGCTGGCACAAAGTAATTAAGTTTAATATACTCGATAGGGACATACTGATCTCAGTCCTATGTCGAATCTATAGGGTATGTTATTCCAATGCGCAGAGCCTATTAGGGAAATAGGAACTACACTACATGGCGCCCAACTGTTTGGTAAGGCACTAATTTAACGCTAGATATTGAGTAACTCAGTCGTGCTTTTCTCTCAGAGACCCCTACTCACATACTCCATAAGACGTCTGGAGTGGGTAGGGTTAAATATCCGCCAAAGCTACATAGGACAAAAAACCTATAGATTAGCTGTTTGGTTTGTTCAACGTTGAAGGATACAGTGTTCCAAAATATTGTGCACCTTATCTTTTGTTTCGTTGAAACTTGTTCTACATTTTTCAAAAAACAAATGTCCGAACACTGGGACAATGGCACCGAGAACTGTGTAAATACGGCTGACCCAGTCGTAACAGCTTTTAACTTTACCGGTTTAAATGAAGCCGATGAGGGTGTTATAAACATCCATCCAAACTTAAGGAGAGCCATCACTCTAAAACTTATAAAACACAGCCTACCACCAAGAGGAGGTAGAGCAGTTTTCGTCATAGAGGCACACAAATCCTTTCAGACAGAGGTATTCTAATCATGGATAGTATTCCCAGAATCAAATCCAGTAACAAGAGTGTTTCACTTCTTTAAAGAAGAAGAACCGCCAGAGGAATATATTCCTTTCGAGGATATTGAAATTTCACTCACATACCAGGAGCATCATCTCTGGTTTAAAGGCGCCCTAAAACATCACAAAAACATTACCAGGCTCGGTCCACTAGGTAGACCAGGAGCAACATGGCCGATTCTAGCCGGCTACACACCTCATCCTGACATCGATGTAATGTCAGACGAGGAATTACTTACTCAACTACAAGAGTTAATAAAAATTTACAGACAATTAGCCAAATATATCATGCCGACTTTCACAGTCCAACCACCTATAACCATTCCAAATCAAACCCCTCAACAGGGGAATACACTAAAAATTACTCCACAGACTTTACACGCAGTCATGGGTAAAATGCCCACAAAACGTGAGCAAATTCCATTCTGGATAGCTCAAAAAATTACTCAAATCGAAGCAGTATTTCCAAATACTAGCCCGTATGAGAAACACAGAATCCTAACAATCTGTTTACCAATGGGGATCACAACACAACTGGAAGATTGCACCACTTGGGGCGCAGTCTTTGCTGCCATCTATACTAAAACACATGGTGTTCTGTCAATTGCAGTAATACCAGATGTCCTGAAACAAATTCAAAACGAATACGGGGCAGAACCTGCTTTGAATTTAGGTATGAAATTACTGAAAAACTTCGACCAGGTCTCAACAATAATATTATCTAATATTAAAGGGGAGGCAGCATCAGTGGCGATCCGCCAACGCTTAAGGGAATTTGATGTTACAGATCAACATGAACTACCCAGAATAATAGAACAATTTTATGCAGAATTAGGCAGAGATAGTTTGGGTGGAAAACCTTTGAAGCCAAAACTATCTGAAAGTCCTGAGAAGGACTATTAAACAAAGTCCTACATCTTCTAAAAAGAAGTGGGAAACTAAAACAAAATTCAAAAGAGACACGTTCTCAATCCCGAGGTAGGTCTCCTCAAAAGGAGCCCTCTGAAAGGAGGTATAACCTCAGGAATAGGGATAATTTAAGAAAACCTGACAGGTATCAAGATACTGATACACGTTCCTCTCGTACCTTTCAGATATCAGACATCGGAAAGAAGAGGACGGTCAGAACATAGAGAAGAACGCGTGAAATCCAAAGACGATAAACACGTTCAGAAAAATAAACCAAAACCTCAATTCACAAAAAAGAATGTAGCAGGTCTGAAGATCAGACATGCCGAGAATACTGAGAACACAGCTCAAGAACGGAGAATGGGCTCAGACAATGCTGGACAGTGCAGCAGAAGTCACAATAGCTCGCCAGAACCTGAAGGAACTTCTGGAGATAGTGGACTTGAAGGAGTACATCACAGTAGAGACTGTAGACACCAGGGTTAGTACTCCACAAAAGTTATATGAAATAACACTCCGAATGGAGGGAGACATACCAAGAAAAGTGAAAATACTCTTTTGGGAGAAACTTTCAAGGGGTTATGATATACTTCTAGCAGAAAAAGACTGGCCACCACAATTTGTCAGGGAGTGCCCACATGGTGAGGCCGTTATTATGCCAGCCTTCTCCAACCATATTCCAATTCACCTAAAATATACTTATGCCAGGAAATGGGCAGTTGCCCAGGCCCCAGCATTTTATAAAAATCATGTAGGATGGGATGAGGACTCACCTCACCACAAAATACATTTAAAAAATGAACCTACTGCACAAAGGCAGTACCCAATAAAGCAAGAAGCTAAAAAAACAGGTCAGGGAGATCTTAGATCAACTTGAATACCAAGGGGTGATTGAAACATGCCTCAATGAACAATCCTTTGTTTCCTGTATCCAAACCAGACAATACATATCGTCTAGTTTTGGTTTACAGACACTTGAACACTTGTTCTAAAACATTTGCAGTACAAAATGCACATAGTACAGCACTAATGAATAACATTGTGCGCAAAAAATATAAAACCACATTGGACATTTCAAATGGTTTCTTTTGTCAAAACATAGCACCTGAAAGCAGGTACTTAACAGCTTTCTCAATAATGGGGACCCAGCATCAATTTTGTAGACTCCCACAATGGTTCAAAAACAGTCCGGTTTATTCTCAGCAAGAGTAACAGAGTTACTACAAATTTATGATAATGAGGCATTGTCATATGTCGATGACATCTATCTGACAGACGATGACCTGGATAGGCACTTGAACAGGGTGAGTACCATTATATTGGGCTTCGCCTCGGAGGGCTATAAATTCAACTTTAAAAAATCTAGAATTGCCCATCTCAATGTCCTTTTCCTAGGATATGAGCTTTCAAGTGAAGGCAAGAGCCTGGCAGCCAACGTTTTAGAAAAGTGCGCGCTGCTCCAACCTCCAAATACGCTGAAAAACGTACAATCCATCTTGGGTTTCCTAAATTTTGGAAGAACTTACATTCTAAATTACGCAGAAAGGGTTAAACCTCTACGAATTAATCAAACCTGATTTTTCAATCAAACATTGGACACAAGAATACAGAAATCTTGCGTTCACTCCAAGCTAACATGTTAGCAACAAATCACTTACAAACATGCGTAAATACACGCAATTGTGTGATCCGAATAATTTCGGGACAATGCAGATTCACCTATTTAACATTTAATGAGGGTGAAAAAGTACCAATAGCATACAAATCACATTTGTACACACAAGCAGAAATGCGCTTCACTTCAACAGAAAAAATACTGACAGCAGTTCAAACCGCTGTAGCAAAAGAAAGAGCTCTAGCCCAAGGGAAACGCATTATTGTCGTAACTCCAGTACCAGCCTTAGAGGCGGTTACAAAAGCGAGCATTCCAAATGCGAAAGCTTTACATCCTAGATGGATACAATGGGTTAATTCTCTTGCTGCAACAGATGTTGAATATGTTTTTGATCCTTATTTAAAAGCACAAGCGTTCCTGCAATATGAACATGTATGTCCTCTGACCACTGAAATTCTGCCTCTCGATCAGTATGAATTTATAATTTGCACTGACGGATCCGCACAACCCGCTACAGGGAGTAAGCAAGCTTACAGTGCAGCATGCGTAATCGTTAAAGGTCGCATGCAAGATGGTAACTTCAGACCAATGGTCACTAAAACTCAATCTCTAGGAGATTGCACAGCTCAGCGAGCTGAACTACAAGCATTCAAACTGGCACTTGAAAGTACAGATCGCGAATTCCCCACACTCCTAGTGTGCGATTCCTTTTACTGTGTTCAGTCGTATAATGAATATATACAGAATTGGCTTGAAAACTGGTTCAAAGATGCAAAAGGTGGCACAATAAAGCATAAAACGCTTTGGGAACAAGTAGTTCAGTTAAATAACGAACTACCAAAGGCTCACGTAATACACACGCCGAGTCATCAACGTGATGGCGTTCACGTTGCAGGGAATTCATTGGCTGACGAAGCCGCAAAGGGGCTGTTCAGACGGCTTCCGTAGCTGCGATCACTCGTTCAAAACGAGAATAGACAGTGAGATATTGTTGGCTGTCAATGCTTCAAGCAAAGGCAGTGGTGCAGCGTTACCAAAGAAATTTCCACTCAAGTACTCTTATGTAATTGATGCGAACAACGTTCCTTTTGCTTGAATCCCTGGAGTGGGGGATAGGGTAATTCCAAACATGGAACGTAGATTAGGACTAATCCTAGCAGCACATGAAGGGATAGCGTCTGCCCATGCAGGTGTTTCTGCAACAGTATCTTTACTTAAACAAAGATATTGGTGGCCTGGCATTAGGAAACAGAGCAAGAACTATGTTTTGGAATGGAAATAAGCCAACAGATGAAAGTCTCCACAGTGAAACGTCCTGCGCAGACACCCCTGTTGATTTCAGACAAACCATTAGCTTGTGTTTACCTGGATCACTGCGGTCCCTTGCAAAGGGACGGTAACTATAAATATATAATGGACGCAGTGGATTCGTGCTCAAGGTTCCTATGGATTTGGCCTCAGCGCTCGGCGGACGCTCGAACTGTTATAAAAGATTTGCGAGTCTTTATCGGCACATACGCAATTGGCACACTACATTCCGACCAGGGCCCTGCGTTTAGCTCTCGGGCTTACAAAGAAGCCATGGCCAGTTTGGGCATAGCATTGCGGTACTCCTCTCCGTTTCCTCCTGAGGGAAATTCTGTTGTGGAAAGGAAAAACCGGGACATAAAGCAGTCTATAACAGCTAGAGTATTAGGTTCGGGTGATGGGTCAAACATCTTTAAGGGGTCCAACGCTCATTAAATAATTTGCCAAGAAGTTCTCTAGGGGGGGTCACTCCATATGAGGTCCTATTTGGGACAAGAATGTGGGTTCCTGATCTCGAATGTAAAGGCACAGTGGTGGAAAATAAACCCTTTGATATCAAATATCGTTTGGCTGTTTTACAGGATCTAAATGAACTAAGATCGAAACAAAGCAACGTGTTCCTGAAGCCAACCACCACTGGGGAAACACCGGCAGTCCCAGCAAGGCCTGTCTGGATCCCAAAAGTTGGGGATCTAGTCAGAGAGAAAAGTGCGGACAAGAAGGAATTTGGACCTTCTTACAGACAACCAGTACCTGTCCTAGCCGTACACGGAACAAGAACAGTACTTCTGCCGACCCTTGCTGGAAAAAAGGAGAAAAGATTTGTGTCAATCGACCTCATCAAACCACACTATGTGGCCAATACTAAATAGTAGGCCTCGTGGACTCAGACCTAGCAGCAGACGCACTGCTCTCGCTACTATCCAAGAGGTTCAGACTGAAAGACTCATAACCATCGAGAATTCAGCAGTAAGAGATGAAGGACTAAGCAATAATGCTATGGAACTCGTCCCTCTTGAAACTCAAGTAACAGTTCGTCCAGATACACCTGTCTACACCAACGTAACAAGTGATCAACTGGTTCCAGCGATTTCAACAAATCCGGATGCAATTCCAACAATTGACAGAACTGCTTCTGGCTATTTCATTAACTTTGATACGTTTTCTGAGGATCCGAGTGAACCTGAAACGACGCCAGCATCAAAAACTTTCAAACAACAAGTACAAGACCTTTTTTATTTCCTGAAAAAGACTTATCTGGTTTCACCATGGATTATTTCTGGAATATTTTTCTTTCTGCTTTCGCTAGGACTATCAGCGTGCTTATAAATGGCAGATACATCCATATGGACACAAAGTAAAAATGTGAACTTACTTTTGAAACCACACAAATCATCCCATCGTGAAGCAAGAGACTTGTCAGCAGTGAACATCACAGCCGCTCCTATACAGGATGGTATAGTGTGGGACAAAACAGATTTCGATATATTTGGCCCGACGGAACTTTTGAACATTCCACATTTATTTAAAATTTCATTAAGTGATTTATTTCCTCCAGTACCTATTCTGATGATTGGGACTTTGAGACTGTAAATGACATGATGTCTGATCTAGAAAGGTCTGCTGCATTCTCCAACAATGAATACTTAGAGGGTTCATCAGACTACGAACAGCTTTATTGTTACAACCACTATGGTCATCATTTCTTGCATAAATCAGCAACACCTAGAAATGTGTTTATGTTTAACCAATGGGAACATTGTCCTACACCACCAAAAGGTAGTTCAAAAAGGTTTGCTAAAAAGTTTCCCCATTTTTCAGGGTACAATACATCTGATCCAGAAACATTTTACTATAAAAATGTAAACAAAACAGGACAGAAAATTATGTTAACTAATACAAAACAGATTTACTCTGCAGCCTTTATTACCCAACTGTCTAGACATGGATTTGACTTTTGGAAAGACACAATTGAGACTAAAACTGTCTGGGGTTCTAAAGATTGGCAAGTACAGGGGATAGAAGCTTTGTTTAGAGCATGTATCATCCCTCAGCAAATAATGTTTTTGAATGACACTGTGCAACAAACGTCTTGCCTTGGTTTAGCTAAGATCAAAGACATGAAAACACCTTCTGTACCAACACCTGCAAGTAATAGTACTACACAGGGAGCGGTCACAGTAGACACAATACTACAAACCAACAGAACAGATCCTGATTGGAAAAAATGGTTACTCTGGCCCACAGACACAAACATCTGTCAAGAAAGATTCCTGAATAGAATACAGGGCTTTACTATCCATAGGCCAGACCCACGATATGTTCAACGACAACATCCGGGGGTAGTAACAACATACAGTGTAGGAAAATTGTGCCTCGACTGGTTACAAAAATCTACACTCTAGGATGTGAAACAACACTTATCTTTACTTAAAGAAGACGCAGACCTTAGGGATTTCTTGCTAGGACCGAGAAAACGCGACAAGAACGTTTCATATATGCCGGCATTTATGCTGCTTATAATGAAGTGTGGAAGGTTTCACAGGCAGAGGCCGCAGAACGAATACTTGAGCTTGATCGTATTAACTTAGAGAAAACTCTCTCTGTGGTCGACAATGGGTTAACAACTTTGTCATCCAGAATTTATTCCTTGGACAACATTGTATCCTCTGCTATTGACATACTGGAACAAGATTTAGCCATGTTACAACAAGGCCAATCTCAGTTACGTTCTATTATGTTATTAGGCTGGACGCTGCAATCTTTGCGTGCAGGCTATGTGCCTGGGCGTTTTATCAACACGTCATCTCTGTTTGCAGAATACAATCTAACAGATAAACAGATGGAACTGGCACAAAGGGGAGCAAAGTATACAGTGCTGAGCATTGAAAAACTGGAAAAATTACCATTTACGGTAGCAGAAAAACCAGCTACAGAATGGCTTATCCATGGCAAAATCACTCTGCCTGTCACTACTTTTCAGTTTCAGTATTGCCTCAAACAAATGCAAGCAGGCAAATATGAAAGGTTGGGTAAAGAATACATTAAGACATCCTGGGATTTACCTTACGAATACAGATGTTGGAGTGGGGATCGTGAAGTGTTTCTAAGCGGTACACACTGTGAAAATGCACTAAGCGGTTCACTCATATGTCAGGACATTTCTTTACACGGGGCTTGTAATGGTTCTGTGGCAAATTTGTCCTGCCACCAGCAGGGTACACCAGCTACTGTGATTAATCCAACGTTTGGCCAACTTTCTAACGGGAGTTACCTCATGTTGAATGATCAGAGTTGCTGTGGCATGTTGCCAGGAATCCCATATCTGGTAACGGTCGACTCCAGGGTTACTTGTTGTATGCAAGTATTGTTCCCCCCAATAGACACAGTCAGGGAGTCGTCTCTATGGCCTTCATTGAATGTTTCTTTTATACGTTTTGATACTTAAAGCAGAAAGAAAGCCATGCTTTTGCAACAGACCGCGCCTTTGATCTCGGCCAAAGAAATCTATGATTTACAAATTGCAAGGACTTCGGCTGAGATACAGGCTTTAATTCGTACAAACTGCCCTATACATTTCGTAGAAATGATCGGACGTATCTTAAACATGTCTGATACGAGCGGGATTGTACATATATTTAAGACCATCTGTTCAGGACTGTTAGCACCCTTCCAGGCAGTCCTCGGAATCATCCCAAACTTCGCACATTCGGTGTTTGGTGGTGTGCCATTAATTCTAGCACTTGTTGCAGGAATCCTGTTCCTATTCCTACTTTTACGCTATGGCAAGCCTATCAACCGGCGTCACTCCCAGCGATGTGGAGAAAGCTCTCCTAGAACGGAAGTGTCTTGAGCGCATAGTGCAGCTTTTTGGCATGCCTCGTCTACGGGAACTTAATACAACATGGTTCCTGTCATTTAGACCAATCTGGCAAGATTGCATCTTACCTGTTCTACGCTGCCTGCTTTGCGGTGAAGAATGCGTGCTAGACACCTGTCTAACACTCCCATCAGTCATGCCAACGGATATCGATACTCTGCTGGACCCGATAACGGCCCATGCTCTGTGTTGTCCCCAGAGGCTACCAATCCTGATGACGGCATTCATTGAGATCTCACAGATGCTTCCTGCTGCTGCTGAGGTACGAGATGGTTCAACAGGCACACAGGTAACAACGGACGCAAACATTGCTGCGGCATCTTATGCTGAAGGCGATGCTTCTCATCTCTGTGCAATTAACCTTCTGAACGAGGTGTTCCAAATGTCACCAACATCGGTAGACGATATTTTGTCTACAGAAATAGATGATTTCATGTTTACACAAGACCCATACACTGACTTTGATTCGGCTCACAGTGTACCAGGGACGCAATGAATTTGGCCTCCATATTTTCAAAACAGAACAAAACTTGGAACTCTTCCTAAAATGGAACTTTTTCTTTTTCTTTATTTTTTGAAAATACATGGCAACTGAATCTGCGTACAGTAGAACAATTCATATAAAACGGACTTCTTTGAATACTTTCAGGGACACGTCACCTTAATCTACTAAAATTTCATTTAGTACCATGATATGCAATGGCTTTGATTTTTGAAAACTTGTCAACCATTTCATCATATGTATATACTTCTGTTTATTCATTCATGTTGCATTTATTTCCAATATATGCTTAGAATGAAAAAAATGCTTTAAAATGTACAGTACCGATTGCATTACATGTTTTAGCAACAGTTCTTTTAAAAACTTCTTTTAATATGCTTTTAGAAATGTTTTTAGCAACATGTGGTACTCAGTTTAAAGTTTAGCATTTAGTATGATCGTTCATTCGAAAGTGGAGTGGGTGTTGTATTCCGCTTTAGGTGTCCGTATATAGGTTTTCCTGAAACATGTCCTTATATAGGCACACTTAGCATTGCCCTTATATAGGCATAAGATCCCAGTCCTTATTTAGGCATTAGCCATGCACTCCAAATACAGGCATGGTCACCGACATCCGTCCACCCTAACGTCACAACGAGTTCTTAGAAACCAAACCCTAAGCCCAGCACAGGATTATTGATTTCTCCAAGAACTTATCTATTATGCATGAACCACTATTCCTTAAGGGTTCATTCCTGACGTCTTCCTCTGTCCGACTTCATGTCAATGCTAACATTCCAAGGCACCCACCAGGTATAAATATACCTTCCCTTGCCCAAGCAAGTTAGAGGAGACCTCGACTTCAGAGGAGCCCGTATCCCGTCCTGACGCACTGAGAAGAGACGCTGTCATCCCTGCTCGCAGAGAATCCAGCTCCCAGTGTTCTGACTCCCTTCGCGGGGTGTTAGAGTTCGAGATCCGGAAGGAGATTCCCACCTCTCTCCTTCTCAAGGTATGGAGCTGACTAGAACCTAGAGGGACTCTTGGCATACCAGACTCTTAGTATACCATACTATAGAATACTTCACCTACTTCTTACCTTGCCCTACACCTAGGCTAGGTACAGTGGGGTAGAACTAGCTTAGAGAAGCATCGTATGAGTACTCGCATTTTCAGCTCATGTTATTTATGTGAATATATGTATCATAGCTAAAAGATAATGCTAGCGCAGTATTATTTCTTTCTACTGCTTACGCTGTACATTATATATCTTGCATACTGTCTTGTGATCATAACAGCTCATATCTCTTACACGAGAAACAAGACTGTTCAATAATTCCCTTTTTATTGAAACGCCCGTCTATTCTTTCTGTGTAACTCTGAGGAAACTAAGCATGCACGATTAGCTGAGTGAAACTGTTATCTATTGTTTCCACGATTCTGAGAGTGTTCCGATTCTAAAGGGAAACAAAGTTGTCATGTTTATGCGGTTGCCAGAAACTACTCCCTTCTTGTTTACAAGGAGTTTCTAGTGGCCTCCGAGTTAGCTGCCACAAAGTAATTAAGTTTAATATACTCGAAAGGGACATACTGATCTCAGTCCTATGTCGAATCTATAGGGTATGTTATTCCAATGCGCAGAGCCTATTAGGGAAATAGGAACTACACTACATTGTACTATCCATCTTGCAATAGCTGCTTTTGTGATCGCAGATCCTGTGATGTTATGTGCGTAAGCAACAAACAATTGCTTGTTTTCCTGATTTTTTCTGTTTTCTGTAAATAATACAGTAAAGCCCTTCTTACATCCAGGGTATGAAGGCTTCTTTCTGCTTTTGTTTTTGGGTCTTTGAAGAAAACTGGCAGTAGAATGTTTTGATTTAAGTGATACTTAGATACCACTTTTGGTAAGAATTGTGGGTTAGTTTTTAAGATTACTTTATCCTTTAGGATTTGTAAGTAGGGTTCTTGGATAGTTAATGCTTGCAGTTCACTTACTCTTCGTAATGATGTTATAGCAATGAGGAAGGCTCTTTTGAGAGTAATATGCTTGAGATCCGCTGTATGCATGGGCTCAAAGGGCTTTGTCATCAGTTGAGAAAGTACCGTATTTAAGCTCCATGTTGGTACAGGAGCAGCTCTTGGTGGAGCTATTCTTTTTGCTCCTTCTAGGAATCTTTTGATGACTGGTCTTGTAAAAAAGCTTTTGCATGTTTTTCCTCTTGTATATGCCACTATGGATACAAGGTGCACTTTGAGGCTTGAAAAATTGATGTTGCTGTCCAAGAGGTAAGTAAGATATGTAATAACTGTTTGTGTATTAATAGAATTTGTTTTGTTGTTAGTGGTGCACCATGTGGTGTATCTTTCATTTAGCAGTATAACATTTTCTTGTTGACGTTTTTCTTGCTTCTTTTAGAATTTCCATGGTTCTGAGCGGTAGATTGAGGTGTCCAAATTCTATGTATTCAGGCGCCAGGCTGCTAGTTGTAGTGTTGCTGGCTCCGGGTGAAAGATCTGTCCTTGTTGCATTGTCAGCATGTCTTTTTCTGCTTTGATCCTGATCATTTCTCCTTTGGATAGTTCTAGGAGAGTTGAGTACCATGTCTGCCTTGGCCAGTGAGGAGCAATGAGAATCAGGTTTGTTCTTGGTTCTTTTGCAGCACTCTTTGTATTAGGGGTATTGGTGGAAAGGCGTAAACAAATGTCTGTTACCAGTGGAGTGAAAGTTCATTTCCCTTTGACAGGTGGTGTGGAAACCTCGAGGCAAAGCTTTGGCATTTCCTGTTCTGCATAGTTGCAAATAGGTCCAACACTGGAGTTCTCCAGATGTTGAATAGATACTGCACTGTTGTCTGCTTTAACTCCCATTCGTGGGAGCAGTTGTTCCGTCTGCTCAGTTGGTCTGCTGTAATGTTGTCTATCCCTGGTAGATGTACTGTTAGTAGACTGATCTTTTGGGGTATTGCCCAAAGCCAGATTTCCTGTGCAAGTTTGCAGAGGGGAAAGGACCCTGTTTGTTCAGGTAGTACATTGTAGTTGGATTGTCTGTTTGTATTAATATGTTTTTCCCCTGAATATGTTTCTGGAATGCTTTGAGTGCCAGAAAAACTGTTTATCTAAAAAAAATTGATATGTTTGGTTGAGTCCTTTTCGCTTCACTGACCATGAACTTTCAGCTGGTTGAGATATGCACCCCACCCGTTGAGTGATGCATCCGTGGTGACTATCACAGATGGAGTTGGGTCCTTGAAAGGTCTCCCCTGTGCTATGTTGTTGGATGCCCACCATTGTATCTGTGCCTGCACCCTTTGTGTAAAAACCACTAGATCCTCCCAACATCCTGTGGCTTGTGACCAGCCGTTGGTAGGCCATTCTTGGAATGGGCGCATGTGTAGACGAGCGTGAGGGATGAGTGGTGTTAGAAGGTGGTTCTGACACTCTGAGCCGCCCGGATTTTGCCTTTTGAGCACCTATTTGTTGAGCTTTTACTGTGGGAGAGCCTCATAAGTTGGCACTCACCCACAGTGAATTCATGATGAAAGAGACTGCGTGTGGATTTTACTGGCGTCCCCCTAGCTTGACTAAGGGGCACCGGGCTGGTTACATGCAGACATGTGTACATGCGTGTGCACACGTGTGTGGGCTGCGCAGGGGAGATTCCTGGCGTGCGCAGTCCAGGAGTAGCTACAAAGTGAATGGTGTGGCAGGACTTATGCAGAATTGGGTGGTGACATGGAATAGGCTTTATACAGTGGGAAGAAACATGCCAGGGAAAGTCAGTGTGCTTTACAGTATTTATTCCATTATTCTCTTGTGGGGATAGGGAGTACATGGGCTAGTTTTACTTTCCTAGGGCCTCCAAATTCCAGACACGCACCAAAGTCCACTGTAACCTATGTGAGAAGAAGTATTCTGCAGAGTCCAAAGTCATATTTGTACTGCTTTTGGGTCATCCAGAAATGTTATATTTCTCCGAGTCAGCTCATAACCAGGGCCTGGCTGGGGGCTGACCCCAGCCGCCTGGATTGAGGACCTTCCCTCCAAGGAGAGAAGATGGGTGGAGCTACAGGCTAATCCATCAGCAGCTGTCACTGGGTGCCAGGCACCTAGCTGCACAAGGGAAAAGGCAGCTCTGGGGGGGGGAAGGGGCTCTCAGAGACCATGTGGCAGGAGACCCTGGACGATGCCATTTTGAACAAACCCAGAGGTCTGGGCAGGAAGGAGGGAGCAGGGGCAGGGAAGGGATGTGTCGCCGTGTGATAGGGCAAACAGACTTCCTGCCAGCCCCCTCCCCAAATCTTTAAAAAGAACTTGAACAGGAAGAGGAACTCTCTCTGGGGTGTGGTCTGCTGAGGCAGAAGGTGCTGGAGCCTGGCGCAATGGGCAGTTGGAAGGAGGTACCCCCCCCCCCAGACTGTCCCAGGATCCTGAACAGCGCCAGAAGAGACCAGGACCAGTGCGCAGAAGCAGGGGCCTCTGCGCAGGGAGAAGAGAGGCCCAGGAGAAGAGCCAGGCGAAAGGCTGGCGCAGGGAGCCAGTGAAGACAGCTCCCTGCTGAATGCCCCTCCTTGAGACCAGGAGGGTGAAGGAAAGTGCTCCCAGGGGCTGGGGTGCGCCACCAGGAGCAAGAAGAGGCCAGAATCGTGAAGATCGGTCCCCTGGGGGCTGAGAAATACCCCCGGAAGGTGGGCGACCGTTGACCTCTGGAAGGACCGACGACGAAGCGCGTGGGGCTCCGCTGCCGGTCCATGATGTGCCCCCGGGGTGGGTCAGGTTCCGGGGGCTGCCCCAACAAGAAGAGAAAGCCGGGGAGCGCTGTCGCGCTCCCCGTGAACTGATTCCCAAAGTGGGGGTACCAGGAGCCCACCCTGGCCCCCCGAAGCCACGGGATGAGGGGGAGTGCCGTCGCGCGTCCCCCTCACGGGAGAAGACAAAGCCGGGGAGCGCCGTCGCTCTACCCGTGAAAATGACCCAAGCGGGGTGCCAGGAGCCCACCCTGGCCCCCGCGGACTGTCGATGGAGGGGAGTGCCGTCGCGCCCCCCTCGAAGATGTTCGGGGGCCCGGGATCCCAACTCCGGGCCCCGTGTGAGGAGGTGGAGGCGGGGAGCACCATCGCGCCCCCCGCCAAGGAGAGCAGGCGGCGCGCTCCCCGTGAAGGTGGCAGCACAGGGGGCCCGGGACCCCATCTCTGGGCCCCGAAGAGGAGGAAGACAAGTCAGGGAGCGCCGTCGCGCTCCCCGTAAAGATGTCCCCAGTGTGCAGCGGGAAGGAGGGGGGAGTGCCGTCGCACTCCCCCGAGGCACGAGCGCGAGCCTCCGTGTCTGCCCGCCGGAGTGGGCAGACCAGAATGCACACGCCGGCTCCCGCGGCCGCACACGAGGTGCGGGCCGGGAGGGAGCCGGCAGGGGCAGTCGGGGGTGGACTCCCGGGCTGCCCCCATCAGTCTGCCAGCACGGGGTGCCCGGGTGGGACCGGGCCCCCGCAATGAAGAGAGGAGCGGCCGGGGGTGGGCTCCCCAGGCCGCGAGAACCACTCACCGGCAGCACGGGGTCTGGGTGGGACCGGACCTCCAACGATGTCCTGGAGCGGCCAGGTGTGGGCTCCCCGAGCCATGGGAGTCCTCACCGGAGGCACGGGGTCCGGGTGGGACCGGACCCCCAAAGAGGTCGTGAAGCGCCAGGAAGGACATCACGGCTCTCCCCCGAGCAGCGGGAGAGCCGCTGCTCTAATATGCAAAAGGACCCATAATGCCTTGCAGGCCTGGACCGGCCTGCAAGGGAAAAAGTGTTTCCTCTGGTTGTGGTGGCCCCAGGAGAACGGGGTCACCACCACACGGGTGCAAAGGTGCAGGGGGAGCTGCAGGAGCAACGCAGTCTCCCCCAGCACGAAAATGGATGACCCCCCCCCCTAAGTCTTATGGGGACTTGAAATGGATAACCCCTCAAGGGCTCAGTCAGCATTTTAACACCTCCTGGGCTGGAACTTTTGTTCTACAGCTGGGGGTGTTTTGAGAAATGCACCAAAGGATGAAGGACTGACCTGGAAATGTCTGGAGAAGGGCATCCCCTGGAGGTGAAGAGGTGTAATTGCACCCGAAGTGCATTTACTAATGTTATTCTTTCAGAGAGACTGAAAGTCACATGTGGAATGTGAAGTACCTGTGTAAGGTGATGTTAAGCTAAATGGGGTTATGTTGCTGGACCTTCCTGCTAGGGGGTCTGGCTGTATTTACGTAATCCTATGATTTTACCTGTGATTCCTTTTACAGTGAAGAGGTGCAACTGCCAAGGTTATTTCTTTTAAAGGGACTGTAAGTCACATGTGCAAGGTGATGTCTTAAGCCAAATGGGGTGATGTTGCTGGACATTCCTGCTAGGGTGTCTGGCTGTATTTGCATAATCCTGTGATTTTACCTGTGATGCCTGTTAGAGGCTGTGATTGCAATGCATTACAACTGTTATCAGCTATGAAAGTACCTCATTTAAAGTGGTGCCCAAACATGTATTCTTGCTGCTGCGTTAGGTGAAGAACAACCCAGACTGTTAGCCCCTAAGATGTAGAGGTGTATACTATATAGTCAGTATGACATGGAGAGTCAGGGTCATGTGTCACCAGGGCAGGTGTACCTATTTTTAATGCTGGTTGAGGTAACGGGGTGGGTCGCCACTGGGATGGTGCCAGTGCGCAGGGCCCTCGCCCCGGGTTGTGTTCAACTAAGTGCATTAGGGTGCAAGATGATGTGCATACATGGGAGTGGTGGTACTAGACCACCCCCCCTTTAGGAGGGGTGGGACTGCTATGTAATGTCACAAAGTAATTCCAAAAGCTTATGTACATTTGTAAATTGTTGCATAGTATTGAGTAGTGTGTGTGTTTAATAAATGTACTCTTACTTTTATAAAGCAAAGTACAGACTGGACAATCCATTATTGAGTGTTATTTCTGCGTACTGGTAAATGGCGATTACTAGCCCACACCACCTCCCTTGAGTAAGCCTCAGACTGCTCTGCAACGCTACCCTCTGAGAGTCAGGCGCTACAATTGGGCGTTTGGTTCCCAGTGAAGGACAAATGTAGTCATGTTATTTGTGCAGGCCTCACAGATACTGCCTCGTTTTCCAACATTGGTGTCTAGCGGCGGGAAACATAGTATCCCATTCTGGTGCGCATTTATAGCATTTGATAAGTCCAGTTTTGCAACACATTACCTATGCAATACTGAGCAAAGGGAAGAGCGAAAGGCTCTGAGAAGGGTTCAAAGTTTTGGTTATGTGAACTATAAGTATGAGAAAGGAAAGCCCCGCGCACATATAGGTCATGTGAAGATATTATGGTTTAAATGTAAACTGTATTGATATGACTGAGTTAATGTTGATTATCATGTGCTAGCGGGATGGTGCTTTCCAGGAAATGATTGCATACAAATGTTCTAAGCCATATTGTACACCTTTGAACCCTAACACTACACCTGCATGAGGAGGGTGTCTCCTCAAGACATAGGGACAGCAACTGATACCTACATCACAGATTGGGGTGTAGGGGTGGATTGACCTTTATGGGGGGCAGGAGAGGTAGGGGGGTCCTTGGAGATTCCCGCGCTTTTTAAGGGCAGGGAGGGTGTCCACAGAAGGGGCCCCAGATATCCTTCCCCGCTGAAAGTTTCTTGCCATTGGCGCAGGCCAAAACCACTGAAAGGGTGGGGCAGGAGGTTTCTTTACCCCGGGTAGTAACACCCCAGGGGTTCCCATGGTGGGGGACCCCAAGAAACTTTTCCCATGGTGGGAGGAGGGTGTGGTAGAGATGTGTGTCCGGCAGGCCCCCAGGTTAACTGGCGGGGAGGTGAGCAACCCAGGGGTGGCCCATGGTAGTGGGTGGCCCCAAAGGAGGGTAGTTCTTGAGTGAGGGTGTGTAGTGGTAGCCCCTAGGTACACTAGGCGGGCTAGGTAACTGACCCAGTGGAGATCTGAGGGGGGGTGATGTACTCCCTAGATTCCAGGTGAAGGGTTAGTGGTGGACCCTGAGGTGTCAGGGTCGGGTAAGTGGTTACCCAAGGAAGCAACAGGATGTCATTCTGGAGCTGGTGTTGTGAACCTGAAGTGGTGGCTGGGGCGATGCCTAGCCGGTGACCAGTCAGGTAGGTTCTGTGGGGCTTGGACCCCAGGACCAGGAGCATGGGGGTGTTCCCCTAGCTCGCGGCAGGAGGTGGACTTCTGCAAGGTAGTACCACCCTGAACACAGGTGGGGCCCATCTTAAGTGAAGGGACCCTGTGCTTCAGAGGAGGGTGGTGCAGGCCTAGCCGGGATCCTGAGGGTCCCTGGCTGAGTGTGGTAGTACTACCCTGAAGGCAGGTGGGGCCTATCTTAAGTGAAGGGACTCTGCTCTTCAGAAGGGGTGGTGCAGGCCATCCAGGGATCATGTGGGTCCCTGGACGGTCTCCCAAGGGCTGCAGGGAGACCGGGGAGAGCCATGAGAGGTGGGCCTGGGTGTAGCCAACTCGGGGCCCACAGGCTCTCTAAGGGTACTCCGGGAGGAGAGAGCGCCTCTCGGAGGGAAGGGTGCATAGGCCCTGTTCTCGCAGCGGAGAACAAGGAAGGGGTCTAGGCTCCTGGGGTAGTTTCCGTGTGGATCTACTGACGGGGGGAATGAGCTGTAGGATGTCTGACGAGGCACCCTCAGTGTTCCTCCCTGGCACTGCCAGTGTGGTAGTGAGGCCGGTCTGAGGTCCTATCAGGGAGCCAGGCCAGTAGCCAAAGGTGCTTTTCTGTGTGGGGAAAGCACGAGTGGCTGTGCTTTCTTTAGGGAAGACAGTCATCCCGAAAGGGTGGTGGCAGCTGAATGACCCCAGCGGCAGGGTGAGGGTCCAGAGAGGTTGCATCTTTGGGGTGCAAGGACAAAAAGGAGAGAGGGTACTGGTTGGAGCAAACTCCGGAAGGGAGACCAGTTAGTGACCCAGGGGATGGGATGTAGACCTATCCCAGAAGACCGCATCGGTGCTGAGGCACTGTACCCTTGTCCAGAGAAGTGGTAGGCATAGTGTTGCGTGACCAAGGGCAAAGGTGGGCCTAGTTAGGCTGAGTCCATGTAGATAAACACATGCCTGTCTAAAGTGTTCGCCTGGTTTAAACAGAACCAACTGATGTGTAATTCTGAAAAGTCAGAAATTATCTTCTTTGGTCACAACCCAGGTGAGGAATGGCGCAAATGGTGGCCACGGAATATGTCTCCCCCTGCAAGTTCTGCCACCACTGTCAAAAACCTTGGGGTGAAAATGGACTCGGACATGTCCATGAAGTCCCAGGTCCAAGCAGTGGCTGGCACTTGCTTCGGCCTTCTGAAAATGTTGAGGAATTTTCTTCCACTACTCCAGTCCCTCATAGGAAAACAGTAGTTCAAGCATTGATCATATCCCGGCTTGATTATGTGAATGTGTTGTACCTAGGCCTCCCTGACTATCTTCTTGGCCGTTTACAGGTGGTGCAAAACGCCGCGGCAAGAGCCATACTTATGGTTGGCCTAAGGGCTCATATGACCCCCCCTATTTGAAGTCCCTGCACTGGCTCCCGGTGCGCAAGAGGACAAATTTGAAAGCTTTGGTACTGGCCTACAAGGCTTTTTACAATATATGAGCCCCATATCTGAGAAACAGAATCAAGCAGTATGCTCCACCAAGAAGTCTGAGATCTTCCACCCTGCAGCTCTCTATTATTCCTAGGTTTTCTCGTTCTCGCCTGGGTGGTCGTTCTTTTCAGGTGGTAGCCTCTCAGCTTTGGAATAATCTGCCGCCCGCTCTACGTCATGCCCAGGATCTCCTCAGCTTCAGGCGAGGCTTAAAAACCTGGCTTTTCATGCAGTAAAGTAGCTGTCAGGAGCGTGCTCGTTCTGTTCTGTCATTGGTTTCCTTTCTCAACGCCGGGACACTCCTGGGAGTAGCCGCGCGCTTTATAAGTGCCCAGTAACATAACATAACCGTGAGTGGCCTAGAGGTATCTAACCTAGAGCCCGGAGGGTTCTTAGGGTAGTCTGGGATCCCTGTCATGGGTGGAGATTTCATGGATGGGAGGAGTAGGTGGTCTGAGCGGATAACTGGTAAGTAAGGGGGGTCTGGTCAGAACCCCTTATAACTAGTTATCGCGGACTACGGGACGAATACCCATGTAGAGTGGCTATTTCTTCCCTGTAGGAATCAGCTGGGCGCGGCGTGTGTTAGAAGGTGGTTCTGACACTCTGAGCCGCCCGGATTTTTCGCTTTTTGAGCACCTATTTGTTGAGCTTTTACTGTGGGAGAGCCTCATAAGTTGGGACTCACCCACAGTGAACTCATGATGAGAGACTGCGTGTGGATTTTACTGGTGTCCCCCTAGCTTGACTAGGCCGCTGCGCAGCAGCTGGAGTAAGGGGCACCGGGCTGGTTACATGCAGACACGTGTACATGCGTGTGCACACGTGTGTGGGCTGCGCAGGGGAGATTCCTGGCGTGCGCAGTCCAGGAGTAGCTACAAAGTGAATGGTGTGGCAGGACTTATGCAGAATTGGGTAGAGACATGGAATAGGCTTTATACAGTGGGAAGAAACATGCCAGGGAAAGTCAGTGTGCTTTACAGTGTTTATTTTATTATTCTCTTATGGGGATAGGGAGCACATGGGCTAGTTTTACTTTGCTAGGGCCTACAAATTCCAGACACGCACCAAAGTCCACTGTAACCTGTGTGAGAAGAAGTATTCTGCAGAGTCCAAAGTCATATTTGTACTGCTTTTGGGTCATCCAGAAATGTTATATTTCTCTGAGTCAGCTCATAACCAGGGCCTGGCTGGAGGCTGACCCCAGCCGCCTGGATTGATGACCTTCCCTCCAAGGAGAGAAGATGGGTGGAGCTACAGGCTAATCCATCAGCAGCTGTCACTGGGTGCCAGGCACCTAGCTGCACAAGGGAAAAGGCAGCTCTGGGGGGGGGAAGGGGCTCTCAGAGACCATGTGGCAGGAGACCCTGGACGACGCCATTTTGAACAAACCCAGAGGTCTGGGCAGGAAGGAGGGAGCAGGGGCAGAGAAGGGATGTGTCGCCGTGTGATAGGGCAAACAGACTTCCTGCCAGCCCCCTCCCCAAATCTTTAAAAAGAACTTGCACAGGAAGAGGAGCTCTCTCTGGCGTGTGGTCTGCTGAGGCAGAAGGTGCTGGAGCCTCGCGCAATGGGCAGTTGGAAGGAGGAACCCCCCCTGACTGTCCCAGGATCCTGAACAGCGCCAGGAGAAGAGACCAGGACCAGTGCGCAGAAGCAGGGGCCTCTGCGCAGGGAGAAGAGAGGCCCAGGAGAAGAGCCAGGCGAAAGGCTGGCGCAGGGAGCCAGTGAAGACAGCTCCCTGCTGAATGCCCCCTCCTTGAGACCAGGAGGGCAAAGGAAAGTGCTCCCAGGGGCTGGGGTGCGCCATCAGGAGCAAGAAGGAGGCCAGAATCGTGAAGATCGGTCCCCTGGGGGCTGAGAAATGCTCCCCAGAAGGTGGGCGACCTTTGACCTCTGGAAGGACCGACGACAAAGCGCGTGGGGCTCTGCCGCCGGTCCATGATGTGCCCCCGGGGTGGGTCAGGTCCCGGGGGCTGCCCCAACAAGAAGAGAAAGCCGGGGAGCGCCGTCGCGCTCCCCGTGAACTGATCCCCAAAGTGGGGGTACCAGTAGCCCACCCAGCCCCCCCAAAGCCACGGGACGAGGGGGAGCACCGTCGTGCGGCCCCCTCACGGGAGAAGACAAAGCCGGGGAGCGCCGTTGCGCTCCCCGTGAAAATGACCCAAGCGGGGTGCCTGGAGCCCACCCTGGCACCCGCGGACTGTGGATGGAGGGGAGCGCCGTCGCGCCCCCCTCGAAGATGTTCAGGGGCCCAGGATCCCAACTCCGGGCCCCGTGTGAGGAGGTGGAGGCGGGGAGCACCGTCGCGCCTCCCCGCCGAGGAGAGCAAGTCGGGGAGCGCCGTCGCGCTCCCCATGAAGGTGGCGGCACAGGGGGCCCGGGACCCCATCTCCGGGCCCCGAAGAGGAGGAAGACAAGTCGGGGAGCGCCGTCGCGCTCCCTGTGAAGATGTCCCCAGTGTGCAGCGGGAAGGAGGGGGGAGTGCCGTCGCACTCCCCCGAGGCCAGCGGGACGAGCGCGAGCCTCCGTGTCTGCCCGCCGGAGCGGGCAGACCAGAATGCACACGCCGGCTCCCGCAGCCACACACGAGGGTGCGGGCCGGGAGGGAGCCGGCAGGGGCAGTCGGGGGGTGGGCTCCCTGGGCTGCCCCCCATCAGTCTGCCAGCACGGGGTGCCCGGGTGGAACCAGGCCCCCGCAATGAAGAGAGGAGCGGCCAGGGGTGGGCTCCCCGGGCCGCGAGAACCACTCACTGGCAGCACGGGGTCCGGGTGGGACCGGACCTCCAACGATGTCCTCGAGCGGCCAGGGGTGGGCTCCCCGAGCCAACGGGAGTCCTCACCGGAGGCACAGGGTCTGGGTGGGACCGGATCCCCAAAGAGGTCGTGAAGCGCCAGGAAGGACATCGCGGCCCTCCCCGGAGCAGCGGGCGAGCCGCTGCTCTAATATGCAAAAGGACCCATAATGCCTTGCAGGCCTGGACCGGCTTGCAGGGGAAAAACAGCGTTTCCTCTGGTTGTGGTGGCCCCAGGAGAACGGGGTCACCACCACACGGGTGCAAAGGTGCAGGGGGAGCTGCAGGAGCAACGCAGTCTCCCCCAGAACGAAAATGGATGACCCCCCCCCTAAGTCTTATGGGGACTCGAAAAGGATAACCCCTCAAGGGCTCAGTCAGCATTTTAACACCTCCTGGGCTGGAACTTTTGTTCTACAGCTGGGGGTGTTTTGAGAAATGCACCAAAGGATGAAGGACTGAGCTGGGAATGTCTGGAGAAGGGCATCCCCTGGAGGTGAAGAGGTGTAATTGCACCCGTAGTGCATTTACTAATGTTATTCTTTCAGAGGGACTGAAAGTCACATGTGGAATGTGAAGTACCTGTGTAAGGTGATGTTAAGCTAAATGGGGTTATGTTGCTGGACCTTCCTGCTAGGGGGTCTGGCTGTATTTACGTAATCCTATGATTTTACCTGTGATTCCTTTTACAGTGAAGAGGTGCAACTGCGGGAGAAGTGCAGTTGCCAAGGTTATTTCTTTTAAAGGGACTGTAAGTCACATGTGCAAGGTGATGTCTTAAGCCAAATGGGGCGATGTTGCTGGACATTCCTGCTAGGGTGTCTGGCTGTATTTGCATAATCCTGTGATTTTACCTGTGATGCCTGTTAGAGGCTGTGATTGCAATGCATTTCAACTGTTATCAGCTATGAAAGTACCGCATTTAAAGTGGTGCCCAAACATGTATTCTTGCTGCTGCGTTTGGTGAAGAACAACCCAGACTGTTAGCCCCTAAGATGTAGAGGTGTATACTATATAGTCAGTAAGACATGGAGAGTCAGGGTTGTGTGTCACCAGGGCAGGTGTACCCATTCTTAATGCTGGTTGAGGTAACGGGGTGGGTCGCCACTGGGATGGTGCCAGTGCGCAGGGCCCTCGCCCCAGGTTGTGTTCAACTACGTGCATTAGGGTGCAAGATGATGTGCATACATGGGAGTGGTGGTACTAGACCACCCCCCCCCCCTTAGGAGGGGTGGGACTGCTACGCAATGTCACAAAGTAATTCCAACAGCTTATGTATATTTGTAAATTGTTGCATAGTATTGAGTAGTGTGTGTGTTTAATAAATGTACTCTTACTTTTATAAAGCAAAGTACAGACTGGACAATCCATTATTGAGTGTTATTTCTGCGTACTGGTAAATGGCGATTACTAGCCCACACCACCTCCCTTGAGTAAGCCTCAGACTGCTCTGCAACGCTACCCTCAGAGTCAGGCGCTACAATTGGGTGTTTGGTTCCCAGTGAAGGACAAATGTAGTCATGTTATTTGTGCAGGCCTCACAGATACTGCCTCGTTTTCCAACAAGTGGGATGCATGATGCCATCATGCCCATTAGTTTCATTACCTTCCTCACTGTCAGAGACTGTCCCATCTGGTAGAGGGCTGTTTCTTGATGGATAGCTTGTATTCTGGCTTGTGTGGGATAAGCCTTGGCGTTTTGTGTTCAGTCTTGCTTCCAGGAAAGGTTTTTCTCTTTCTGGTGTTGTTGAAGATTTCTTGTGGTTTATTGAGAAACCCAGTCTTTGTACTGTTTCGATTGTTTTTTTAACATGATCGTGACATGTTTGTTTTGTGTGTTCCCTTATTAGCCAATCGTCTAAATAAGGGTAGATGTGGATTTTCTCTCTTCTCAGGTATGCTGCCACTGCGGCCAGGCACTTTGTGAACATCCGTGGAGGAGATTATATTCCGAATGGGAGTACCTTGAATTGGTAGTGTGTTCCGTTGTGTAGGAATCTTAGGTACTGCCTGTGCCTTCTGTTCAGAGGGATATGTAAATAGGCGTCCTTGAGATCTATTGTTGCCAAGTAATCCCCCTCTTGAATCTGTGGAATTATTTCTTGAAGGGTACACATTTTGAAATGTTGTGTTAGTATGAACTTGTTTATGAATCTTAGGTCCATGATTGGCCTTAGAGTTTGGTCCTGTTTGGGTACTAGGAAGTATGGAGAGTAGTTTCCTTTGTACCACTGTTGTATTGGTACCTTTTCTATTGCTTGTTTTTGGTATAGTTCTTTGATTTCTGCGTTGAGCAGTGTTTTTTCTGATCTGTTTAATTTTCTTGTTTTTGGTGGATTTGCAGGTGGTGTCTTTGTGAGTTTTATGCAATATCCATATTGTACCAAATTTAATATCCAATTGTCTGTTGTTATCCTTTTCCATTCTTTGTGGAAAAAGGATATTCTTCCGCCCACTGGTGTTTTGTGTGGGTCCTTTTCCATGATGAAGTCAGTTAGACCCGTTTCCTCTTCCTCTAGAGGATTGGCCTCTTCCTCTGCCATTCCCTCTTCCTCAAAAGGGCCGTTTCTGCTGTTGTTGCCAACCTTGGTAGCTAGACTGTTGACCCATCTGTTTTGGGTTCTGCCCCTGAGATGGTTGTGTCGCTTGCTGTCCTTGACCAAAGCTGCCTCTACCTGTGGTTTTTCTGTTAGAGAAACATCCTCTTTTAAAAGAACCTCTTTGCTGTAGGGCTCCCATAGCCCTTGCTGTTTTTGTCTTTTTTAATTTGTTGGAGGGATTCATCCACCTCCTTGCCAAACAGAGCTTCACCGTGAATGGTCTGTTGATAATTGAGGTCTGAACTTGTTTGAACCCAGAAATTGAGCCAAGCATGCCTTCTGAGGATGGTTCCTGTGCACATTGGTCTGCTTGCAGTATCTGCTGCAACCAGGGCTGACTTTAGGCCGGTGTTAGCCACGTTTTCCCCTTCCTGGACAGTAGATTTTGCACTCTTCTGGTCCTCCTCGGGGAGTTTGTTCAGCAACTCCTCTATTTCGTCCCACTGTTGGTGTCCGTACCTGTTCAAAAGAGCATTAGAGTTGGCAATGTGGCACTGCGTTGCTGCTTCTTTCTCCATTCTCCTCCCCACCATGTCCATCCTTTTGCTTTCCTTTTCAGGTGGTGGCCCTGTGTTGGAGACTGCATTGGCTCTCCTCCTGGCTGTCGTGACAATGATAGAGTCAGGTACTGTACTTCCCTGAATATATTTCGGGTCTTTTGAGGAGATTGTAATTTGGCTTAATCTCTATGGATACTCCATTATCATGACAACCGTCTTATAGTTCTGCTAAATGTGCGTTTCTGTTTAAGCGCTTGTGGGCGCCGGTCAGAGGCCAAAGTGGTTTCTCCTGAAGAAGGCGTAGGTTACGCCGAAACGCGCGTAGAGTACATTACCCACTTTTTCAACAGACCAGCTATTGCTTTTTAAATATAAATACGATTTTTTATGATCAGATGTACCCACAATGTGTGGCTTGTTGGGACCACACTATTATCAATGCTTGATCAAATCCTGATATCTTTATTCTGTGTTATGTATATGTTTTGTGATTGTATGTAGTGATATTTTTATGACACATTGTTTATTGTATTTTTTTATGTTTGTGTTTAAAAACATTTGTTTCCATGTCTTATAATAAAATGTATTCATTTTAAACAATATGGCTGTACACTGATCTTGCACTTATTTATTGACATTTAGACTTGATTTTCGACAAGTTTTAAGTTGCCTAGGATTGTTTACATTATATTTGCTGTTTCCCTGTCCTAGGAACTATTATTAGTTTCAGGGGGTCCTTGTTGTTTTTATTTTATAAGTACACAACCTTCATTATTTATCACTTTTTGGCAGAGAGAGTACCCATTTGTCCTGATGAATGCCCAGAACTCCCATATAGGGTCTCGAGAAGGGCAGAAACATGTTGACCTGGTTTGTATTGGGTTGAAGGTCTCACTACCCTCTGAGTTTTAATCTGCCGCTTGAGGACTGCTAATAAAGTTATTAGTCCATCATAAGGCATTTTTTAAGTTAATTTTGTTTCACACTCACTTTACACCTACACTCTAACCCCCCCATACCTAGCTCTGAAAGGGGTAACATCTGACTACATATTAAACACCTCAAAGAGCTCCTTCCGTTGCCTCATTTGGGACGAAGCAGGAAGTTGTGGCCCACACCATTGAATTTTTATTCCTGGTGTGAAAAGGGGCCCGATGATGAACAATGCCACTTTAGGGTGTGGGAGAGATTTCGTCCCAAAAAGAAAAAATGTGCTCGAGTTATAGAATTTTTGATGGGGAGTCATAAGATTTTGACTTAAAGTTTTACGTGAATGACTGCATCTTTGTGTGGTGTATTAAGAAACTTTGGGGAACTGATATATGTTTATGTCATGAAATTTCCCCCGACCCTTTTGTGTTGTGAATGAATTCTCAGCCAGTTAAGGATCCATTATCTATCTGGACTACTTAGTCGAATGGACCAACTGGGGTGCTCTTATGAACAGTGGTAGCTCAAGTTACCTGTTTTCCTCATAACTTATTTCAGCTTTGCTGAGCTCTAAAAAGGTTAGAGGAACAACCTTGGATCTATTAATTGCTGAACAACTGTTTATCAACCCGTAACAATTTTAATAATCTGACCATTTCTTAATCCCTTCCTCATCCCCACTTTAAAAAGAAATAATAAACAGTCTACCAAGAAGACGCAAACACTGTCATAGACACACAACATACTACTGGATCCTCATTTGGTAGGATAATATAATTTACCATAAAAACACGATTACTTCCTTTATGATGCATTACAATGACACCACAACATGCATCATTAATAAGGTTGCCATCCTAAAACTTTCATAACTGAAATCCAAGAAATGCACTTCAAAGGTCCACGGAAGACCTGAACAAGGAAATGATATCTGTAAAGTAGATGAATCAGGGCTGTTCATCACCCAGCAATGATCATGGGAGAATGGAGAATTAAAACCTCACCTTCTGGCCCAAAAAGAGGGTTCTCATTGGTCATCATCAGAAGCGCCAGGGTTCTGTTCACAGGAGGCCCATCTCCCACATCACAACAAAATACATCAACACCCTGACTGATAACCATCGGAGCAGTCAGCCAGCACACACACATCTGTTTATTGGTATAATGTGTACTTTCAGATGTTAGCGGAGTATGTGAAAGTCACGCAGATGGAAAATTGTTTTGCCTGCTCCTACCCTTCAGCCTCTGCGGCTGAAGGGGCGGCATATTTCCATTTGCCTCCGTCTTACTCTTTTTCCTACACGCTCTTTCTGAATCTATATTATCAACAGACAGAATTCTATCAAGTTGTTCTATTCGGATTATGAAAGGCCTTTGGAACTGTACCAATCGTGACTGACGCAACTGTGTGTTTGTGGGCTACTAAATACATTTATCATTCTTCCAAAGAATTTAAATCAAGGGATCAGCATGAGTATATGACAAAATTCTTTATTGCAGCGACTATTAAGCACACAACTAATCAGAGCATGTTTGATGTAACCTGTAGGATTAATAAAGACGAAAGAGTTTTTGTAGAGAGTTGAATGAGACTATAAGATCAGATGAAGAGAAAGTGGAAAAGAAAGTTAGTCTCAAGCACATTATTGGGAATGGAACAGATTTTAAAGGAACCACTCCCAAGATGGAGCACGGACATTGCTAAAAGGGGAACTTTACGTATCGTAAGGAAGCAGGAGGGGGATGAAAGACTCTAGGTATTGGGATGGAGTGAATGTGAGCTTAGTTATTTAGTCAAAAGCAGGACTTTTGCGGAGTTAGAAGGGAGTATCAAAAAAAGTAGGTGTGTATGTTTATATGTGTATTTCCATTTACCACATAACTGGGTAGTTAGGGGTTATGCAGCTTTAGTCTTTCCCAGAATCTATCACACCAATGAGCTAGACACCCCTTAATCGATATATAAAACAAAGCAAGCAGATCTTTGAGCAGATCCTTGTGATATTTTGGAGCATTTATATCTTCAATAGGAGTTACATTAAACTATGTTAAGATTTGAAAGCTATCAACCCTAGTAGATCAGCTTGCTACTAATACAGCAGGAGCTCTAACTGTGATAAAGAATTGCGTGCTATGAGAGCTATGATCATGCAGAACCACCTTAAGTTAGATTTGCTTCTTGCGAAAGAGGGCGGAGCCTGCAAGGTCATTCATGCCTAGGAATGCTGTGCCTATATCCAGAAAATAGATAACCAGCAAAATAGTTATGTTGCTAACATTACAAATATCACGCATGAGCTAACATAACTGTAAGAGACAGGTGCCTGGTAAGGAATAGGCTATGTATTTGGGCCTATTGGAAGAGGTTTTGCTAAGGTAAGTGAGTGGCTAGAAGTATGGGTGGAGGAATACTGAAATTGCTATTAACTCCTCTTCCGATTATACTAATTAGTGTTGCATGTGTGCTTCTCACCCTAAAATTCTGCAAGGGAATTTCATCAAGCAATGTGATGAACTGTGGGTTTAAGAAGCGATCAGCAACGAGAGGAAGCAAAAGAAAGGATTGATGTAAAGGTTGAAGAGATGTAAAGGAATCTCTAGGACATCATGAGGGACTTGGGAGAAACCAAGGAATAGAACCAAAGCCGATGACTGATGTACTATAATAAGATGTAAAGTGATGATTTAGAAGTCATTAGAGAGGGGGTTGTGGGAGACGTTTGCTCTTTAGCTTTAAATGCATTAGAGATTGAGCTTGTGCCAACATGAACAAAGCTTATGCTTTATTCCATCTTGGATTGATGTCACCGCACACCACATGATCATGGTTGTTAAATAAAGATTTATACGCTTTTCACTAAGACGGTGAGCATTCCCAGAGGCTCCTCACCACACTGTACCTAACCAAGGACATCCCAACTGTCTCAGACTATCGCTTATACAATGTGTCAATTACAGTGCTTCAATAAACTGAGAGCAACTGACTTCAATGCAACAGTATTATGAGAGAATCTTTGAATGTATTCTATAGTAAAATGTTTCTGCTTCCTTGTCCCTCATTAGTTTATATCCTCAGAACCATGTACTTGTGTAGTAGTTCATGAAATCCTTTGTCTAAAGTCCTGTAAAAGTATGTCCCTTTCCTCTGTAACCAGGGACCCCCATTCCGACCTTTGCAAGGCAAATCTATGCTGGATTTTCCATCAAACTTTACTGAGTTGTTTGGACCTGTATTCTTTATTGCCAACCGTATTTATGATACATTTCATATATTTTACTCAATAATTCTTTATATAAACTCCTCAAAATTTTGAGCCGTGTCCATCATTCTTACTGAGAATGTCATAGTTCCTACTATTGATTTGAGATCACAAGAAATAGAGACCAGTCCTCTCTGGGAGCACCAAAGTCTGTATAGGGACTACAACGCTCCCAGCCTGAGCTGCTGGTAAAATTATGAGAACTGATTTGCACGTCGACACCAGCCACTTGATAATGATCAACAAAACTGGAGAACACAATAGCAGGCCTCTGCACATGGCACAGTACACCACAAGGCTGCTGAGAAGACAGTGGCCACTGCCAAACTAGTCGCAACTGGCATGCTCTGACGGAGACGGACTATGGTGTCCAACCTGGCCACACAGAAACTCACAAAGCTACTGGTGAGGTGCCTCGTCAAGTCAGGACAGAGCCAGTAAGGACTGTCCCCGCAGCAGTCTCTAAACCTGCCTAGTCATTTCCCACTCAAGGAGTCAAACTGGCACAATCAACCACCACAAACATTTGCGGAGCATTCCAGCCTTGTAGCAAAGCAGGTGCAAGCAAACTGAGTAAAAGGAAAAAAATGCCTTAAACGACAATCTCTTAAGGGTTGAGATTATTTACATGTGCAGGTTTGTTTATAATCATATGTACTACATAAATATGTTTATATTGTACACTTTATATTCTGTGCTGGCATTCCCAAGAACTTTGGTTCTAGAAGCCATCCGACATTCTTCTGTTGCCCATTGATGGATCCCGAACTGCTGTCTTCTTGGAGCCGGTCGTGGGTCATTACTTCTCCAAACTTTACCTTCATCATCTGTTCCTGTGCAGTCTTTCATTTGACTGTGGTAGGTTTCATTTGGCTGATTGGCTCTTATTTACATGTTTTCTAACATACCTGAGGGGTCTACTATCTGATAAGCATTGAAGGTTTCACAAAAATCATTCCAGCCTGTATCCTGCCCAGCCAGCCCTCAGGAGAAATTTGCACCTAATGAGCAGTGGTATTTAGTTGGGTAAATGAAGGCGCCACTCGGGAGAGATAACACAAATATTTGATATTTACTTGCTGTATTGATCACGGTGCTGCAAGGTGAAGAGAACCACTGACCTCCTCAAAACACAAAATGGCCTTGGCCAATTGACAGATATACAAAGGAATTCCTCAGCACACGTCTGTTATGTCACAATATACATAAACATGCTTGATGTGAGCATAAGTAAAATACAAGTAGGTAAGTTCTTATTTCTTTTTCCTTTTTATTTTCCGATGTTCAGACAGCCGACACGTGTTTCAGTCGCTTACATGGGAATTAATCCCGCGACTTTATCAAGGCTATTGTCTTCCTGTGTATAACCTTTATTAGTGGTGTTAATTCCAACCCACACTGGGATTCAATATCTCGCGACGTCTCACTTCTCAATGTTAAATCCAAGGGATCCCTGTATGTCCCAGAAGTCCAGAATCTTATTTCTTAGTAGTTTGATCCCACACACGGACGTCGCTCCTCGTGTTGCCGAGTACGGAGACGTCGCGAGATATTGAATCCCAGTGTGGGTTGGAATTAACACCACTAATAAAGGTTATACACAGGAAGACAATAGCCTTGATAAAGTCGCGGGATTAATTCCCATGTAGCGACGAAACACGTGTCGGCTGTCTGAACATCGGAAAATAAAAAGGAAAAAAGAAATAAGAACTTACCTACTTGTATTTTACTTATGCTCACATCAAGCATGTTTATGTATATTGTGACATAACAGACGTGTGCTGAGGAATTCCTTTGTACCTCAGGAGAAATTTGCTTTGGACTTCACTGGACCATTTGCTTTGCTAGATTCAGACACAAGGTATTGGGTTGTTGCAATTGATTATTACTCTAAGTGGGTGTGTTCTACTCTTGTTAGTGCGCCTAACAGAATATAATTCTATTTTTGGATATTTTCTCTAGAGTGTGCTGAAAATCATTATTGATCATGGCACTCATTTTTCATTTTCTGATTTAAGCATTTTTTAAAACATCATGATTTCAAACACTTAAAAGTAGCTCTTTATAGTCCCTCCTCATACAATCTCGTAACGAGAGCAAAAGAAAGAGGGAATACAAACTCTAGTGCCTAAAATTGAATTTTCATACCCATTTATAAAGAAAATCTGGAATTGCACTACTCCTCGTAGCGTGACAGGCGTTTTGCCTTTCAGATTGTTGAGAAGTAGGGAGCCAAAGTCGAAGGTGAGAGCTGGGTGGTTTCATAGTCATTCTGTACTTGCCAAGACTAACCTGGATTTAAATGATGTATGACAGAAATAATCTGAAGCAAGTTTCTGTGAAAAATAAATGTGACATCAGAAAATGAAAAGTACAGGATGTAGAGTTTAACCAGCATTGGCAAGGCCAATAGGTCTCGCCTATGCAAGAGCTACTGGCTTTGGCAATGTGTTTTAGCCAGGTTGTACACCAGTGTGGTTGCTGTTCAGCATGGCTAAAAGTTAGTGGTGTGGGGAGGGTAGAATGGGGTGGATTGGAGTGGGATACATTGAATTGGGGTAGACTGGATTGGAAATGGGTGGAGTGGAAATGGGTAGACTGAAGTGGCGTAGATTGGGAGGATTGTAGTAGGGTAATAGAGTGGGTAGATTGGAGTGGAGTAGAGTTGCATAGATTGCAGTGGGGTGAGAGAGTGGGGTATAGTGGAGTGGATTAGAGAAGGATAGATTGGAATGAGTGGGGTAGACTGAATAGGGATGATTGGAGTAGGGTAGTTTGGAGTGGGGTAGAATGGAGTGGGGTAGATTGTGTGTACTGGAGTGGGGTAGATGGCGGTGGAATGGGGTACAGTGGAGTGGGGTAGATTGGAGTAGAGTCTATGTGTCTAATTCCGCCCTTGCACCTTATATACCTTTACCTCCAATGTCTTATGGAGTGAAAGGAGGAGGGGGGGGGGAAACACACACACACGCGTGCAACAATGTCCCTCTGCTTTGCTACGTTCCGCTTACTAATTCCAAGACTGATCTCTGCAAAGTAGTTTTATTTTGCTGCCACAGTAACAATGTGCGCACCAAAGAAGTGGAAAGTTGCGGAGGCTGCACATCTGTGTCTAAGCTGGAGTACAGCGATAGGAATGCAGGGCTTTCTTAAATGCAGTCTAGTTCAGAATCACTTGAATATCCAGTGGCAGCTCATTCCAGAGTATAGAACCCAAGATTTGGAAAGCCCTTCCTCTAGCATGTGTTTTTTTTTCTTACTCTTAGACACTTGAGTGGAGGGTTCGTCACCCTACAATGTGCAGAAGGGTGTAATCTACCAGCTCAAAATGGGGCCTATAATATGCCATATGGACAAAAGAAGCGGTCTTCGATATAATCCTCTTTCCTTTGGGCATCCAGCTTTAATGGCCTTTGCAATGCGAGACATGATCAAATGTATTTAACACTTTTTTCACTGCATGTTCTGGATGCACTGTACTTTTACTCTAGCACTGACGGGCAGACGCATCTGGCTATCTTTATAGCAGTCCATATGAGAGAGGACACAAGCACCCACCATATGACCAATCATCACTACAGGGAGGAAGGGACAGATCTTCCTCATGGTTTAGAGGAGGCTGAATCTGGTGGTCACATTTGAGGTCGCAAGGATCGTTGGTCAAACAACACTCCCAAGTTCTTTACTGTGGAACCCGGAGAACTAGCATTCCCAACCTGTTGTGTCCACAGATTAGGAGACTAGTGCTCAAAGTCCTCCCCTAGGACTAGCACCTCCATCTTATCCCTTACTTAGCTTTCACAATTATGGTTGCTCAGAAGACAGTTTCAGCCTTTCAACAGCATCTGTTGATCTTTGATTGAATTTCAGGAGCAACTGAGCGTCATCTGTATATGAATCAAACCAACAAGGGGCTGACCAATATGGATAGGAGACAGAGCTGAGCCTTAGGGGAACAGAATAATGACAGCATTGCAGACTGAGATCTGTTCTTCAGGCAGGAGGTGAACCAAGTTAGTCCCTTTTCTATGAATTTCAATACCCTAGTTGGTCTAGATAGATATCATTTCTGACTGTCAAATGCCACAGAGACAGCTAAATGTAAGATCTCTTCGCAATGCCCCTCATGTTGCCAAATACTTATTTGGCCCAATGCTGCCACTAACAGTGCCTACCTGCCGTGTTTAAGCCGAAACCCTGCATGATAATTGTTGAGATCTCTCTCTCTCGTCCAAGAGCTTGGACAGGCAAGAGGCCAGGTGCTTCTCTAGCACTTTTGCTATCAAAGGCAGAGTAATTGACCTACATTTTTTTTTTTTTATATATAGTTCAGTCGCATTCAAGCTCTGTTTTTCCAACAGCGGCATATGCACCCACTCCCCCCCCCGCTCATTTTTAAAAATATTTGTTTGGGCACTAGGCCTCGCCTCACAGATTAATAGCTGCTAAGCGGTGGTCTTCAATTGCTGGAAAGAACCCTTTGAAGACCTCAATGGGGCATGGTTCATATAGAGATACAGATCTCAGGGAAAGTAAGATGGTCTTTAGCGGTTCTGGACCCAAGAAAGGCAGCTCTTGGATCACAGGACTACCCAAGCAAGGCAAGAGAGAGACTGGACCTCTACTGCTGCTCGAGTGAGACCAGGTTTAAAATCTACAGACCGATGCACCTAGTGAAAGATCATCCCTTGGCAATTAAGTTGATCACAGGCTCATAGATTTTAATAATCTTAGCAGGGAAAAAGTCAGCTAGATTTCTTTAAAAAGTCTGTTAGGCAGGGATCTGTCAGCACACTAGGAGGGTGACTGAACTTATTAATGATGTAAACTAGCTACCAGTGGCGATTATGTGTAGATTTGAACTGTTCCACAATGAAGGATGTTTTCACTGCCTTGAATTCCTTCAAGGTGCTTTTGAATTTGTTTTCCAGATTTTGAACTTAGTCTTTACTGTAGATTGTTCTATGCCAGGTGTGAGAAGCTTGCCCAGACCCATTTTTCCCCATTGCGTTTCATTTGATTCCGATGTTTGTTTTGCTTGGCCCAGTAGAAATGACCACAAAGAACCAGAATGCGAAGTTTTTTTTTTTTTTTTTTTTTTAAATCCACCAAATTCATGGTTGGAGCACATAAAAGGACGACCATATCATGCAAGTCACAGAGACTGCAGATGTGAGCACTTTTTAAGGACTGCCACAATTCAGATATCCACTTCTTGGGTGACCTCCATCTCATTTTGAGATTGGCAACCAAGTCCTTTGGTCTACCTCCTCTTAACATCCTACCATGACCGAAATCTGTAATAAGGGTAATTGCCCACTGGATGAAGACCAACTGTCTGAAGCTGAACACCAACAAGAATGAAATTGGGATCTTCGGGAAGAGCACTTCACTGTGGGACTCCATCTGCTGGCCAACAGAGATAGGTCTGACACCCGCCTCCACCACCCACGGCAAGAACCCCAGGATCGGCATTGATAGCAAACAACATGACTGAAAGTCAACGGCGTCACTGCCTTATGCTTCCATACCCTGAAGATGCTGAGAGAGATTTTCAAACAGCTCCCAATCAGCACCCGGAAAACAGTCTCACACATCCTGTTCACAAGCAAGCTAGACACAAGCAGCAGCTTCACTGGCTCCCCATACACAAACGAGCACAATTCAAACTCTGCACCCATACTTTCAAAGAACTACATAATACTGGCCCAGCATACCTCAAGAATGACGATTCTCCAATTATTATGTAGAGAAAATCTTGATTTCATTAAAGACAAACGGAGGCTACCATTAGCTGCATGTTGGGACAGCAAATAAAAGTATATGCATAATGGTAGCCTCCACATCTGCTTTCACAAAACTTTCAGACAACCTCTGCTCATCAGGACTACTATTTGCACACACCCCCTGCACACAGAAAACCAGATCTGGCAGTCGAGTCTTCTACATCGCTCCTAAAGTATGGAATGACCTGTTGTCACACGCAAGAGCCTCCTCCTCACTTCTTGAACTCTACAAGAAGCTGAAGACCTGGCTGAGTGGTCCCACTAGGCCACAGGTTTGGGTACTCTACAAATTTGCATAACATTACAAAGTTGAGGTTTCCACTTCCTCCTAACAACCTGCCAGGATCCAGAACTGCAATAGTTGAAGAGGACAGCAGTTATGAAATTGGCTACTTGGATTGTGCAATATTGTGGAAATTAATTTTGCATCTACAAATTTAAATGCAGGTCTTTGCATAAAGGGGGTGGAGCAGGACGCCACATATCAGAAGGAAGGCCATACCAGACACACAATAAGTACATAACCAGCCAGCCACCTTGGACTGAAGGGACTTCCGCATACTTAAGCTTATACATGGTAAAAAAAGAAACTCCACATTGTCTTGCAATAGCCCTTTTCAAAACAAATGCTGCAAATATTGATAATGAAATAAAACTTACCATGAACTGGTTGGCAGTCTAGAACTTTGATCCGGAACTGACTGGTTGGCAACAATTCAAAGAACTCCATGATAGCCTCTTGCCCAGACACTGCATTTCCGTTCCACACTAATGTTGCCTTGTCTAGATAGAGTTTACTTAGCAGCTAAGGGAAGGTGATGTAAAATGATTATATACGGGCAAACAAACATATCGTTTTACATATCATTGTTTTTGCTATTGAATTTTACATTAAAAATTAAACAGCACTAGGCCGTTAGACACTGGGTGTGTACTATGTTTTATGAATGTAATTGGAAACAATAATTAAAGTGTAAACACATTTTAAAAAGTAGTGAAATGACAGAATTCAAAGTCAAGAAATGCAACATCTTTCACTGCATTGTGTGGATACTTAACATCTTTCCAACCATGAGGCAAGGTTTTATCTGGGAACAGAATCACAATAGGGTGCAAACACTCAATTTTAATGCACCTAGGACCTTTTGCAGACGTTTGTGCCAGTACTTGAAATATACATTATTTGGGCACAATGTTACCAACCACGCAAGCTGTCAAGTTCCTTCAGCAGTACAGGGTTTCTTGGTCCCATGCAAATGGTGTCGCGTCTTGGAATCATGAACTTGCGCGACATTAGAGATGCAGGCGCACATACAAAGAGGCCAGACAAAAAGTGCCCAAGATGTGGAAACCCATAACTGCCCTGACCAAGAACCACCTCTACCTCGCCAAATCTGTTCTGAACTAACGAAGAACTCTATTCTGAACAATGTGAGGTGTAGGGAAGAAGGACTATGGAGTAACTGATCCACCATGCTAAACGCAGGAGTTCACATTAAGCGAAAGGAACAAAAACAAAAGAAAAAGGGGCTAATCCTCAAGGCGACCTTATTCCAAAGAAATTTACCAATAGGAGTATCAACAAAGGAAGGTTGGATGACAGTAGCCATCCTTGATGAAGGGGCAGAAGGAGTAGACTTCAGAAGCAAGGGCAGCTGCCTTCAACAAGGCTTCCAAAGTAGACTCAAATTCTGAATACACACACAAAATATATATATATATATGTCTAAACAAAATAGTTCAAAGATTCTTGTGTCTTTATTCTTCTTCCAAAAATTTTAACTTCACATAAATTAGAACAATTACAGCCTCAACCAACAAGTTTTGTTCGAAAATCTTCAGGTCAGTTTATCACCAAGTAGATTTTCTTCACATATCCAATACAGGAAATATACAAGTCTGGAACGGTCACACTTCATAGTCACATTCCAATCAATTCCATCTTCTTCTCATAACCCGGTTCCAATTTTATTCTGGTATTTCACCAACCTAACCCACATGTTCCAGATTGGCTGTAGCCCCTGTACTTTAGCTGGAACGTGGAGTGCCTGTCACGATGTGGGACACTGATCCTGGGGTCATCATGGTGTACAGCCTATCTGGAAGGGGTTGTAGGCAAAAACCTCCTGTGACTCATAAATAAAGGAGAGCAAAGAAACTCTTTACTCCTCTCCATCAATCATATACAATAAAGTGATGAAAAAAAAACAACCCCCTTCTAATTATGATATAATAAAACTAAACCAATCCCATAGCGGTTCAAAACAACTGCTGGAAGTTGCTGCAAACCCTCTCAGACCAGCAAATGATCTGTTGCAGTGAGCATCTAAACAAAGAATGGAAACAAGCAGTAAATGGTAGGTAAAAAATATCCATTAGTCTTTCAGCCCCATCTAGATTAATGCTGTACACTACAAGACAGGATCATGCCAGGTTTTTATGATAACAACTGACCAACTATAGTTCAATATATCTACATTTATCTTATGTGGATATCCCGAAAATCTCCATTATTCTAATTGACCTATGCAGGACATACTACAGCTCCCCAACAGGATATCAACAAGCCAGACAGTGATCTTTAAATTGGTTTTGATGATACAGGGAAGCAAACGTTAATAAAAGTAGGAGATATTTAAGGTAAAAGCAATTACCTTAATTTGCAGCTTATATTGTGAATACAACATTTAGACAATTCCACAGGGACAAAAATTGTGGGCAAAGGTAAAAAACTAAAAAATCCAAGGAAAAAAGTAGAGCTCTCACACCTTCAGGACAAGTTATGAAACGTGCACCAACAGTCTTCTAACAAGCTACACAGATACATTTTTTGTTTTCTGGAGAGAAAAAAATGGAGTATACTTTTTTCAACAGTTTTGAAAGAGAAGTGAAAAGGAAGTACCATTAACTTAAAAAGGGCAAAAACTTGCAAGCACAAAATATATTCCAGCTGAAGAACAAAGTACACTGACTGTCACGTTAAACTTGCGTGTCATGCAAACAGGCGTATGCCTTTTCATGGAAGAGAAAAAAGAAGGAAAAAAAAAAAAACAGCAGACCTACCCTTCTCCTTTTATCCATGGTTTCATAGTAAATGTTAACAAATTCTTCTCCAGCTTTACAAGCCAGGTCCACCCGGGTCCCAAAATCCTGAAGGAGGACAACAGTTAAAAAAACGATCATGAGTTAGATTGCAAATAAAAGATAACATTTCTGCTCGTAACACACTTAATCTTGCCCATACCCAATAAGATTAAATTTGACACACGGCAAGTAATTATTGGTGGAAAGACGAACAGAACCTGCCAAGTAAACTCCTCAGTAATCTATATCTGTCCCCAAGAGGAGCTCAGTCTTATTCAGATGCTAAACTATGTCAGTCAGAGAGACAGGAGGAAACAATCATACATATATGCCCTCCAGAACATGCACTAGGTTAGGAGCTGGATGTCCTTTATAGCTTGGCAAGGGTGGGCGGAGGGGGGACGGAGGAGGGGGGAGAAAGACATCTTTTCATTTTAGAATTTACATATCACCATCCTTCGATGTTCTGAGAAGAGTCTGCTACCTGGGTTTAGATTGTAATTACTACCCTGATCCTATAATGGCAATAAACAACTAAGGGAAAGGCATGTGACTGGGGATGTGTGTGTGTGTGGGGGGGGGGATGATTTTTAGGACCACTTTGTACCTTTAAAAAGTAATGCAGTGGATTTCCTATTAAAATGGTCCATATGCACATCACACAAAAGTGTGCCCATGCCTACATACACTGCTTGTAGATCCAAATTTCACTCTGGAGTCCAGAAGAAGCAAGTCAAAATAAAACGATAGGTATTGGAAATGATTTCACAGTGTTATTCACATCTTACAAAGTCCACAGAGTTTTAAATGCCAAGCACAAAATATTGCCATAGCCTATACCCAGTTAAAAAGGACCAAATTATAATAGACCCTAAAAGGACTGGCACAATATTTAGTCCCATTTAAGTCTGTCCTGAAACAACTTTGTGTTTTGCCAGCGTCGTGTAATTAAAAAATGAACAAACTGCCGGCTTCTCCATTCTGCTTTGGTCTCCCACTCTAGCCTCCAGTGTAGGCCTATTTGTAGCATCCTCCAGGTCACGCAAACTACATTGCATCTATTTGTAACAACCAAACCAGAAAAAGTTGCAACACGTCTGGGGTCTCAAAGAAGTCACTAAATAATTTTAAGTTTACAAGGACTTAAACAATGATGCAGCATCCTGACCACACTGTAGCTTGGTTGTGCGTTGCTCATGCTCTTTAAAATTATTTCCCTTATTTACCAATTTCTAGTTACAAACTGTGATGTGTGTATTTCACAATCTCTTAGTACAAATATTTACAAGCAGCCATATCCTCAATATTGGTATCATCCAACTGACAGTAAGATTTTCTCTTTTGATTTCTCAGAACTTTTGATTTGGCTAACAAGGAGATCTTTGTCATCGCTATAAACATTGAGTGCTTCCAATGATCACTGTAAGCCTTCTCTAATCTAAATATACAATGTCATAAGCATACATCAAGAGACTCTCACCCCCAAGTTTGGGCAGAAAGGACTCTCAATCACACATAAAATCAGGAAAGTAAGCTATATGTGTATAATGCAGTAACCCCTCTTGCTGCAGAACCTTAAGCACAGCAGGTGCACCAAACTCTTCAAATACTGAAACAAGATTTAACATATAAATATTGGAGTCAGAATCTTTGATGATAACTTCGGATCTGTTTTTCGAAGATTCATGACAATACTATTGGGTCCACGAGCCATAGAGGATTTCGCCCCTCTGGGAAAAGACCAAAATGGCCAAGGTCATCACCCATTCTAAGCAGAAGCAGGGTATGCAGCGGTCATCCCTGGAAAACATATGAGAGCAACAGTGAAGGGTTCAAGGTATTAGAGAACTACAGGAGTAGCAGCATAGCGAGGCTGCTTTTTCGTTACTATAGCAAAATAAAAAGCCCTACTTGTTTGGATTAAAAAATTGGATTCATCCAGATGGTTCTCCAGTTGCCAGCTAACTCTTTTCTCAAGCAGTTTACTGAATCAAAGAAAAGGCAGCCTTGGCGAAGATTGCTTTCTTGAATGTCTGAGGGTCCAAGAAGCATGAATGATTGCACAATCCGCCAACTAACATTGTTGGCAGTACCTGCACAGGCTCAAGTGGAAATTCTTTGAGTAATACTGAGGTGTCCACAATACAGAAATAGGAGCTAGCACAAATGTACAATCTATCCCATGAACAGGCAACGGTGTCCACCATACAGAAATAGGAGCTAGCACAAATGTACAATCTATCCCATGAACAGGCAACGGTGTCCACCATACAGAAGTAGGAGCTAGCACAAATGTACAATCTATCCCATGAACAGGCAACGGTGTCCACCATACAGAAGTAGGAGCTAGCACAAATGTACAATCTATCCCATGAACAGGCAACAGTGTCCACCATACAGAAGTAGGAGCTAGCACAAATGTACAATCTATCCAATGAACAGGCAACGGATCATTCCAGGGATATTACCAAAATCAAGACACAGGGCAGAAACTTGGAGTAACATTTGGTTAGGCAGTCAAAAATAGGACACCTCTTATGGAGGCAGCTTTGCACTAATGTAGTGTTTTAGAACGGCTTTTGTCTATGTTCAAGCCATTTAGCTTCCAAACTCCAACTCTGTTTTGTAATGTCTTCAGCTCTGCAGTGTGTCATGCACAAAGGAATGCAGGATTTTAGGAATGGTCCCAACGAGTTCTGTGCACCTGTCCAAATCACTCTGCGTCACTGAAGAGTTGCGCAATAATGCCAATAACTAAAATTATTTACTAGTAAATTTAGATAGGAGTTAACCAAATGCCTTGATTTTTGGAACTTTTAATGCTAGCTTTTCATTGCTATTACCTGTGGTAGAAAGTAGGGGACAGAATTAAACATCAGTATGACCAGGCCAGGAGGAGATGTTGTGCAATAGAAATTGTAACAGAAAACAATTTCTACAGCACGTTCAGCCAGTTATCAGTATTGTATTTTATTGTATTGGGGATTTATAGAGCGCACAGCTACCCAACAAGGGTCTCCCGGCGCTGGACAGGACAGCAAGCAGAGCCACAGACTGCTAAACAACAACCCCAAAGACAGAGTCAGACTTGGCAACTAAAGAGAAAGGTCTTCAGGTTCTTACAGAAGGCGAGCAAAGAGTGAAAGTTCCTGAGCTCAGCTGGATGAGAGTTTCAGAGCTTCGGGCCCAAGTAAGAAAATGAGCAGCCTTTCATGCGAGCAAGACGAAACCTGGGCAATGTAAACAGTGAAAGGCTGGATGATCTCAACTGTCGGGTGGGCACATGGAGTTTCACCAGGCCTTGTAGACTATATGAGTACAGCCATGTCAGTGGAAGATGCAAACAATGAAGCTACAGTTAATATGAATTCAGAAATGTATAATGAAGAGGATGTTGCAGGAAATCTCAAGCACAATTTATAGGAGACCATTGCCCTTTAATTTATCTGACCAAGAAAATGTTGCGCAGAGATGGGAAAAATGGAGGCGATTTGAACATTTTTTAAAAGCAACATGTAAAAAATACAGATGAGCAAGCAAAAGATTTGTTATTTAATCTTGTAGGGGATGATGTTGAGGACTTAATAATTACATTCCCAGAACAAGAACGAGATACGTATAAAGGGCTTATGAAGTGTTTAAATGACATGTTTGATCCTCACAGAAATCTAGATTTTGAAAGATACAATTTTAACATGGCTTGTCAACAGAAAGAAGAAACAATGGATGACTGTCACTAGACTAAAAAAATTGGTGACATTTTGTGAATTTGATACATTTAGCTTTGAAGAGGCAATAAGAGAGTGATGCAAGGTTAAAACTCAATAAAATTTAGGAAGAAACTTTTAGAAAAAAACTTATGATCTTCAGGAGATTTTGAGAATGGCTAAAACAGGTATGCAAGCTCAGAAACATGCTGCAAATATGGAAGAAGGAAGAATAAAAGCAATAGAACAAGTGAGACAAATGTCAAAGAAAATAAATATTAGAGAGAAAGTAGAAATGCTAAATAAAGAAAGGAGGTTGTGTTATAGATGTGGATTTCAATTCCCACATTTGAAAACCTGTCCAGCAATGGGACAGCA
The DNA here is from genome assembly GCA_963921515.1 of Calotriton arnoldi. Taxonomy (NCBI): domain Eukaryota; kingdom Metazoa; phylum Chordata; class Amphibia; order Caudata; family Salamandridae; genus Calotriton; species Calotriton arnoldi. Next base: position 263,162 of record CAWUFW010013173.1, read on the forward strand.
ATGCAAAGAATGCGGAAGATAATCACTTTGCAAGTGTATGTAGATTCAAAAAAGAAAAAAAAAGAAAATTGGAATAAAAGAGAAAACTGGAAGCAAGCAAATCTGGCTGTAAAGAAGAATTTTGGAAACACAAAGTATGTAAGACAAATGGAAATAGTTGAAGAAGATTCTGAAGGAGAGGTGGAGTACTCTGAAAAACTTTACATGATGCAAGAAGAAAGTGAACCTCAACAATTCAATGTGATTAAAAGAGCAAACATAAAAAAGACCACGTGTGTGGATCTATTGGTTGGTTTACAAAAGGTTCCATTTGTACTACATAGTGGAGCAACGTGTAACAATGTGTGTAACTGAATATATGAAAATGCTTAAACAACCTCCTTTAAGTCCTTCGAATGTTAGTGTTTTCCAGTGGGGAGCTAAGAATCCTGTTTTTTGTTTAGGAAAGTTTGAAGAAACATTACAATATGGAGGTGTGACAAGCAAAGAAGACATACATGTCTTAAAAGGTGAAGTTCCGTGACCTGGTCTGTTGAGCAACGTCACTGCTCAGATCATGGGTTTGTTAGCAATGAACTGTAACATGTCAATGGATCATCCAGTTTTAAGAAAATATCCTAAACTGTTTGAGGGATTAGGTAAACTTTGGACAAAACAATTACTCTGCAAATAAATGAAACAATAAGACCAGTAGCGCAAACACATCGAAGAATACCAGTCCATATGCAGACATGGGTAGAGAAAGAGATAAAGCCATTGCTTGATCAAGACATAATTGAAGAAGTGACAGGACCAACACCTTGGGTGTTACCCATTGTAATCGTTCCAAAAAAGGATACTGAAGATGTCAGAATGTGTGTTGATATGAGGATTCCAAACACCGCTATTGAGCGAGAGCGATATCCTGGTCCTCATTTGAATGATGTGATCAGCAGTATTAATGGGGCTGCATTTTTTTTTTCAAAACTTGACTTATATAAAGGACATCACCAATTGGAAATTGACAATCAGTCAAGATATATCACAACATTTTCTTCACATTTGGGTTTATTTAGATATAAACGGTTTAACTTTGGAATATGTTCAGCTGCAGAAATGTTTCAGGAAGTTATAAAGAATGTTACAAGGCCGGTGCACAACAGCATGAATTACAGTGATGATATTTTAATTTTTTGCAAAACTCAGGAGGAACATGATCAGGCATTAGATGGTGCATGTCAGCAGCTTCAAAGAGCAGGGTTGACACTGAATCTGAAAAAGTGTGAAATAAATGAGACCGAGCTGACGTTCTTTGGGCACATATTTTCGGCTGAAGGCATGAGGCCAGATCCTGTCAAAATATCAGCTCTGAATGCAGTACAAAGGCCGAAGGATGTAACGGAGATACGGCCATTTTTAGGAATGGCTAGCTATTGTGCAAGGTATATCAAAAGTTTTGCGACAGTAAGTTCACCGCTCAGAGAATTAACAAGAAAAGGACGAAGATTCTGCTGGAGTAATGAATGTGAATTGGCATTTAAAGAAATAAAACTAGAAATATCAAATGCAGCAAATCTAAAATATTTTGACCCTGACCTATGTACGGAGCTGGTAGTGGATGCCAGTCTGGTAGGACTGGGCGCGATCCTGGTACAACATAAACCTGGAAGAGAAACTCCAAGATTTTTGGTCTCTCATGCCAGAAAAAGTCTATCTGAAGTAGAGCAAAGATGCTCTCAGCCTAAAAAAGAAAGTCTCAGTGGACTGCATTTACATGTTATGCCAAACAAAGGAAAACATTATTACTTTAAATTAATTAAACGCCACCATTTGAATCATTCACCAAAAATGGTTATGATTTTATTACATCACAGAGTTGCATAATAGCCCGAATATAAATGACATGTATCAATATGAAGCATTTAATTCAAGTCTGGTGACAAGAGGAAAGTGCAAGGAAAAGGGAGTGTTTGTGGAAGTGAAGTGAAAAGGGAAGGTGGTGTGCATATGTGACATCATTGATCCATATATACAACCTAACCAACCAGATGTCTGGCAATTATAAATTTGAAAAACATAACACAAAGTATCCGATGCAGATAATGAATCTCTGTCATCAGTGTCTGAACACAAGAAAGAAACAACGTCAACGTTTCGACCCCTAACATAAACAGCTGGTTTGATGCCTTGTGAGTGGGGTCTTCCTCAGGACGGGGATAAGAGTTAAGAGTGAGCACCAGAAGAAAGTACAAACAGCTGGGCCTCGCGGGCTCTCAGATAGGTCCACAATTCTTCAATAATTCAAGTGAGACGTCGAGGTTGTTCAGTAACCTCTGACTGTGGGCTGCTGCATCATCGACTAACAAACAGCCCACAGTCAGAGGTTACTGAACAACCTCGACGTCTCACTTGAATTATTGAAGAATTGTGGACCTATCTGAGAGCCCGCGAGGCCCAGCTGTTTGTACTTTCTTCTGGTGCTCACTCTTAACTCTTATCCCCGTCCTGAGGAAGACCCCACTCACAAGGCATCAAACCAGCTGTTTATGTTAGGGGTCGAAACGTTGACGTTGTTTCTTTCTTGTGTTCAGACACTGATGACAGAGATTCATTATCTGCATCGGATACTTTGTGTTATGTTTTTCAAATTTATAATTGCCAGACATCTGGTTGGTTAGGTTGTATATATGGATCAATGATGTCACATATGCACACCACCTTCCCTTTTCACTTCACTTCCACAAACACTCCCTTTTCCTTGCACTTTTCCTCTTGTCACCAGACTTGAATTAAATGCTTCATATTGATACATGTCATTTATATTCGGGCTATTATGCAACTCTGTGATGTAATAAAATCATAACCATTTTTGGTGAATGATTCAAATGGTGGCGTTTAATTAATTTAAAGTAATAATGTTTTCCTTTGTTTGGCATAACATGTAAATGCAGTCCACTGTGACATTACTCTTTTGTACCATAAACTACCCGGGTCCAGTGGCCTTTCGGGTTACCCCATTATTGTATTACTAAAAAGAAAGTCTGGCAGTTGTCTGGGCATGTGAACATTATCATGACTTTATATATGGTAAGCCATTCGTAATTATCACTGATCATCAAGCTCTCATTTCCATCTTTGGGAACCCAAAAACAAAAATGCCACAGAGAAATGAAAGATGGGGAAAGAGGCTGATGGATTAGGATTTTAGAATCATTCATAAACCAGGAAAAGAGTACAACTCTCTAACTTTGCCCCACAACTGATGGAACTTATCTCCCCGCATGCCATCTCGACTAGAAACTTCCTACTTTTAGGAGATTTTAATGTGCATAGTGAAAACACTGCTAACCAAGCGGCATCCTCACTACTGACAGACCTGTCCACACTTGACTTAATCAAGATCAACGACAGGCCCACTCACTCAGCAGGGCATACGCTAGATTTAATTTTAACAAACTCCCCCAACATTTCTTGTGGAGCAACCCGCCCCTTGACTTGGTCAGACCATTCACTGATCGAATTTCAAATCAGGGGCGCTAAGGATCCTACTGTTCCCAAACCGCAACCTAAAGGGTGGTACAGACAGTGGCATATACTCACACCCAACCAGTTTCAAGACCTTTTCATACCACCACAGAATCCCGATTCCGATAGTGTGGAAGAGCGCTTAGCATCCTTCAATGCCAGTATGGAAACCTCGGTTAACCGTCTAGCCCCCTTAAAACAGCGCTCTATATCTGCCAAACGACACCAGACCAAGTGGTACTCTGCCAAACTCCGGACTGAAAAAAGCCATTGTAAAAAACTAGAACGCCTCTGGCGCTTCTCACATGACCTACAAGACAAAGAAAGATTTAAACTAGCACTGACCCAATACCATCAAAACCTGAAATCTGCCCGTAAAATGTATATTGCGTCGCAACTTGAACAGGCAGGGAACACCCCTAGAACACTCTACCAGATTAAAAACTTTCACCAACCCGAAGGCTTGCGACACCGAAGAGGCTCCAACCCAAGCCCTATGCGATGATATATGCAAAAACAACAGTTGATGGACAGAATGCAGAACAATGTCATACATTCACCCCAGTACAGAGATCTGGGCCTAAATCCATCGTTTTTTTGCTCACCATGCCATTCCAGTTTGAACCCAGCCATATGCAAATCAGTCTTGACCCTGTGCCTCATGGGAACAGTCCAGCCCGAACTGCCAAGCCAGGTCCTCCCTGGACTGGAAACAAGCATCCTAGGACCGGTTTCGGGGTTTCACCCCTCTTCAGCCAGGATAGCTTGATTCCAGTGGATTCAAGCAAGCCTGGCTGATGACGGCTGGAATGCCAGAAACCGGTCCTAGGATGCTTGTTTCCGGTCCAGGGAAGACATGGCTTGGCAGTTCGGGCTGGACTGTTCCCATGAGGCACAGGGTCAGACTGATTTGCATATGGCCATGTCTGAACTGGGGTGGTGGAGTGAGCTAAAGAATGATGATGGATTAAACCCAGATCAGTTGACTGGGGGTGAGTGTTTGATTGGCTCAAACGTTCCGTCCATCATCCCCTTTTGTATCGCTTTGTTCGCCCTAAGTTGGCAGGGGTATGCCCAGACGTGGGTCCCTTGCTCACTTTGCCACTGGATTCAAGCAAGCCTGGCTGATGACGGCTGGAATGCCAGAAACCGGTCCTAGGATGCTTGTTTCCGGTCCAGGGAAGACATGGCTTGGCAGTTCGGGCTGGACTGTTCCCATGAGGCACAGGGTCAGACTGATTTGCATATGGCCATGTCTGAACTGGGGTGGTGGAGTGAGCTAAAGAATGATGATGGATTAAACCCAGATCAGTTGACTGGGGGTGAGTGTTTGATTGGCTCAAACGTTCCGTCCATCATCCCCTTTTGTATCGCTTTGTTCGCCCTAAGTTGGCAGGGGTATGCCCAGACGTGGGTCCCTTGCTCACTTTGCCACTGGATTCAAGCAAGCCTGGCTGATGACGGCTGGAATGCCAGAAACCGGTCCTAGGATGCTTGTTTCCGGTCCAGGGAAGACATGGCTTGGCAGTTCGGGCTGGACTGTTCCCATGAGGCACAGGGTCAGACTGATTTGCATATGGCCATGTCTGAACTGGGGTGGTGGAGTGAGCTAAAGAATGATGATGGATTAAACCCAGATCAGTTGACTGGGGGTGAGTGTTTGATTGGCTCAAGCGTTCCGTCCATCATCCCCTTTTGTATCGCTTTGTTCGCCCTAAGTTGGCAGGGGTATGCCCAGACGTGGGTCCCTTGCTCACTTTGCCACTGGATTCAAGCAAGCCTGGCTGATGACGGCTGGAATGCCAGAAACCGGTCCTAGGATGCTTGTTTCCGGTCCAGGGAAGACATGGCTTGGCAGTTCGGGCTGGACTGTTCCCATGAGGCACAGGGTCAGACTGATTTGCATATGGCCATGTCTGAACTGGGGTGGTGGAGTGAGCTAAAGAATGATGATGGATTAAACCCAGATCAGTTGACTGGGGGTGAGTGTTTGATTGGCTCAAGCGTTCCGTCCATCATCCCCTTTTGTATCGCTTTGTTCGCCCTAAGTTGGCAGGGGTATGCCCAGACGTGGGTCCCTTGCTCACTTTGCCACTGGATTCAAGCAAGCCTGGCTGATGACGGCTGGAATGCCAGAAACCGGTCCTAGGATGCTTGTTTCCGGTCCAGGGAAGACATGGCTTGGCAGTTCGGGCTGGACTGTTCCCATGAGGCACAGGGTCAGACTGATTTGCATATGGCCATGTCTGAACTGGGGTGGTGGAGTGAGCTAAAGAATGATGATGGATTAAACCCAGATCAGTTGACTGGGGGTGAGTGTTTGATTGGCTCAAACGTTCCGTCCATCATCCCCTTTTGTATCGCTTTGTTCGCCCTAAGTTGGCAGGGGTATGCCCAGACGTGGGTCCCTTGCTCACTTTGCCACTGGATTCAAGCAAGCCTGGCTGATGACGGCTGGAATGCCAGAAACCGGTCCTAGGATGCTTGTTTCCGGTCCAGGGAAGACATGGCTTGGCAGTTCGGGCTGGACTGTTCCCATGAGGCACAGGGTCAGACTGATTTGCATATGGCCATGTCTGAACTGGGGTGGTGGAGTGAGCTAAAGAATGATGATGGATTAAACCCAGATCAGTTGACTGGGGGTGAGTGTTTGATTGGCTCAAACGTTCCGTCCATCATCCCCTTTTGTATCGCTTTGTTCGCCCTAAGTTGGCAGGGGTATGCCCAGACGTGGGTCCCTTGCTCACTTTGCCACTGGATTCAAGCAAGCCTGGCTGATGACGGCTGGAATGCCAGAAACCGGTCCTAGGATGCTTGTTTCCGGTCCAGGGAAGACATGGCTTGGCAGTTCGGGCTGGACTGTTCCCATGAGGCACAGGGTCAGACTGATTTGCATATGGCCATGTCTGAACTGGGGTGGTGGAGTGAGCTAAAGAATGATGATGGATTAAACCCAGATCAGTTGACTGGGGGTGAGTGTTTGATTGGCTCAAACGTTCCGTCCATCATCCCCTTTTGTATCGCTTTGTTCGCCCTAAGTTGGCAGGGGTATGCCCAGACGTGGGTCCCTTGCTCACTTTGCCACTGGATTCAAGCAAGCCTGGCTGATGACGGCTGGAATGCCAGAAACCGGTCCTAGGATGCTTGTTTCCGGTCCAGGGAAGACATGGCTTGGCAGTTCGGGCTGGACTGTTCCCATGAGGCACAGGGTCAGACTGATTTGCATATGGCCATGTCTGAACTGGGGTGGTGGAGTGAGCTAAAGAATGATGATGGATTAAACCCAGATCAGTTGACTGGGGGTGAGTGTTTGATTGGCTCAAGCGTTCCGTCCATCATCCCCTTTTGTATCGCTTTGTTCGCCCTAAGTTGGCAGGGGTATGCCCAGACGTGGGTCCCTTGCTCACTTTGCCACTGGATTCAAGCAAGCCTGGCTGATGACGGCTGGAATGCCAGAAACCGGTCCTAGGATGCTTGTTTCCGGTCCAGGGAAGACATGGCTTGGCAGTTCGGGCTGGACTGTTCCCATGAGGCACAGGGTCAGACTGATTTGCATATGGCCATGTCTGAACTGGGGTGGTGGAGTGAGCTAAAGAATGATGATGGATTAAACCCAGATCAGTTGACTGGGGGTGAGTGTTTGATTGGCTCAAACGTTCCGTCCATCATCCCCTTTGTATCGCTTTGTTCGCCCTAAGTTGGCAGGGGTATGCCCAGACGTGGGTCCCTTGCTCACTTTGCCACTGGATTCAAGCAAGCCTGGCTGATGACGGCTGGAATGCCAGAAACCGGTCCTAGGATGCTTGTTTCCGGTCCAGGGAAGACATGGCTTGGCAGTTCGGGCTGGACTGTTCCCATGAGGCACAGGGTCAGACTGATTTGCATATGGCCATGTCTGAACTGGGGTGGTGGAGTGAGCTAAAGAATGATGATGGATTAAACCCAGATCAGTTGACTGGGGGTGAGTGTTTGATTGGCTCAAACGTTCCGTCCATCATCCCCTTTGTATCGCTTTGTTCGCCCTAAGTTGGCAGGGGTATGCCCAGACGTGGGTCCCTTGCTCACTTTGCCACTGGATTCAAGCAAGCCTGGCTGATGACGGCTGGAATGCCAGAAACCGGTCCTAGGATGCTTGTTTCCGGTCCAGGGAAGACATGGCTTGGCAGTTCGGGCTGGACTGTTCCCATGAGGCACAGGGTCAGACTGATTTGCATATGGCCATGTCTGAACTGGGGTGGTGGAGTGAGCTAAAGAATGATGATGGATTAAACCCAGATCAGTTGACTGGGGGTGAGTGTTTGATTGGCTCAAACGTTCCGTCCATCATCCCCTTTTGTATCGCTATGCGATGATATAGCAATTCATCTCACCCAGAAAATAGAAACAATATACAACAAAATCACCTCAACTAGTGACTCTCAGAAAGGCACTAAAATAGATTATCCTCCGTCTATTCCAAATACCTTAACTCTGGAGAATTTTCCGGCACTTAGGCCGGATAAGGTAGAATCCCTCCTAAAAATAGTTAAATCAGGGTCCCCATTGGACCTTATCCCTGCCAAAACCACTTCCCTGCTATCCAAGCAACTAGCTGCCCCCATCTGCTCAATTCTTAATAGCTCCATGAAGGATGGCAGTCTCCCTCCAGAGTGGAAAGCGGCACAGATTATTCCCATCAGAAAAATCCTAAAGCCCCCTTGGACGATGCATCCAACTATCGCCCCATCTCTCTGCTCCCCTTACAGAGCAAACTCCTAGAAAAGCACATCAACAAGCACTTATCTGAATTTGTCGAAACCTCAAACTGCCTTGATCCCTCTCAGTCGGGGTTTCGACCCAGACATAGTACAGAGTCTGCACTGGTGGCAGTCACTGATAACATCAGAATGTCCCTAGATAATGGTCAAGCAGTACTTCTGGTGCTGCTTGACCTATCTGCAGCCTTCGATACCATCTCTCACCAGACCCTTCTCAGGAGACTGAGGGACAGTGGCATCCAAGGGAATGCTCTAAAATGGTTGTAAAATTTCCTAGCGGATAGAACCCAGACCATCAACTTGGGCCCTTGATGGAGCAGGGGAAACAAAATATTTTTTGTACCCCTATGAAATTAATGACCTCATAACACTAATGATACTAACCGTTTGAAGTGCATGAATTTACCAACACCTTTTTAGTAGACACTACACATGGGTAATATGCTGATTTGTGTAAAATCTAATTTATTTACAAATGTGAAGTTAATTAACGTTAGTATTGTGATTTGCGTAATAATTAGAGTGAATTGCATGATTTGTGTTGCGTAGTAAAATTGTATTGTGGCAAAGAATGTAGATGGTAAGTAAAATGGCTTTAAATGTCGCTTCCGCTAGGTAATATCTAACACAGGTCATTAGAATGGCGGGTAGTAAACAGAAAGGCTTATTTTCCATATATTAATTACTATTGTGTTTGTTCTTATATTAGTTTCGTTCGGGCCTGCTAGGCCATGCTAAATGGCCTACTGGAAAGGACGAGATCGCGTCCTTTAAACAAGATGGCCCCCACACAGCCCGAGTACGAATGCTCCAGTCACGTGCATGCGGCCTGTGCTCGGAGTGAGAGATGTCAAGGCCAATCTGACCTGCACTGAAGAAGCGTGCCAAGTATTCAGCATATATGCCTGGGAACGGATGGAAAAGACAAGCGACAGGGAATGAACTAATGTGTGACCATCAAAGATTGTTGCAAAATGGATGAACAAATTGGACTACTTTTGGATAACGTGGTCATGAAACTTATTGTGTGCTTTATTGTCCCCGAACCGGTTCGAACAAGGAGGGCGATGAGGTGACCATCACCACCCCTCCAATGGACCAATTAGCGTGATTCTTGCCCCTAACGATTGCAGTTGATCCCAGTCAACGTTAAGTCACTTGAGGTGTGGAAATACATTTTCTATCCATATAAATTAGGTAATTTTTCAACATGGTAGACACTGAGAATAGAAGAACTAGATGTGAGTTTTTCCGTAGATGGTGTAAGATGTGTTTCCATTGTACAGGTTTTCCAATTCTTATCTGGTTTATTTTGGCAATAATAATCCCACTTAGGTTAGTTGTAGAAAATACATCTGTAATTGTGAATGACACAAATAGTGACAAGAAATCTAACAAAGAACACTGCAACACTGGTAGATAGTACTGATTTCCATAGGGACAAGTCAATAACTGATTTTTCCAAGAATGTCTTCACAAAACGTTTGTACGAATATGTGGAGACAATGGATGTGAGAGATTGTTACGTATGTATGCAGTTACCTGCGTCTGTAACAGAAGGTGTGACATATCACCTTCCTTTGACGTATGGGATAACTTGTAGTGTTTTAGCTAGTTTATTTTATAAAACTGGTGAATTAGAGTATTATTACAGTGACATAGATGCTGTTTTTGCTAAAGTTCCCGTAATCCCTGAACTAAATAAGGTGAAGATTGCAAAGATTCTAGGAGAATTTTTCCTAGAAACAAAAGAATTAACATTAGAATATGCATTTAGACATAATCTTACTTGTGGGTTAAGAAAAGAAGAAAAGGTTTTCTTGGACATAGTAGAAGACAGAAGGGCTAAATTTCGAAGAAAGGCAACAGGAGAAAAGACAAAAACCCCACCTTGGGCGTTTGAAGAGGGAAGTTATGACAAAGGGGAAACAAATGCAGCTATGGTTCTAGATTGGCCCCAACAGGGAAAATTGTGTATTAGTAGAGATAACACTTTGTATGATAACTATTTTGTGGGTTCTAGTGAGTGCCGAGATACATACAAAATTCTAGGGGATGGGGATTCAAAGGAAGAAAAGATCCAGTATTTCCAGGGATCTATTACATTTGCGGAAATAGAGCTTATTATAGGTTGCCGGACCATTGGTACGGAACATGCTATCTAGGCCTGGTCTTTCCAAAGATTTTTCATGTGGAAAGAGGAACGAAAGGAATTCACGAGACAGGTAAACCATTAACCCGTAGGAGGGAAAGCTTCTCAGAAATAATAGGTGACAGTTTTGGAGCATTGATACCAGCAGTGGGTATATCTTTGAATGCATACAAAATTCGGAAATGGTCTACAGTAGTAGATCCTTTATCAACGAATACTGCTGGAGGGTTCTTGATGGTAAATACCGAAATGGTTGCCATGAGAGCTATGGTGATGCAAAATCGACTTGCCCTTGACATTCTTTTGGCAAAAGAGGGTGGAGTCTGTGGAATGCTAAAAGTACAACATTATTGCACTTACATTCTAGACAAAAGTCAGAATATACAGAAGTATATAAAGAACATTACTGATTTGCATAAAGAAATTGCCCCACTGGAGGTTGAAGGTGCTTGGGAGAGACTTGGTAAAAGTTTTACCTCAATGAAGAAATGGTTCACCGAAATAGGTAGTTCTCTTATTGGGAAAATACCAATTCCAGTGACTTTAGTAATAGTGATAATATCTGTATTGAGATTAGCATATATGTGTATTAAAAGAAAAGACAAAATAAAGTAAAAAGAGAAAATGAGAAAAATAAAGGAAGAACGGGAGATGGGAGAGATCGAATTGGAAGAGTTTAAAGAGAACATGTACAAAAGGTCTAAAAGACAAGATGAAAAGAACACGATTGTCTAAATTAACAAATGCAAGTGGACAAGAAACATTTATCCGATAACATTTTATAGGTTTTAGTGGTGATGTTAAAAATCACCAAAGGGGAATTGATGGAGCTGGGGGAAAAAATATTTTTGTACCCCTATGAAATTAATGACCTTATAACGCTAATGATACTAACCGTTTGAAGTGCACGAATTTACCAACAAATACACCTTTTTAGTAGACACTACACGTGGGTAATATGCCGATTTGTGTAAAATCTAATTTATTTACAAATGTGAAGTTAATTAACATTAGTATTGTGATTTGCGTAATAATTAGAGTGAATTGCATGATTTGTGTTGCGTAGTAAAATTGTATTGTGGCAAAGAATGCAGATGGTAAGTAAAATGGCTTTAAATGTCGCTTCCGCTAGGTAATATCGAACACGGGTCATTAGAATGGCGGGTGAAAAACAGAAAGGCTTATTTTCCATATATTAATTACTATTGTGTTTGTTCTTATATTAGTTTCGTTCGGGCCTGCTAGGCCATGCTTCTAAAATGGCCGACTGGAAAGGACGAGATCGCGTCCGTTAAACAAGGTGGCCCCCACGCAGCCTCAGTACGAATGCTCCAGTCACGTGCATGCGGCCTGTGCTCAGAGTGAGAGATGTCAAGGCCAATCTGACCTGCAATGAAGAAGCGTGCCAAGTATTCAGCATATATGCCTGGGAACGGATGGAAAAGACAAGCGACAGGGAATGAACTAATGTGTGACCATCAAAGATTGTTGCAAAATGGATGAACAAATTGGACTACTTTTGGATAACGTGGTCATGAAACTTATTGTGTTTTATTGTCCCCAAACTGGTTCGAACAAGGAGGGCGATGAGGTGACCATCACCACTCCTCCAATGGACCAATTAGCGTGATTCTTGCCCCTAAAGATTGCAACTTTTGAGTGTAGAGAGCCAGAAAGTAGGGTACAAGAGGGAAGACGTGAAAAAACTTGCTTATTATTTTCCCACCTTGATGCTGTGAGAGACTGCCATTTTGGACTTTGAACTTTGACTGGGGAAGGAACGAGATCGTTGCGGGAATTCTGCCCGGGAGGTGCGTCCGAGGAGGTTAGCGGGACAGTCAGTTTGGGAGTCCTATCCTGTGATCTGCGATTCATCTTCTTTGGTGAACCATTCTTGTCATCGCCCCTTGGCCGAGGGTAATGCCTAATTTCTCATTTTTCCTAAAAACTTTTCTTAAAATGTTTATTGATATTTCTAAATGTTTTGCTTAATAAAGAATATTACTTATTTGCTTGAAGAATATTAGATAAAATTATATTTTAAACTCTAAAATGAGTCTGTGTTTCTTTAAACAAAGTTTATGATTTAATAAATGTTAAGGGTTTTAATTGTGATTGAGCTGGTCTTAATCACCATCAACTGATTCTACTAGTTGGTCCATCGACCGAATAGCGGAGTACCTTGATGTTTAGACCCGACAGGATTCGAGTTAATGTATATAATGTATAGGATATAATTCTGTCATTTTAATAAGGTATCCCGCTTGTCCAGCAACTCTTTCTCCTTGACGTTTAATCCAGAAATTGTATGTATGTATGTATGTATGTATGTATGCGGTGTCATGGGCCCCACCGATATAAGTTTGGTGTAGGTGTTTTCTGGATTTGGTGTCATAAGGAGAAATTTATATTAGCCGCGCTGGATCAGATTTCTTGGTAGCAGAGTTATGGTTTCTATAGATTAGTTTGGTGATTTTGACTATTGATTTTTTTCGTGTCTAACACTATGTTGAATTTGTATTATGTTATGTATAAGTCGAAATTTTGAAGCTTCCGGAAAGTAGGAAGTGGACACATGTGGCAAGAGAAGTCACACGGAATTGTGCATTGTCTGATTTCAGCGAAAAGAACCGATTGGGAAAGGATTGTGTAAATTGTTTCGGCAAAAGAACGGTGAAAATGCCTGATTATAATGAATATGAGAGAGAGAAACCGTCATGGTTTAAGAAAGATAAGAAGGTTGTGACTAGGGAAGGAGAAGTACTTCCTCCGCCAAAAACGCCAGCATCTCATATGATGTTAAAATATGGCCATCATACTTGCATTTGGTTGAAAAATTGGGCGAAGTATACCAAAGACGATGGAGTATTGGCATTTCCAGAAAATGGTTCGTTTAGCACAGCGGTACTTCGAAATTTGAGAGAAAAGATAATGAAACTTGAACCGAGACCTAGACCGACACAGTTTGAAGCCTTAGGTGAATGGGAAGATGAGATGTATGATAGGGAAAGATACAGAGGTGCAAAGAATTATAGTTTAGTTCATGGAAGAGTATGGGGTTTGAATCATGAAGACAGGATGAGACGATGGTGGTATGCTAACATGACGGATGGCTTGTTTCCTGTCAGAACAGTTGAAGAATTTGCAGGGAGAAAATGTACGGAGAAAAAGAAACATGCAGTAACAGAGATACGGGTATGGAGTTAGCGACACGGAGGATGAGTTACTGGAGGACATTTTAAATAAAAGACCCCCTCCATATCAACAGGATTCTGCGGTGGTGACACCAAATGCACCGCCAATGAGAACTGTAATAAATCAAAGCCCTGAACGAATGTCTGAAATAAATAGTCCGTTTAATAAACCAGAAACACCACAGATTGTGAAAGATAATGGTAATACAGCTGAATTCGCTAGGACCACAAGAGAGTTGACTGAAAAGATAAGAGAACTGACAAGGAATATGGAAGTTGTGACTGTGCCAGTAACTATAGGGCCAGTAATCCCAGTATTTGAAAATCAAAAGATAGATGAACACTCCTTAACAATTCCATTAAATTCCAATTTGCAAAGAGTAAGGGAAGAGATGATTTCAGAAAATAGAGAAAAGGAAGATTCTGTTGGTCCATTTAGGTCAAGTCCACCTGTAAATTTGACAGTTAATGAGAGTCTGATAAATAGGATTCCTATGGGAGCGGAGTCAGCAACTGAAACCCCAGAGAGAAGTGTAAGTTGGGCAGAAATAAACAAAACCCCTGTGGGTCTGACTGCAGAGGAATTAAATGATTGGGCGAGGAGCTTGCAGAAAAAAGATACAGAACCACAACTTTTGGATGTGGTCAGATTAAAGATAGACATGGAGGAATTAATCCTAGGAACTATTGGTACAGATCGGTTGAAGTCCTATCAAGATGATGAATTAATGTTTATGTGTAGAAGTGTCACTTGGAGAGCTAGAAACTTGCATGAAAAATTGGAAGAAACAGCGAACGAACTAGGAGTAGAATTTGGAAAAATTAGAGGATTACAGAAACCGTACAGGGTAGATTTTAGTTAAAAAGACATAGAAAATCTGAACACTTCAGGACGATTGACGCAAATAAAAGAACGGATTGTTTTATTGAGAAAATGGGGTGATGTGGACAAGTGGAGAAGTAGGTGGATAAGGAGAAAGGAGGGAACAACTGATAAAGCATCATTAGCTTTTCCAGTAAAAGAGAAAGAACAAACGGTAATGGAGTATCCAATGAGAGAAACTCCAGGAGGAAGTAATGTACATGTCCCATGGTCCAGACAAGATATATTGTCATTTACGAATGACTTTCCAAGATTGAGAGAGAAACCTGTAGAATGGTATAGACAGGTAGAAAGGTTTGTAAAAGTTTCAAAAGTATTGTGGGAAGATTTGGATGGACTGTTTGAAATTGTTGTTCCTGCAGATTTATGGACAGAATGTAAAATTACAATTGACTGGCCGAAGGAAGAATATCCTAGAGATGCAAAAACAGGAGCCCCAGGTTCAGAAGTAATGAGAAAATATGAACAGGCAATCACATTTTTGAAAAATAAAATCCCACCAAAAGAAACTGACTGGGTAAAGATTGATAGAACGACTCAGGAGAGTAAGGAGTTTGTACATGCCTATTATGAAAGACTACTTTTGGTCTTTAAACAGTATAGTGGATACGAGAATTTGAGTGAAAAAGACATGTCATTTTGTGTATAGATTTGGGTATGGTTTGAGACCTGAAATAAGTGAAATGATTAAGCAGCATATGTTATGTTGGCAGAATAGCACAGTAGATGAGGTATTACGGTATGCAAAATATTGCAGTGATGATATTGAGTGTAGACCGCGTAAACTCAAGGAAAAGGCAATGTGGGCACAAGTAAAGGTTGCAGAAAAGCAAGAAGCTCAGATGAACAGTCAGTCTAGTGATGCAGGACAGACCAAATCCAAACCGAATATTGGCAAGGGAAAAGGTCAGATGAGTATAGAAGAAGCTAAAAAGAAATGGCCATGTCATAATTGCGGAAAATTAGGGCACTGGAGAAACGAGTGTAAATTTCCTCCGAGAGTTAATACAGAGAATCAATCATTGAATCCACAGGTGCAGAGTGAGGTGAGTTACCAACAGCTGCAACAACCGCAGGTATTTACCCAACATTGTCAGGTGCCGCAACCACCTCTTCCAAAGAGTGTAAATCCTCAAAGATACAGTACAGAGGCAGGATTCTACGGAGGAGAGCAGGTAACAAAATTGCCGCGCGCAGCTGCTGTTTCACAATATTGGTTACGGCAGGATGGAGATGAATCGGATGAAAGTTTAGGACGGTGCCTAGGAGAGGAAGAAGAGTGCGTGCTTGGCGCAACTCTAGAGGTAGATCAGTCAGGTCCATTTGTGGATGGAAAAGTGAATGGTGTAAATGTTACATTCCTTGTGGACACTGGTGCTACCCGTTCTACTGTTAGATCAGTGGAAATTCCAAAACTTCCTCTCTCAGGAGAATCCATCCAAGTTGTAGGTGTTTCGAACAGGCAGATTAAAACCCCTCTTATAAAACCAATAGAGGTGGAGATTGGACCATTCAAAGAGATGCATCGCTTTGTGGTGTGTGATTGTAGTCCTGTAAATTTATTGGGACGCGATCTACTCTGCAAAATGAATTGTACCATCTATTGTACCCCAGATGGTATTGCTTTCCAGACACCAGATGAGGATGTTCTGTACAAAATGACAATGGCAGAACTAGAACCAGGAACGAATGATATGTTTCCTGTGTTTGATGCGGAGAAAATCCCTACTGAATTGGAAGGAATAGTAAGGCCTGATGTATGGGTTTCACAGGTGGAGATATTGGACTAATGAGAGAAGTTGATCCTGTAAACATTACTGTAAAAGAAGGAACAAATTACCCAAACACCCCGCAGTACAAACTGACGCCAGAAATTATTGAAGGAGTAACACCTGTAATTAATAAGATGATTGAACAAGGGATTTTGAGAGAAATAATGAGCAGCCCATGTAATTCTCCTATAATGGGACTGAAAAAGCTGAATGGAACATATAGAATAGTACAAGATTTGAGAAAGGTTAACAAATTTGTTATTCCTCCATAAGAAAGGAAGGTGCACTCTAAATGAAAGCAATCAGGAAACATGTATTGTCCAAAGTTTCTTTTCTTTATTTACGTAGTTTGGTTAAAACCGGCACACATTTACCATATCAGGGGACGTACGATCTTGATTTTGAAACGGTACACCGTGATAACAATTGGGCCTGTGACTGAGTTGTGTACGTTCCCTTTATATTACCCATAAGGTGAGATATACAGAATATTCCTTTTCCTGCCCCTTTTGGGTCTTGTTAAACGCGATTTATGGTGACGTTCTGGACACATCTACATACGACTTTTTAACCTGTCACCGTTTTAGGCTTGTGCTTTTTGGTGGATTATGGTCCTCCCCCCTTTTTCTATTTTTCTTAGGTTTACTGCTTTCTAACTCTTTTTTTGTCTTGCTTATTTAGGCTTTATACTTTATCCTTTTTTCTCATGTTTCTCTTTGTATTATTGTTCTTTTCTCCTTTTGTGTATTGTTTTCTCTGTTTTTTCTTATTTTCCCACTTTATATATTTGGTTCAGAATTTTGTCTGTTTAAATACTGTATGTTCTTTAGTATATTTTGGTGTCATATGATTTATATATATATCCTCTTGCTCCTTTCTTATGCGATATTTTAGCAAATTCAAGTGGCATCTTTTTAAAAAACAAATTTTCTTAAAAACAGGTTTTTGTCTTTTAAGGGATGGTGTATCCTTGAACACTTTGTTGGTTTATGTTTTCTTCCTCTTTTGGGTCATTGTATGTGTATTATATTTGTTTGTGTGTTATATATATTTTTCACTTTAGTGGATGGTGTATGTATATGTGATTTTTATATGTATATTTATGTTATATATGTTGTGATTATTACAGCCCTGACGAAGTTCCCGTGGCACTAGGGAACGAAACGCGTTGGCTGTGTGCCGGTTTTAACCAAACTACGTAAATAAAGAAAAGAAACTTTGGACAATACATGTTTCCTGATTGCTTTCATTTAGAGTGCACCTTCCTTTCTTATGGACTCGTACTATTATTGACATCTTTCAGCAGCGGATGCCGGAAGTAGCTGCACTAGAATAATATTTTATGAAACTGGTGGGATCCAATGTGCTTGGCCTTGGTCTGCTGCTGTATGCAATTTGTTATTCCTTGCTGCCCAATTGTGCCAAACCCTGCTGTAATATTGTATCAAATCCCACATGATGCAGAATGGTACACAGTTATTGATTTGTGCCATGAATTCTTTTTGATTCCATTGCATCCTGACAGCCAACCATTATTTGCGTTCCGGTTCAGAGAGCGTATTTTGGCATGGTGCCGAATTCCTCAAGGGTATACTGAGAGTCCCTCAATTTTTAATCAAAACTCTAAAGAAATCCTTAGAAGATTTAAAAATGCCTGAAAAATCTGTGATGGTCTAATATATTGATGACCTATTAGTGGCATCAAAGACCAGAGAAGCATGTGTTACAGACACCATTGCTTTACTGAATCATTTGGCAGGAGGACACAAGGTGTCACCTTCAAAACTGCAATTTTGTCAACAAGAAGTACAGTACTTAGGTCATAAGATTGAGAAAGGGATGCGAAAAGTAACAACAGAAAGGATAAGGATTATCAAAGGAATGAGAGCCCCAATGACACAAAGAGAGGTGAGAATGTTCCTTGGTATGGTTGGTTATTGCCGACAATGGATAAGTGGATTTTCATTGATTGCAAAACCTTTACAGCGATTGACAAAGAAGGATGTCAGAGATCCGATTGAATTGGATGAAGAGGAAATGAAGGCTTTCGAGGATCGGAGAACAAGTTTGTGTGAGGCACCAGCATTGGGAATGCCTGATTATAAGAAAGAATTTGAGCTGTATTGTAGTGAGAGAGACAGATGTGCACTTTCAGTGTTAGTGCAGAGGCATGGGAAAATGAAATGACCAATAGCCTATTTTTCGGCTGTTTTAGAACCGGTAGCAAAGGCGTTGCCTGGATGTCTGAAAGCAGTAGCTGCTACTTGTGCGAGTCTGGAACAGAGTGAAGGCATTGTGATGGATATCCTTTGAGAGTATATGTCCCACACTCAGTCGAAATCCCTCTGACACGAACAAAAACCCAATTCATGACACATAGTCGGTTGACTAGGTATGAAAAAGTGATCTTGGGTGCAGACAATGTAACCATTGTAAGATGCACGAGTGTGAATCCTTCCACTTCACTGCCAGATGAAGTAAATACAGAAGTCAAGGATGATGTTGATCATAAGTGTTTGGATGTGCTTGAATTTTGCACAAAGCCTCACCCTGATATTAGGGACGAACCTCTAAAAGAGTCAGATTATGTGATGTTTGTGGACGGGTCATGCCCGAGGACAGATGAGGGAGCTTTAAGTGCTGCGTATGCTGTATGTACGGTGGCAACCATAATGGAAGCGTCTTGTTTGAGAGGAATACGTTCAGCCCAAGTTGCTGAGCTAATTGCTCTGATTCGAGCGTGCAAACTGGGAAAGAATTTCCGAATCACTGATCACGGATAGACAATACGGCTTTGGAGTGGTCCATGATTTTGGACAGATCTGGTCCCAGAGGGGATTCCTGACTTCCAGAGGGTCTCCTATTAGGAATGGTGAGTTTGTGAAGACGTTGCTTGAGGCGATACAGCTGCCTAAACAAATTGCGGTGGTAAAATGCTCTGCTCACAAAAATGGAGCAGATTATATTGCGGTGGGTAACAAATCTGCTGACGAATTAGCTCAATATTGTGCCAGAAATATGACTTCAATGAATCGAAGAAGGGAGAAAGAAAATGTTTCATGTCCCTTGCTGTTTACTAACCCAGTTGAAACATGGGATGAGGTAAGGCAAGTGATGAGGAAAAAGATATTTGGATAAAATCAGGTTGCAGGCGGAGAGAAGAAGATGAAGTTTGGGTTTACAGGGACGAAAGACCAGTTATGCCTGATAGCATGATCTCCAACATGGCACGGATGTACCATGGACAGGAACACATAGGTAGAGATGCCATAATCAGACTTTTCAAACAGACTTGGTATAACCCAAAATTTAGAGACATAGCTGAAAGCCTTTGTCAAAGATGCCTTATATGCCAACAGATAAATCCTGGAAGGAAGACGGTAGTGAGTTTGGAAGTAATAGGACGTGAAGGAGGTCCTTTTACCAGAATGCAATTAGATTTCAATGAAATGCCCACAAGTAACAGACTGAGGTATGTCCTGGTGGTCGACTGTTTGTTTTCTCGTTGGGTGGAAGCCTATCCGACAAGAAGGAATGATGGAGTTACTGTAGCTAAATTCCTGCTGAGAGAATTAATTCCTAGATATGGTTTTCCAGTAACAATAGAAACAGATAGAGGAACACATTTTCAGAACGAACTCATCCAACTGATATGCGAAGCACTAGACATTCGACAAAAGCTGCACTGTGCCTACAGACCAGAGGCTTCTGGAGTGGTAGAGCAAGTAAATGGCACCATAAAGAATAGGTTGGGTAAGATGTGTCAAGCCACAGGACTCAAATGGCCCGACGCCTTACCATTGGTGTTAATGAGCATAAGAAGCATTCCAGACAGAAAAACAGGTCTGAGTCCTCATGAAATAATCATGGGACGAGCAATGAGACAAGCATATGTACCTGTCAACAAACTGCTGACTATAACTGATGATCTCATACTGGACAAGGATTGGCTGATGTGGTGCATTCTGTGTTTCATCAGGTTGGACCGGATGCGACCACTCTTGAAAGAAAACCAGCTCATGATCTGAGTCCAGGAGACTGGGTCTGCATAAAAGTCCACAGAAGAAGAAATTGCTTGGTTCCGCGCTGGGACAAGCCACATCAAGTGATTCTGGTGACACCGACTGCAGTAAAGTGTGCAGGTGTGAAAAATTGGATTCATGCCAGCCATACCATCAGCGTTCCAGATCCTGAAGCTCGACCTGTAAGTCGATATCTGGAAATATCAGATACCAGCTCGGCATCTGAAGCAGAGACTGAAACCATCAGAGTTCCAGATCCTGAAGCTCGACCTGTAAGTCGACATCTGGAAGAATCGGGTACCAGTTCGGCATCTGAAGTAGAAACTGAAACGATTAGAGTTCCAGATCTTGAAGATCG
The DNA here is from genome assembly GCA_963921515.1 of Calotriton arnoldi. NCBI lineage: Eukaryota > Metazoa > Chordata > Amphibia > Caudata > Salamandridae > Calotriton > Calotriton arnoldi. Next base: position 283,804 of record CAWUFW010013173.1, read on the forward strand.
ACATGTAAGTCGACATCTGGAGATATCAGATACTAGTTCAGCATCTGAAACAGACCAACCTGAATGCAGTAAAAGACAAACAGAAGAATCAGAAAACAAAAGAACTGATATTGAAACAGGAGAAACTGAACTAATAGACAGTGACGGTGAACAGCCAAGTACAAGTTACGGGAAAATTCCTCCGGAAATTGTAGAGGTAACTCAAGAAGATCTAGATTTAGATAGAGAGTTTGGGGAAACTGCGGAAGAAACACGAGGAGGATTAGAGACAAAATTTCAAGAAGAAGAAACACGGGAAAATTTAGATCTAGATAGATTGGGGAATTTGCGGAAGAAACACGAGGAGGATTAAACTCAAAATTTCAAACAGAAGAAACACAAGAAGGTTCAGATTCAGACAAGGAGACTGAGATCATAAAATTCAAGGTTATAGAAAGTGAAGTGAGATCTGAAACAGAATCTGAAGAAAGTGAAGACGAAAGAAGGCAAAGAATAGGTCCAAGAAAGAGAACTTGGAGGGTGGAACAAGGAAAAAAATGAAAGTGAACTGAAAAGGCCAAGAAAAGGAGACAATTGGCCCAACGAAATTAAGAAACTGAGATGTAAAATAATAAATTTGAACAAAGACAATGCAGAACAAGTGAATGAAATAAGTCAAGAAAGACAAAGAAAAACAGATAAAAGACAATTGCCAAGACCCAAAAGAGTGAAAAGACCTAACTTGAAATTCAAGTCACCTGAATGGGTATACATAGCGCTGTCTGACATTAAAGAAGTGGACAGCAGTCACGAGAACCCAGACAAAGACTGTGAACAAATGGGTGAGAGTGAAATGCGCCAACCTTGAAAAGTCAAAGACAGAAAACCAGACTAGACACAAAACGGAATAAAGACAAAGAAAATTTCTGAGAAACCGAAAAGTGAGCTAAAAGCAGTTGATCCCAGTCAACGTTAAGTCACTTGAGGTGTGGAAATACATTTTCTGTACATATAAATTAGGTAATTTTTCAACATGGAAGGCACTGAGAATAGAAGAACTAGATGTGAGTTTTTCCGTAGATGGTGTAAGATGTGTTTCTATTGTTCAGGTTTTCTAATGCTTATCTGGTTTATTTTGGCAATAATAATCCCACTTAGGTTAGTTGTAGAAAATACATCTGTAATTGTGAATGACACAAATAGTGACAAGAAATCTAACATAAAGAACACTGCAACACTGGTAGATAGTACTGATTTCCATAGGGACAAGTCAATAACTGATTTTTCCAAGAATGTCTTCACGAAACTTTTGTACGAATATGTGGAGACAATGGATGTGAGAGATTGTTACGTATGTATGCAGTTACCTGCGTCTGTAACAGAAGGTGTGACATATCATCACCTTCCTTTGACGTATGGGATAACTTGTAGTGTTTTAGCTAGTTTATTTTATAAAACTGGTGAATTAGAGTATTATTACACTGACATAGATGCTGTTTTTGCTAAAGTTCCCGTAATCCCTGAACTAAATAAGGTGAAGATTGCAAAGATTCTAGGAGAATTTTTCCTAGAAACAAAAGAATTAACATTAGAATATGCATTTAGACATAATCTTACTTGTGGGTTAAGAAAAGGTTTTCTTGGACATGGTAGAAGACAGAAAGGCTAAATTTCAAAGAAAGGCAACAGGAGAAAAGACAAAAACCCCACCTTGGGCGTTTGAAGAGGGAAGTTATGACAAAGGGGAAACAAATGCAGCTATGGTTCTAGATTGGCCCAAACAGGGAAAATTGTGTATTAGTAGAGATAACACTTTGTATGATAACTATTTTGTGGGTTCTAGTGAGTGCCGAGATACATACAAAATTCTAGGGGGATGGGGATTCAAAGGAGGAAAAGATCCAGTATTTCCAGGGATCTATTACATTTGCGGAAATAGAGCTTATTATAGGTTGCCGGACCATTGGTACGGAACATGCTATCAAGGCCTGGTCTTTCCAAAGATTTTTCATGTGGAAAGAGGAACTAAAGGAATTCACGAGACAGGTAAACCATTAACCCGTAGGAGGAGGGAAAGCTTCTCAGAAATAATAGGTGACATTTTTGGAGCATTGATACCAGCAGTGGGTATATCTTTGAATGCATACAAAATTCGGAAATTGTCTACAGTAGTAGATCGTTTATCAACAAATACTGCTGGAGGGTTCTTGATGGTAAATACCGAAATGGTTGCCATGAGAGCTATGGTGATGCAAAATCGACTTGCCCTTGACATACTTTTGGCAAAAGAGGGTGGAGTCTGTGGAATGCTGAAAGTACAACATTGTTGCACTCACATTCCAGACAAAAGTCAGAATATACAGAAGTATATAAAGAACATTACTGATTTGCATAAAGAAATTGCCCCACTGGAGGTTGAAGGTGCTTGGGAGAGACTTGGTAAAAGTTTTACCTCAATGAAGAAATGGCTCACCGAAATAGGTAGTTCTCTTATTGGGAAAATACTAATTCCAGTGACTTTAGTAATAGTGATAATATCTGTATTGAGATTAGCATACATGTGTATTAAAAGAAGAAAAAGACAAAATAAAGTAAAAAGAGAAAATGAGAAAAATAAAGAAAGAACGGGAGATGGGAGAGATCGAATTGGAAGAGTTTAAAGAGAACATGTACAAAAGGTCTAAAAGACAAGATGAAAAGAACACGATTGTCTAAATTAACAAATGCAAGTGGACAAGAAACATTTATCCGATAACATTTTATAGGTTTTAGTGGTGATGTTAAAAATCACCAAAGGGGGGAATTGATGGAGCAGGGGAAACAAAATATTTTTTGTACCCCTATGAAATTAATGACCTCATACCGCTAATGATACTAACCGTTTGAAGTGCATGAATTTACCAACAAATACACCTTTTTAGTAGACACTACACGTGGGTAATATGCTGATTTGTGTAAAATCTAATTTATTTTCAAATGTGAAGTTAATTAACGTTAGTATTGTGATTTGCGTAATAATTAGAGTGAATTGCATGATTTGTGTTGCATAGTAAAATTGTATTGTGGCAAAGAATGCAGATGGTAAGTAAAATGGCTTTAAATGTCGCTTCCGCTAGGTAATATCTAACACAGGTCATTAGAATGGCGGGTGGTAAACAGAAAGGCTTATTTTCCATATATTAATTACTATTGTGTTTGTTCTTATATTAGTTTCGTTCGGGCCTGCTAGGCCAGGCTTCTAAAATGGCCGACTGGAAAGGACGAGATCGCGTCCGTTAAACAAGATGGCCCCCACGCAGACTGAGTACGAATGCTCCAGTCACGTGCATGCGGCCTGTGCTCGGAGTGAGAGATGTCAAGGCCAATCTGACCTGCAATGAAGAAGCGTGCCAAGTATTCAGCATATATGCCTGGGAACGGATGGAAAAGACAAGCGACAGGGAATGAACCAATGTGTGACCATCAAAGATTGTTGCAAAATGGATTAACAAATTGGACTACTTTTGGATAACGTGGTCATGAAACTTAGTGTGCTTTATTGTCCCCAAACCGGTTCGAACAAGGAGGGCGATGAGGTGACCATCACCACCCCTCCAATGGACCAATTTGCGTGATTCTTGCCCCTAAAGATTGCAACTTTTGAGTGTAGAGAGCCAGAAAGTAGGGTATAAGAGGGTCTGCTCTGACGTTGTGAAAAAACTTGCTGATTATTTTCCCACCTTGATGCTGTGAGAGACTTTCATTTTGGACTTTGAACTTTGACTGGGGAAGGAACGAGATCGTTGCGGGAATTCTGCCCGGGAGGTGCGTCCGAGGTGGTTAGCGGGACAGTCAGTCAGTTTGGGAGTCCTATCCTGTGATCTGCGATTCATCTTCTTTGGTGAACCATTCTTGTCATCGCCCCTTGGCCGAGGGTAATGCCTAATTTCTCATTTTTCCTAAAATCTTTTCTTAAAATGTTTATTGATATTTCTAAATGTTTTGCTTAATAAAGAATATTACTTATTTGCTTGAAGAATATTAGATAAAATTATATTTTAAACTCTAAAATGAGTCTGTGGTTCTTTAAACAAAGTTTATGTTTTAATAAATGTTAAGGGTTTCAATTGTGATTGAGATGGTCTTAATCACCATTAACTGATTCTACTAGTTGGTCCATCGACCGAATAGCGGAGTACCTTGATGTTTAGAACCAACAGGATTCGAAGTTAATGTATATAATGTATAGGATATAATTCTGTCATTTTAATAAGGTATCCCGCTTGTCCAGCAACTCTTTCTCCTTGACGTTTAATCCAGAAATTGAATGTATGTATGCGGTGTCATGGGCCCCACCGATATAAGTTTGGTGTAGGTGTTTTCTGGATTTGGTGTCATAAGGAGAAATTTATATTAGCCGCGCTGGATCACCCTTTTCGTTCCCAGACCACAAAAGTGACCAAGGGAGTACCGCAGGGCTCCCGTTTGAGCCCCACTTTATTTAACATTTATGTCGCTCCCTTGGCAAGCTTACTGAGGAAATTAGGATTCTGTCCCATCTCCTACGCTGATGACACTCCGCTTCTACTCTCCTTCGACAAAACTAACCCTACCACTCAGACCACCTTTACGGAGGGTATGAGGGTCATCGCTGACTGGATGAGAGATAACTTCCTCCAGCTTAACGCAGGAAAATCAGAGAGAATGTTGTTCGGAGACGCAGCGACAAGGTGGTCCCCAGGATGGTGGCCAGAGGAACTAGGCCCTGCCCCAACCCCAAAACAAGTGGTGAAAAATCTAGGAGTTCGTATAGATCAAAAACTAAGTCTAGAGGAGCACGCCACCACTACGGCTGGGGCTTGCTTCCACACACTTAGTCTCCTACAAAGAGTTTTCCCTTTCTTGCCATCCACCACGCGGAAAACTTTAATCCAGGCATTAGTGCTAAGCCGCCTGGACTACTGGAATGCTTTGCTGATTTCTGCCAAAGAGGTTTCCTTGAATAAATTGCAGGTGGTACAGAAAACTGCAGCCCGCCTGGTTGCCAATGCCCCTCCCAGAACAGCTTCTCTTCCCTTACTTCAAAAGCTCCATTGGCTCCCGGTTCGGAAAAGGATAAAATTCAAGATCTGCTGCATTGCCTACAAATCCTTATACGACCTGGGTCGCAGCTATGTATCAGACAAATTCGTCAGATACCAGCTATCCAGGTCCCTGTGGTCAGGGTCCAAAGCACTTCTGCACATCCCACGCTTCAAAAAAGCTCACATGGGTGGCAAAGCCTTCTTCCATCTGGCTCCCCTCTATTGGAACCAACTCCCCATCCACCTACGCCAATGTACTGCCTTCCTGGTATTTAGAAAGCTGCTGAAAACCCTATTGTTCTGAGTGGTCGCTCCATGGTTGGCTACAGCAGTCTTAGTCTTAATGCGGAAATACCCCTGATGGGGTGATTCGGGCGCTTTATAAATCAAATCAAACCCAGCAGATTACTTATCTAGACATCCGTGCAAAATAGAGGTGGCGCAGCGATCAGAAGAATACATACATTCAATGCCAGGAGTTGTTAAGGAGGAAGAACTAATTAAAGAAACACAAACAGATGACACTATCCAAGAAGTGAAAAGAATTATACATGAAAATAATTGGAAATTGATAAACAATGCAAGTCGTTTTAGTCCAACTATAAAGAAACATGACATATTAGCATTCAAAAAGACACAGTGTGCGTTGTCTGTAACTTCGTCTGGAATATTAAGGGGAAACAAAATAATCATTCCAGCAAAATTGCAGCGGAGAGTCATTGACTTGGCACATGAGTCATCGAGGCATTTCTGCCACAAAGAATTTCTTAAGAGAGAAACTATGGTTTCCTGGTTTGGACAAACAAGTGGAAGAAGTTGTTCAATCCTTTTATATAGGTCAATGTACCACTAAGGAAAGAGGAATGGAAGAATTACATATGTCTGAATTACCGAATGCTGTATGGTCCAATATAGCAGCAGATTTTTATGGACCGTTGGACTCTGGGGCACTACTTGCTAGCAATATTAGATGAATATTCTCGTTTCCCTATTGTGAAATTGGTGTCATCAACATCTGCGTCAGCAATATTGCCAGTTCTGGATGAAATATTCTCTACTTGGGGAATACCTAACGTTTTGAAAACTGATAATGGACCACCATTTAATGGGAATGACTTTCAAAAATTCATTGAGTATCTTGGCATAGTGCATAGAAAGATAACTCCGATGTGGCCTCAAGCTAACGCAATGGTAGAAAGATTGATGGCTACTATTAAAAAGGTTGTGCAGAGAGCAAAATTGTCGCAAATATCGATAAATCAAGCACTATGTCAAGTTTTGCGAGATTATCGCAATACCCCACACATGTTTAGAAAAATCAAACAAAGTCTTGAACAACAAAACACACAAGTCAAGGAAATGAGCTGATACTCAGAAAATCTGAAAGGGTTTTTAAAAAGCCTGAACGTCTGATTTAACACTGTTAAATTTTCATTTTTTTTTTCTCTTCTTCAAACGGGGGGAGGGGGGAGATGTGATAATGTGATGATTTATTATAATGTGATGTCACCTGGAATGATAAGGATGAGGGGTTCTAGATTGGAATGAGGAAGGTTTTCAAGGGACAATAGTCCATTTATGGTTGGAGTTAGATGTAGCTGTAACAAGGTTGCTGAGCTCCAATAAATATAATATAACTAAATATCTATGGAGCCCTAAATATCTGTGGGAACCAGGCTATGTTTGGCCCGGAACATATAGCATAAGTCCTTGAATTCGATACGCTTATTCACCCTAAGCCAGTGTAGTTTGTGAAGCAACGGTGAGACTGAAGCGTATCTAGGCAGCTGAAAAAGGAGAGCGGCCGCATTCTGAATGATCTGCAAGCGAAGGTTCGAGGATTTATCTGCGCCCAGATATAAAAACATTGCTGTAGTCCAGTCTGGATGTCACCAGAGCCTGTAGCACTGTTTTCTGGGAGGCCGGTGGAATTAGCCAGAGGATCTTTTTAAGCCATTTGAGGACAGAGAAGCAGGTGGCCGTGACCCTAGACACCTGTGGCTTGAGGGAGAGGTTGTTATCGATGATAAAATGAAGATTCTTAACCTTAGTAACTGGAGCGGGTAATGGTCGCACAGCATCCGGTCTAACTCCCCAGAGTTCGGGGTTGTTTCCCAGAACCAGGAGCTCAGTTTTATTGCCATTCAGCTTCAATGTCATCCAGAGAGCGACATTTCTCAGGCCAAGCTGGAGCAGGGAGGGATCTTGATGCCGAGCAGCTGATAGTGAGCTGACAGTATGCAGTGTCAGGAAATCATATTTTGAACTAGTCATTAAAGCTGGCATCATCACCTGCAGAACTGCCGCTCAGACATTCAGGCTTGGGTGGCAGCAGTAAACTGGAATAAAATAGTGCTTTTACTCCCCCTCCCTCACATAGAAGAGTACAAACCGTACAATCCAGCCTCCCCATCTTTGTCACCAATGGCGTGACCCCAGTTGGGGTACACTTGCTCGCTCTCGTGCTTCTGCTTGATTCCTAGTTTGACACGCATGCCCTTGTTGCAATGAAAGCCGACAGTAACCAGTTCCAAATATTCTTGTTATGGCAAGCTACGCCTCTTCTGCCCTCTTTATTATCAAAATGTTGCTTAAATCACAGGTTCTTACCAATACTATGCTCATAATGCTATGTTGAGTGGACAACCAAGTGCGCACTACTTTCCTTTAAGGCCACGCATCATTCAGTGGCCTACATTTCTACACAAAGTATTATGTACAAATTACGCCTATTGTCAAGTTACTAGAAATACTTCACATACAGGCCTGCAAAACCTTGTACTAAATCACTTATTCGCATGTCACACTTAGCTAGCAGAACAACATGTTTTTATTATTAATAATGGTGCAATCTTTTACTTTCCGCATGGCACTGAAGATCTATGCAGTTCAAAATTAACCCCGTCGGTGCGTCGGACAGCCAGGGGCCGTCCGACGCACCATTGCTCATGTGCGTCAGACGGCGCCCAGCCGTCCTCGCACATGGCACAGGGAATCCCTCTGGTGCGGGCACCAGAGGGTTTCCCTTTACCGCCCAACAGCCTCGGGAGCTGGGGAAGAGCTTCCCTAGCTCCCCAGGCTGTCTATGTTTCCCTGAAATGACGATCAGCGCGCACGTCGCGCTGACGTCATTTCGGTGAAACCGAAACTGAAATGAGCCAAGAGGCTCATTTCAGTTTCGCTTTCTACACGTTCAGGGGGCTATCTCAGACCCCCGAGCACGTAGAAAGTCAGGAGAGGTATCGGATCCCTGCTCGGGGATCACCCCAGCAGGGATCCACCCACTAGGCACCAGGGATGGGGGGGGGGGGAGCGACCCCTTGGGCAAGGGCCTTTGCTCCCCCATATTAATTTTGGCAAAGTCAGTCTTTGTCTTAATGCAGATGGAGCCCACTAGATTTTAGGGATTTTTTTCTAAATTGAATTAGGGGTGGGGGCTACCCAATATGGGCATGCCAATGCCCCCCCCCGCCGCAAAATGACAGTCTTTCTGACCCCCTGGGGGGCAGTATCCTCCAATCTGCCCCCCCCCGGAGGGGTGGGGGGCAGAAAGCCCACTAGATACCAGGGATTTTTTTTCTAATTTGAACTTGGGGTGGTGGCTGCCCAATATGGGCATGCCAATACCCCAACGCCCCGCAGAAAGCCCACTAGAAACCAGGGATTTTTTTTCCAAATGCAAATTAAGGGTGGGGGGGGGAGGGGGCAATGCCCACACCCCGCCGCAAAAGTACAGTCTTTCTGACCCCTGGGGGCCAGATGGGGCAGTAGCCCCCCCAAGAAAGCCCACGACATACCAGGGTTTTTTTCCCCGATGAATTTAGGGGTGGGGGTTGCCCAAGATGGGCATGCAATGCCCACACCCCTCCCCCCCACAAAACTCGTCTTTCCAATCTGCCCCCCCGGAGGTGGGTGGGAGAAAGCACCCTAGATGCCAGGGATGATTTTTTTTTTTATATGCCCAGGATGGGGGCTGCCCAGAATGGGCATGCAAATGCCCCCACCCTACACCCCCCCCCCAAAGAAAACAAAATACTTTCTGCCCCCCCAGGAGGCAGATGGGGGCAATAGCCCCAGATCTGCCCCCCTGGGGGGGGGGGGGCGCAGAAAGCCCACTAAGTGCCAGGGATTTTTTTTTATATAGGTAGGAGTGGGGGCTGCCCAGAATGGGCTTGTCAATGCCCCCACCCCCCAAACAATTACTAGTCTTTCTGCCTCCCCCATCGGAAGCAGATGGGGCAATAGCACCTTATCTGCCCCCCCCCCGGGGGGGGGGCAGAAAGCCCATTAGCCACCAGGGATATTTTTTTTTCCAAAGTTCGGGGTGGGGGCTGCCCAGAATGGGCATGCCAATGCCCCGCCCCCAAAAAAAGATGCCTTAGTCTTTCTGCCCCTAATGGGGGCAGTAACCCCTGATCTGCCCCCCCCGGGGGTAGGGCAGAGAGCCCACTATGCACCAGCAATTATGCTGACTTTTTCATACGTAGGGGAGGGGGCTCCCCAGATTGGGGACCCCAATGCCCCCCCCTCCCCAAAGATTAGCCACAGTCTTTCTGTAATAGTGAGGTATCATTTTACTCGAGAAACGGAGGGGAATGCTGTGGGGTAGGGCATTTGTGCCGGCACTGTGATTCCACACAAAAATGTGGAAAATGTGGTTTTTTTCAGCCAAATTTGAGGTTTGCAGGGGATTCTGGGTATGAAAACGTAGGGGGATCCACGCAAGCCATACCTCGCTGGACTCACCCGGTTGTCTAGTTTTCAGAAATGTGTGGGTTTGGTCGTTTCCCAAGATGGCTGCCGAGCCCGGGGCCAAAAACACAGGTGACCCCCCCCCCCCCCTGGCAAAACCAGTTTGTTTTGTGATAGGTAATTTTGATGTCTCCTCTATACGTTTTGGGTCCTTGGCTGACGCGGGTACTTGACCCACCCACGTGAGTGAGGTGCCATTATCAGGAGACCTGGGGGAATGCTGGGTGGTAGGAAATTTGTGTATCCATGCAGATTCCAGAACTTTCCCACACAGAAATTTGAGAAAAATTTGTTTTTTGACAAAGTTTGAGGTTTGCAAGGGATTCTGGGTAACAGAACCTGGTGAGAGCCAGACAAGTCACCCCATCCTGTATTCCCCTGGGTGTCTAGTTTTCAAAAATGTATAGGTTTGCTAGGTTTCCCTAGGAGCCGGAAGAGCTAGGGTTCAAAATCTACAGCTATGCACTCTGCAAAAAAAGGGTCAGTTTTCACTGTGAAAATGTGGTGTCCACGTTGCGTTTTGGGCCGTTTCCTGTCGCGGGCACAGGCCTACCCACACAAGTGAGGTACCATTTTTCTCAGAAGACTTTGGGGAATGTGGGGTGGGTGGAATTTTGTGGATCTACACAGATTCCAGAACTTTCCACCACAGAAATGTGAGGAAAATGTTTTTTTTTTTTTTTTTTACAAAGTTTGAGGTTTGCAAGGGATTCTGGGTAACAGAACCTGGTGAGAGCCAGACAAGTCACCCCATCCTGGATTCTCCTGTGTGTCTAGTTTTCAAAAATGTATATGTTTTCTAGGTTTCCCTAGGTGCTGGCAGAACTAGGGTTCAAATCTACAGCTAGACACTTTACAAAAAAAGGGTCAGTTTTCACTGTAAAAATGAATTGTGTGTACGTTGCGTTTTGAGCCGTTTCCTGTCGCGAGCACTAGGCCTACCCACACAAGTGAGGTACCATTTTTATCGGTAAACTTAGGGTAACACAGAATTGTAGAGCAACTGTTATTACCTATTGACTTTTGATGCATTTCTGCCTTCCAAATGAAAGACAATGTGTAAAAAGAAGTCACTTTGAAAAATGTCCTATAATTCTCATGCTAGTATGGGTACTCACAATTTCGGAAATGTGCAAATAGCTAGTTTCTAAACTCTATATTTTGTTCCAATTTCAGAAATACATAGGTGTCTTTCATCCCGATTTTTCACTGTATATATTTTCCCAAATGAATTGCTATATACCCGGTACATAATAAACAAGCATTGGCATAGCCAATAGGTCTCGCCTTTGGGACCTTATAAGTATTTAGTTATGCAGCACAATATCCTTGGTGCAACAACATCAACTGTTGCATGGCTAAACACTTATACGGTCCCAAAGGCGAGACCTATTGGCTATGCCAATGCTTGATATATATTTTTAAAAATCAATAAATAGTCTTGCAAGTGACAACGCATGCGCTGTTTCTGGCGAGTCCTAAAAAGGCCATCTGAAATGTGCTTGATATTCTTTGAGACAATTTTGCTCAATCACGCACTGTGCTACTACTTTTATAAAATGGTTCTTACAGGTACCCAAATTGCACACTTCTAGCATAGCAGACACCTGGACATAATTATGCTGTTACTTTCTGTCGACATAGAATTCTTGTGTTAGATCTCCTTCCTCACAGTCTCTCTTGTAAACAAATGCTGCTCATGCAAAGGAATGTCTATATTACTGATATTCTCAGTGCCAGGCTCCTTGTGTCATCCCATTTTCTCATAACTGTTCCCGCTACAAGATGGTAATGACCTTAAACTTGGTATGGCGCCACAAATGATTCAAGGATGACACACTTAAACATGGAATTGAGTTATTGACCTTGTATGAGTATTTTAATCATGAGCATTGTATCGGTTTTAAGGCAGCTTCCAGTCTATTGCATCGCTCAAAAAGGTGTAAAATGAGAACTCTGATTATATATAAATAACTGCTTCTTTCACTTGTGATAAAGTAGCACTTAAAGTGTCACATATGTGGCAATGAAATGTTAGTTACGAATAGGCACACTGAAAAAGTGGAAATGTAACATCGTAAGCATGCTGATAACTTGGCAGCAAACGTAACATAAGGAAATTTACGTTAACGTAATGTAAGATAACTTGGCAGCTAACGTAACGAAGCACAATAACCTCAAGTCACAAATGCGGATACATTCAAATATCCTTAAACCTAAGGGAATATTGAGTTTGCATGCAGTATTAGATTTCGAACACTTACCATTTCAATTTCTTGTAACAACCAGAGAAAGCCAAAGCAGGAAGTAACCAGCCTGTATTTAGAAAAGTAAATCCCCCGGAATGCCGTGCAACAAAAAAAAAAGTGCGCGCACGTTAATTAAACCCAGATGGCCCCTGCGCGCGCTGTAAGAATGCAGCCGCGAAAGTGAAAGCAACTAAAACAACAAAGCTTTGAAGAGAGGAGCGGGGGCGAGCGCGCGAGCCTGCTGAGCTGACCACACGCTCGTGCGTCATGGCCTTTTGCTTGCGATTACCCGCACGGCCGCCATGTGTTTCCAATTATCGCGCCCGCGTCTGGGCAAGATAATTGGAAACAGATGCCGGCCGTGCGGGTAACCGCACAGAAAAGGCCATGACTCACGAGCGTCTGGTCAGCTTTCTGAAGCCCCTACAAGAAGTCTCGCGCTGCGCGAGCACCGCTACGCACTGCAACGCTAGGCGAGAGACCTAAAAACCATTGCAAGACACTGCTCAGTTATTGGCTCTGGGTTCGTCGGGTTCTTGGTGAACCTACAAGTCCTATAAATCCCCACAACCAGAAAGGTCCAGCGAATGTAATGGTATATTGCTTTCAAACATCTGTCATAATTAGAAGAAGTTACAGGTGAAAACGTAGGCACAAATGGCTGTTTTTTCAACTCATTTGCAATTTCCTATTTTCAACTGTTAATTTCTATAAAGAAACCTTGAAGGATCTACACAAATGACCCCTTGCTGAAATCAGAATTTTGTCTACTTTTCTAAAATGCATAGCTTACCAGGATCCATTATTGCTTTCATACCCATTTCTACAGTTAACTGGAAGAAGGTTGAAAGCACAAAAAAAATTGCAAAAATAGGCTATGTCCCAGTAAAATGCCAAAACTGTGTAAAAAATGATGGTTTTCTGACAAAAGTCTGTCAGTCCCTGAAAGCTGGGAAAATGGTGATTTCAGCCCCACAAACCCTTTGTTGATACCATTTGCAGGGAACAAACCAGACGCTTTCATTTGCAGCACTTTTTTCCCCATTTTTCAAATGGCTAATTTCTAGATCCCCCTCCAGGGGAATCCAAAAACCCTGGGTACCTTTAGAATCCCCGTGATGTTGGAAGAAAAGGACGCAAATTTGGCGTGGATACCTTATATGGTCAAAAAGTTACAGGGGTCTAAGTGCGAACAACCACAAATAGCCAAAAAAAGGATTAGCACAGGGGTGGACAAGGCCTAGCAGCGAAGGGGTTAAGTTGGATGAACTGTTTAGAGAAATTTCAAACTGTATTGTTAAATTTGTTTTTATTTATTTACAATATTTATTACATGGTACAAACCACCAGTATGGAAGCCTCAGAGAGCACATAACATGAAGCCATAAATAACGAAGAAAGTCCGGAGGAGGGGTGGGCCAAACCAAGCTAAATGTGGGTCCACAAAAGTGGGCAAAAATGATAAAGCCTTAAGGTAGATAGTTAAGCCAAGGTGCTAAGATGGACCTGTCTTATGTGTCTTGCGGATGGACTTAAGTACGGGCTGTAAATGTAGACACATGAAGGATGGAATCATCCAAATGCCATAGTAAAAAAGATGGATTTGTAGGGATTTTGTTTAAATTTAGAGTGGTCGAGTTCTACTTGGAGGTGGTCAGGCAAGGAGCTCCAGAGGGAGATAACCTAGATGGAGAAGGGTACCATTTGTCAACTGTTTTATTTCTGAATTTGTAAGGTGTCAGTTTGTGTGTTGGAAGATCCGAGACTCTGGGTGGGGTAACTGGGAAGAAAAAGAGTGGATAAATAATTAAGAGTAGGATTACTGCTTTGTGAACAAGACAGGTTTTAAACTTTGCTCTTTCCAGCAGTTGAAACCAGTAGAGGGATTTGATAGAGTCTCAATCAGGGTGCTTGAGATTACAGTCTGCCGGCATATTTTTTGAGGGAGGAGATGGGGATACCAGCAAAGAACTCATTACAGTAGTCTAGGCAGGGCAGAACCACGGTGAGATCACTGCATTTTATGTGAGTGATTTAGCAAAAGAAGACCTTCCCCACCCCTTTCAGTTGGTGACGGTGGAAGAATGCAGTATTACAAACTGTATTTATCTATGGTGATGATGATAATAAATCACTGTCAAAAATGACACCCAAGTTAAAAGCTTCCAACATCGAGCCAGCCCTGTTTTCTTTCCTGCAAGCCCTCCATGAGGGCCTTTTCGCCACGGTTAGATTTGGATCAGAGGGGGAGTGCACTTGTCCCAGGAATTGGAGAGGGCTGCGCCAGGGGTGTATTTAGGCCCCCTTTCTCTTCACTCAGTATATCAATGGTTTAGAGGCAGCCTTGTTGGAACAAGATCTAGACGTCCCATTAGTAGGTGCTAGCCGTTTACCAGTTCTATATGCGGACAAAGCTATCATGTCTAGGACTGCAACGATTGATAGAGCTGTACCTAGGTTATATGGAAGGCCTTTACCTTTGTATAAACCATCTCAAATCCCATGTGATGGAGGTGGGACCTAGGAATACCAGGTCAAAGAGCTTTGTGTCAAAGTGTAATCCCATCTCTAGGGTAGTGCACTTTTCCTACCTGGAGATTATTTTAGGCTCCAGGTTTTCTTGGCAACCACTGATGAAGACAAACTTGCTGAAACTTATAATCGGCCACTGCGGGGTTGCCCTTCTAGCTAGACGCTTGGGCCAAACTAATGTAGAGGCAATGTTAAAGGTCTATAAGGCTAAATGTGTGTTGCTGGCCAGCTATGGCTGTGAGATTTGGGGTTATGTATCGTGTCCCCAGCTACAGGTGGTCGAAAACTCTTTTCTCAGGGGCCTCCTCAAAGTTCGTAGAAGCATGCCTTCAGAAACTTTGCACGAGGAAGAAGGAATTGGTTAAATAACAGACTGGATTGCCCTTCGTCCCTTGATATTCTGGCTATCAGTCTGGTTGAAAGAAGATCTCTAGCTTAATAGGCTCACAATACACGATTGTATGGTGTTAGAAGGAGCAGTGAGTATTTCTTGGCCAGCCTATATCAAGCTTGCTTTTAAGTCTTTGGGTCGACCTGAGATGTTTTCTAATCCTGAAGGGATAGTCAAGAGGGACATCCCGTGGGTAAAACAGGCCTTTTTTGAAAGGGCGGCTTCAGAACGGGATGCCTTAGCTGTTCATAAGCTTTCCTTCCGACCATTCATTATGATCAAGACAGTGGATGGTATTGAACCTTTTCTACTGTGGGAAATGTCTTCATACCATAGGAGGCTCCTGACTTACTTCAGGTATAACAAGATTTATCAGTTTTTGCTACCTAGATGGGATTGGTGTACAGTCTCGGATCTCCCTACTTGCTCTGGCGATCCTGTGTACCTCCCTGATACTTTCCATCCTGTTACGATATGTCCTAGATTTAACCGGCTGCGCCACAACTTACTGTGAGCTTTTTACTTTCTCCAGATGTTAAAAACACCCCCCATTTGTTACTATTTAGCCCGATTTTATCAGGGTTTTTTAATGGGTGATGAAAATGAATTCTATGTCAGGACCGGAGGCTTCAGATTATGCTACAACTTTCAATGCTTTATTGCACAGCAGCCATTTTAAAACTTGTAAACTAAGACCACATTTCCCAAACACCCTCGGGAAAGTGGTCAACCAAAAAAAACACAAAGAAGGGACACCATATCCCTCAGTCCAAATAGCCAATCACAATCCAGGATCCACTGCCTAGTCCGTCATCCTCCCCTTGTTCCTCCTCTTTCTTTGCTGCTCGGCGGCCATAGATGAGTGTTTTTTTCTTTCCTCTACATAAAATTTATGGAACTTTGGTTGTGCTCGGCAGCCGCGGGACCGCGTTCCGCGCCTGCCGTGGTTCTGAATGGTTGTCTTATGGTGGCTTAAGGCTATTTTGTCTCTTTCACATGTACTGGTGACATATGGTAATTTCTCAGTGCTAGGCAGCCGCTGGACTGTGTTCCGCGTCCCGCGCCGGCCGTTGCTTATTAGTTTGATTGTTATTTAGCCTTTGTTTTCTGTAACGCTAATTTTCGGTGCGACGCTGGGCGCTGTGGAGGCTCACCTCATTCCACGATCGGTGATCGCTGGGTGCCGCTCCAGTGCGTCGCAGCGGGCATCGAGGCTTAGTGCAGCCCAGTTTCGGCGTTTGGAATTGACTTTGCAGGCATTAGGACGTTCCGTTCGTTTGCCTCTGCGACCCCGCGGGTCCGTTGTCGGGCCTACACGGGTCCACTTGTTTGGGTACTGTGAGGCGCGGTCTTCACCCCCGACTGCTAGGGGCGCTGTCGTGCGCGTCAGGCGCGTCTGTTCGTCTCGCTGGTAACGGCGCGCGGAATTGTCAAACGGTCAGATTCCTGACATTCCGCCAGCCGTTGCCTGGCTGCCTTACAACCCCTGGAGACTGCGCCCTCATTGAGGGTCCGTAGAGATTCTTCTCAGGCCAATTTGACGCTCGGCTTGCACGAGTAGGTGTGTGTGTGTATATCTTCTTTTGACGCCCGCTGGGTGTATTATTCCTTGGCTTCTTTATCAGGCTGAATTGGGGCCTGCAGGGACACGTCCCAGGGCTAATATTCTCATTCCCAGCTTTTAATATTTCATGCAGTGTGTCCCAGATGCTCTTTACGGTGCCTCTTTCGTTTGATTGGGGTTCTACCCTGTTTAAATTCGCTGGTCCCCAGCAAGTGAATATTCAGTCAATTGACTGTGGGGGTGCCACTAGGCTTAAATCTTTAAGGCCTGTTAGAGAGTCATTGTACTCTGGTCATGTCGCAGCAGGGAGACATGCACTGGGAGGAGGATCCCCTTGATCAGCTACCCTGGGATGAGTATTTTTACGACGCGGTGGATGTGTCCATCTACCGCGCCTTGGAAGAAGTCATGGCGCCCATGGAAGAGCATTTATGTAAAAAACTAGAGCAGTTTTGTTCCAAATGGACCCCACCTGCGGGGGACGTTTCCCACTACGCTGCAAGCAGTTTCAAACGATGACCAGGTGCCCGCTAAACGTCCTAAGGTGGACGGGGTAGATCAAGACGCCTTTGAGCGTCTGCGGGAGGCCTTCCTGGCGCACAACCCTACGCAACCCCCGCCCGTGGCCCCATCTCCTTCCCCGGTGCCTACTGATCCACCCAGTCCCTCTCAGGGGTATGGAGATGACGCTCACGGGGATACGGACGAGGAACCAGGACCATCTAGACCGTGGCGTCCCGCTCCATCGTCCCTCCCTACAGATCTTCAGGGTACCAGTGGAGGGTCTGATATGCTCGACCCTGAGCTGCTAATGCACCCAAGGTCCTCTGAGTGGACCCCTTCTACCAAAGTGGCCAGCTATGTGGCCAGCAGAGTCCGCACGCCAATGGGCAAGGAGGCTCGCAGCCGCCTTCGCTCAGAATGCCCTCGCCCCTCTTTTGACGGAAAGGTAGCGCAAACACCAAAGCTGAACCCCAGGATGGCGACTTTTCTTGCGAAATTCATCAAGGACCCTAAAAAGGGGATAGACCGCTCCTGGAGGGCATGCCAGGATAAGCTCTTGGATGCCCTGGGTCCCATGGCCATGATACTGGACATGGCGGAGGATGCGAAGACTTCAGGGGCTTTAATATCTCCCGACGCCCTCTCCGGATGGGCGCAAAGAGCGATAGTGTTTCTGGGGAACGCTAATTGTGCGCTCTCAACCGAGCGTAGGAGGTCCTTCTTAATAAAAGTGGACCCGAGACTTGGCCGACTCTGAAGCCGGGGTGGTAGCCCAGGGAGGTTTGTTCGGCGAACCTTTTATAAAGGAGCTGGGTAAATTTGTGAACACGTTCACATCGTTGGACAAGGCCCAGTCGTCCATTAAAAAGGTTTTTTCCTCCCGAGGTTTCCATGGTGGAGACAACTCCTCTAACTCCGGTAAGTGTTTCCACAACGTCTCTGGTGCGAGTGGGGGGCCGCTTGGCCCCGTTTCTGAATGTGTGGAAGACGGTCACAGCCGATGCTTGGGTTCTGCAAACGGTGCAGGGTTTTCAAATAGAGTTCTGTGGTGAGCCCAGACAAGGGTCCCGCCCCAAACCCATTCGGTTTTCCTGCCGCGAGGAGGCGTTAATCGACGTGGAAGTCTTCGCGCTCTTGGACAAAGGCGCCATTTGTCGCACCGTCTTACATCCACAAGGTTTCCTAAGCAACATGTTCTTAGTGGACAAGCCGGATGGGGGGCAACGTCCGGTTCTCAATCTGCGAGACTTCAACGAATGGCTGGTATACCGCCATTTCAAGATGGAGGGTATTCACCTCCTGAGAGACATGTTCAGGCCGGCAGATTGGATGGTCCGCTTGGATGTAAGGGATGCCTACTTGGCCATCTCTATTTTTCCCCCCCACAGGAGGTTCCTGCAATTCCTTTGGCGCAGTCAGGCCTATCACTTTACCACTCTTCCCTTTGGTCTTTCCTCCGCCCGTGGTGTTTCACGAAGGTTCTCAAACCAGTCGTGGAATACCTCAGGGTGAGAGGCACTCGACTAATAGTTTATCTAGACGATATGTTGCTGCTCGCCCAGGATCCCAAGGTCCTGCGCGATCAGCTACAGCAAGCAGTCGAGCTGTTGGAGAGTGTAGGTTTTGTCATCAATACCAAGAAGTCCCTGTTGGTGCCAGCGCAACGCGTCCGCTTTTTGGGTTTCGTGATCGACTCCAAAGACGCGACCCTCAGTCTTCCGTCGCGGAAGGTGGCAAAGATTCGACACGAGCTCAGACGCACCCTGACCAAAGGCACGGTGCCCCTTCGGCAGATCGCCCGCATTGTGGGCTTGCTCTCAGCCTCTATCCAGGCAATCTTCCCGGGTCCTCTACATTATCGGGCCTTGCAGCGCCTAAAAGCCAAACACCTTCGCAAAGGACTCCCATACTCTCATCCGGTCTCCCTGTCGGACGAGGCACTGGAAGAAATTTGCTGGTGGCTCTCTCACATGGAGGCTTGGAACGGGAGAGCGATTTTCAGATCCGCCCCCGACCTGGTTATAGAGTCAGACGCAAGCAGGTCGGGCTGGGGCGCCAGGTGTGGAGACTTCTCCACAGGCGGTTCATGGTCCCCGCAAGAACAGGAACTTCACATCAACTGCCTGGAACTACTGGCGGTTCCTTCGCCGTGCGTTGTTAGACCAAGGAGAGGGTCCAGTCCTGTGTCCTCCTAAAAATGGACAACGTATCGGCAGTCCGGTACATCAATCAAATTGCAATATTTGAATTGTTTGCAGGACTCTAGCGTCCCTTTCCTGTATTTATCCAAGGTGACCGTAGTCCACTAGCAATCAATGGTATGTCTGATTTCGAGTAGACAACGGCTCCTTACGGGGTAACGGAGGCGTGTGTTACCCCGTAAGGAGCCGTTGTCTACTCGAAATCAGACATACCATTGATTGCTAGTGGACTAAGGTCACCTTGGATAAATACAGGAAAGGGACGCTAGAGTCCTGCAAACAATTCAAATATTGCAATTCTGACTGTGCAAGCAGCACTACCGCCGAAAAGAGGGGAGAGTGGCCCTCTTCCTCATCTCAAATTTCCCAGAGCAAGAAATATACGGATGTAAGATAACCCATGAAATTGTGTGTGAGGCCTAGGTGAGAGATGGGCCCATTCTTGTTATAAGGACTACTAGGCACATAGACCGCAGCCTTGATTGGGCCTGTTTTTGATACTGTTACAGATAACCCATGAAATTTTGAGTGAGGCCTAGGTGAGAGACAGGCCCATTCTCGTTATAAGGACTACTAGGCACATAGACCGCAGCCTTGATTGGGCCGGTTTTGGATACTGTTACAGATTCATTTTATCGGTTGGGAGATATTATTTCTTGTCCTGAGGAAGGTGGTGTGTTAAGCAGCGAAACCCACCGAAACGCGTCGACGCAACTGTTTAAAGGCGTACTGTAGATTGTGTGAACATTTGCAACGTTTATTGCGAAAATTGCATGTATATAGAACATATATTGAACAAATGATTTATATCTAAAGTACGTTCCTTGATTACAGATGAGAAAAACTTTCTCTTGCAGTTTCTCCTTTAATCTTTATTGTGTGTTATACATGTCAGTTTGTTTTTAAATTAATTTTAAATAATGAATTGTATCTTGATTTTATGATTGATGTATTTTTAATAAAATATTTTAATGATTGTAAACACTTGGCCTTTGAAGGTGGTGGTGTTATGTTCTGGTGATATAACTGTTTGGATATAATTATTCTTAATTTTGTGGATAAGTGTGTGTGCTTGGTTGTAGCAATCAGCCCAAAGGGGATCTTCTTTTAGACTGCGGTCCCTAAAAATAGCCCGTTCTAATAAAATCTGACTCACTATAGAAAGTGGGCGAATACATTTCTCAAGGCCTAGACTTTTGCAAGAAAAAGGCCACTTGATTACCCACATGAAAGCCATCCTCCTGTGTAATTATACAAACTAGTCTAAAACCCCAGTAGTTAAATAGAAATAATGGATTACGAGGACGGACGTTTTGACTAAAAAGTTGGATTTGTCTCAAAAGAAGAATGATTAACGCAGAAGCTGGCACCAAGAGCAGTAAAGAAACCTTAGCAAACGCCTCTAGAGAACCAACGTTTGCATAGGCATGCAAAACACTGTCAGATATTGGGCACCAATGATGCTCTATTTATATACCGTTGAACATATAACAATTTTTGGAAAATAACATTTACTGTGGCAATTTTCAACCTGGCCAGATACAAGCATGCATGCTGCCAATATATAGGAAAAACCCAAATTACTACAGAACTAGGGGACATATGTACAAAGCATTATTCAGTTGCGAAAACAACATTTTTGTATGTACGGAAGCCACTTTCTCAGCCATTAAGTAGTGATGCGAATGAAGAGCGAATCAGTATTCTTGCAACAACAGTGACTGACAAATAAGGAATCATTATTTCTGAATTGCGATCAGTATTCTGAACACAGTCGCCAACAGGGAATAGTCGTTAAAACATCAGTCTGCACCCACAATTTACCAGCAACTCAAACTAGGGAACAACTGTGTGCAAACTTTAAAATCGACCTGAGAATGCATCTGTGGCTTTGACACTGGTGGCTCTATATGCAATGGCAAGAAGAATGTGCATCTAGGCTGGGTTGCAAAGAAGACAGAAAAGGATTTTCAGAATCAAAACTACTCTATTGGAACAAACAGAGGAACAAATATATGCAAAGTGCAAGCTAAGTAGCGCTGTAATCTTGGAACTCATAACTGAGTTAAAGCCACAATTTGAGAGTAACACCATGTGCAGGAATGCTATCCCCTCCCATGTTCAGGTGTTTGCACCTCTGTTAGCTACCAAGGTGTCATTGCTACAGCTGGTGGTGTGTCATAAAGTGTCTTATCTCGCTTTTTTCATGCATTTCTAGATACAATGTTAATAGCCAATGAGGCATAAATATATTATCTTAGAAATGAACAGGCATTACACAATACCAAAATTAACTTTTACAGGATTGCCAATTTTCCGCAGGCAATTAGATGTATTGATGGTACATATGTACCTACCCCCCTCCATCTGACACTATTTATTCAGATATCCCAATATACTCATTACCTAAACATTCAAGTGGTGTGTGATGCAAAACAAGTAATCACAGATATTGTTGCATGATTTCCAGAGAGCACCCACAACTCTTTCATATTTTGCCATAATGGCATCTACACCTGGCTACAAAGAGGAGATGTCGATGATGGGTATTTACTGGGTAACTATTCATTAAGTATTTTTAAATAGCTTACATGAGACTTGATTCCTGTATCTCAATCTTATATTTGTAGGTGTTAGTGCATATGCCTTATGCTCTATTCTGGCACCATATCTGCCCATACAACACCTTATGAGCATAGATACAATGTGGCACACTGAAGAACAGGCATCATAGACCGTACATTTGCACTACTGAAAACCTGTTCCAGATGTTCACATGAGTGGTGGTGACCTACAATATTCCCCTGAAACATGTTGTAAAATTGCAGTAACGTGCTATTCTGAACACTATCTACAAAAAAGTATTGGAAATTACAATGTGAGATCCAGAGTCTGATGAGGAGGACGAACAGATACCACCACCTCATGCACGATGAATCTAGAGCTGCAGAAGGGAAAGTTAAGATCTGCCAGCTTTGCTTATCAATATTTTTCGCTGCAAGTGTGTTAAATAAGTATTTTTGATGCTTTAACTTTACAGACGCCTTGATACCATAACATACCATTATTTTCAGCTGAGGTAATGTAGTAACACTATAAATCTCGTTTTCATGCGATTGTATGCTAAACACAGAATAAAATGCTAGATTGGCAATTGAAATTACACAAATGTTTACAATAATTGAAGGCTTGCGCTTGCCTCAAGCAGATGTTTTTTGCTTCTACATTCTCCCCAGCCCCACTACGACTCCTGCTTCAATATAGATTCATACTCTGTGGCTAAAATGATGACGACACAGGACTGATCCTCGCTTTCCCCAACTTGTGTGCCATTAGAAACTGCATTAGTCCCTTCAAGGAGTCCTCTAGCAACATCTGCGCTGTAGTGACCCATTTCCACTTGTAAACTCAGTGCGTCATGATAAGGTGGTTGAGGCCTGTACAAAACTATTGATTGCACGAGTTAAGCCACCGATACAGGATGAGTTATGGCGCTCCCTAAGCCTTTGCGGTGTGTTCCCCTGATAGAATTCTGTACATAAGGTCTTGATTGCATCAATCAAATGATCACATTTTTCATTCCGCCCGTCTGATTTCCTGCAAGAGTATAGGAAACACTATGTAATCCTGCGGTCATTATTTTATCCAGTATTACCAGTTTCTGATTGAGCAATCTGATTTGCTTTTGTTGCAGGTGCCAAACTTTCAGCATAGTTTCCAACCTTCCAAATATTTGGGGATTTTCTGCAGTAAGTTAATTTGCAACACTTTGCTGGGATCATGTGTGTGAAGCACGATGAGTGCTATTCAGAATCTTCCCCGCAACTGCCCTGGGCCCACTACAGGTTCCTGTGTTACATTCGGTGTGATGTGCTCAACACCATCTACAGCGTCTGTATACTGCGTAACTGCAGGACTCACATTTGCAGAATGTTTTTGACTGTCATGGCTGCCACTATCATTGTGTTCATCTACATGCATATGTACATCTTCATGGCACTCCCCTTCTGAAAAGTCTCTTCGTTGGGCATTGATATCAGTTTAAAAATGGACTGGCAATTGCTTAGTGATTTATACTCAACTGTAATTTATTTAGATTTGTTATGTTTTCAATTAAAATTATTTAGAATGCCACTTTTTGAATATTTTTTTACTAAATCTCTCAAAATGCACTTTGAAAGTACAAGGAAAACTACTACTGTACATACTATTATGAAAACTATAGCCATTGGGATTTACTACATCCTTAATTGTCTAAAAGTATACGTGTCTCACTTAAACATGTTCTAAACCATGTTTGGCATTATAATGCAATATTGAACTTACCTTGAAACGTCAGAGGTGTCAATTGTACCAAATCCACTGACAGATTCTGCCGCCCGTGTTGTTTGCACCAGTTCCTCAATTGTAGTTGGTGGTGGGAGGATACTCCTATAGTTCCTCTCGCATCACTTAGGCGGCTTGCCACCTTCTCCTTGGTACAAGATCTGAAATCATGCCATCTCTTACGTATCTAATCTATAGATCTCTGGGTCACTTCTGAGTTGATTTGTCCTGCATTGCCTCCCATATTTTTTCCCTCAAATTCAGGCACCGCTAGGGAGGACTTGCCAATCGCTCTTCTGTTAGGATTTCTAGCTCCTTTTCTGAGAACTTTGATATCTTTTTGTAGCATCCTGGTCACTGTCCTTTCTTGACATTTGGTGGCTCACACCGAGTGAATGGCAACCACATAGAAGGACTGCACTTGGATCCTGTTAGGAGTCTCCAGCAGCAATACTATCCAGTTTTAAAACACAGCACTACTTCCTGGTTCTGATGACCTCAATCAATGTAAAATGAGACATTCACCATTTGCGACCTCATTCGCCTTTTAGGTAATCACAAATTGTGATTTCCTAAAAAAAAAAAACGGAATAAATACTGATCCGTTAAATTTTATGCACGTTCTTTCATACATGACGAATAGCAATTACCGAAAT
This sequence comes from Calotriton arnoldi, assembly GCA_963921515.1. Classification (NCBI taxonomy): domain Eukaryota; kingdom Metazoa; phylum Chordata; class Amphibia; order Caudata; family Salamandridae; genus Calotriton; species Calotriton arnoldi. Next base: position 308,021 of record CAWUFW010013173.1, read on the forward strand.
GCTATTTGCAAACATTTGCAATTTGGCAATTGCTATTCAGTTGCTTCATACATCTAGCCCTAATTTCTTACAATGTTTGACAAAAGGGGGTGGAATTCAATATTCTTTGTTTTGATGGAGCTCATGTGAGATGGAATACCCCGGGAGAGGATGGGGGAGATATAGCTGGTCTCATCCTCTTCGGGCGGCAGACAGGATCTTGGTGGGGAGAGGAGGGGGCTTAAATTCCAATAGATCTACAGGATATGTTTATTTTGAGCCACAACTTCTTGTAACCTTGCTTATTTTTTTCCAGGTAAAGTTAAACCTGGGCAAAACGTTTGGAATTTTTGCCAGAATATCCACTGAACAGAAAGCCTGAATGTAGATGAGAAACAGTGTGGTCAGAAGTATTTTGCTACTGCAAAATTGCAGACCATGTGAATTCCCAGATTCCTAGTTGTCAGTGCTCTTTAGGAATTGGCTCAAACGCTATAGGTCACCCTTTGTAAACAGAATATCAATTACAAGTTTCTTTGCATTATAATAAGCATTTCAGCTACCACCAACTTGTGAATATCTTCGAATTAATACATCGAGTGGACATACAACCCCAGATTGGGCGGCAACTCTCAGCCAATGCTTCTGAAGTAGGCCAGACAAAAGAGAGATGACATGCCAAAAGTTTGAGTCCAACTTCTGCAGTAAAACTTCCATATGCTTCCTTAGAAAAGAGAAAGACGGTGAATTCAGGTCTGGAGCTGGACTAGAAGACTCAGGGGCAAATTTGACACCCGCTAATTACTACATCTATGCTACACTACTCTACTATGCCAGAGGTAATTCATAGGTGCACAATTTGCACCAGCTATCAGCATTGGCATTGTAGTCGTAGACTAAATGTTCTCATAGGGTAAAGGACCCACAACAAATCCCTAAAAACTTGGATTTTCGGAACCCCTGACTCTCTATGCTTCGCTCTCATTTAACACCTTGCAGTCTCCCCAAGGCAACTCGGACTACCCTGTACCTTTTTCATCTATTTCTGCACAGCGCCAAGATACTCCTTCGGAGTGATAGTGGCGCTTTAGAAATTCCAGATACAATACAATATGAATACTATCCTAAATGACATGCAGTACTGAATTTCGATGGTGGATTGTGACTTTGATTCCAATTCACAAATGATTTTCGGCTATTTATAAAAGTTGTTTTTATGCTGTTTGAAGACCAATGGTCTAAATAAACGTTGCCTTTTGACTTGACAATTCACAAATGTTAGTCATCAAACCAAAATGGGGGGTCACTGTTCCGTAGGAGGGGGGTGCCAAGGGTCACCCACCCACCAGAGGAGAAAGAAGAAGGAAAACAAAGACGAAAAAGGAGAGAAAAGGAAATCCTAGGTCTAGAACCCACTGGTCGGAGGCAAGTACATGTCTTGTCTCTTGTTGCCCTCACACCCCCCGCAGGATGTCATGCTTCATCATCGGGCGTTTGCTCCTCGTCGGGCCGGCGCTGCAATGCCCTACGGGTCCCCCGAAGGGTCACTTTGGCAGAGATCTTTTTGGAACAGCCGTCAGATGAGTGCCAGCCCGACGAGGAGCAAACGCCCGATGATGAAGCAGGACATCCTTATAAATTTTGATCGCACAGGCTCCTGGAATGCGGCTATTCAAGCAAGAAAATTAATGTTCTCGAGAGCAATAGGTGCGGTGATTAATTTCTCCAGGAAACTAGGTTGTAGGCCGGTCCCTGAGCTACTAGCTATATATAAATCTAAATGCCTATCAACGGCCATATATGGGGCAGGCATATGGGGATTTGCGGATGTGCAACACCTACAAACCTGTGAGAATGCATTTACGCAATATTTATTGGCAGTACCAAGCTCTACAGCTAATTTTAATTGTCACTCGGAGCTTGGATTGAATTTTATTACTGACATAATTAGAATTAATCCTCTACTACTTTGGCATAAGGTCTGGGTATCAACAGAAACTAGCCTCAATCGGGATATCATCATGGACTGTTTAAAACTTGACAGAGTTGCGCTCATACCTTGGCTTGGCTATATTAAAGGACTGGCTAATGAGATTGGCCGCCCCGAATTTTTGCGGTCCCTGAGAGCATGGCTGACGTTTCAAGAAAGTCCTTAAAAATAGAGTGTTTGTCTTATTTAGAGAACAAACGTTGGTTAAAGGAAAGGGAAAAAAAAAACTGTCATGGAAAATCAATTATTGTTAATCTGCCCAGGTATACAACCATATCTAGAACAAGTTGAGGGAAGTTTCAATCGCATGCTTTTAACCCGTTTTCGTTTTGGAACTTTTTATAGAATGCTCACATTTCCCGAGGTTAATGATTGGTCGAGAAACTTACTTCCATGTCCATGTGACGATATTTCACCCCAATCTACAATGCATGTCATTTTATTTTGTTAATTTTTTATATGTTACCTAGGAAAAGGTTTTTAATACCAATTTTGAAGAGCATGAATTTGAGACAATGCAGAATAGCCTATCTGAAGCTGCAGTCTTTGGAAAATCAGCTGCATACAATGACTATTGTCTCTTTTTTAAAAAGTGTTTTTAGGTACAGGAATACAATGTAAAATAACACAAAATTTCACGTATTTTTTTACTTTGTTTGAGATAAATATATATAACAAGAATATTTTTACTGTGACATTGATTGCGTTATTAATTGTGCTTTTATGATTTTTATTGATAAAAATCGAATAAAGCTGAATTTGAGAAATGTATTTGATGTACAAGCATGACATGCCCCGGGCACACTTCACTTATTAGAAATTGTTAAAAAAGATATTTTCAGTACAAAAACATCAACATCCCAGATACCAAGCTCTTTGCACAAAAAAGTAGGAATGTAATATTGCCATTTTATTAATCTTTGGCTGCGTTCCTCTATCTTGGACAAAGAGCATAATGAGAATCTGTGAGAATCAAAGGAACCATTTGATACACTTCCGTCAACTCAACGAACATACCTTCTGCTGGTTTTGCTTCTGTTGCGGGTGTTTGACTGATCCTTTTTGCACTTCAAATCTGTATCTGCAAATAATTTTCAAATATTCTGCCTATTTATCTACTTTTTGCACTTATCCTTTTCAACCTGCGCAATGCAAAAGTGCAAAGCCGGATCTATCCCGTTTTCAGCTTTGTAAATTTTGCACATGAACCAAATTAGCTTGTTTTCTAGGGGCAGAATATATAGGTTTGTGAATCAGACATGTGAAAGTAGTAGAGTTCACAGAGTGAAGGCTCTGTCATGCAGGATTGGTCATAAAATAACATGTTACTATGTCACCAACTGGCAAATCATCAATCACTTCTTTCTGAACTCACTCCTCAGAACCTGCAAAATAATTTTTTTTAATTTTTAAAAAAACACCCGCTTAAGCAAAGCCTAATGATCTTAGCTTACCCAATGCTTTTATATTATTATTGTTTTTTTAATTTTTGGAAGGTGAAAATAAAACAACTAAAATGGTCACCAGTGTGTCACTATGAATGTGTGGTTGCTGGCAAAATAGGACCCATGGTGAGTGGGGTCTCAGGGAAATATATATTACCCACCCACCAATGTCATTCATTACTTAGGGCCTAATTTGACAATTACACCAAGAGGTCTCTAGAGTGGATGAGGAGACTGGAAATAGAATGCAAGACTAACAGAGCATTATTTAAAGTTGCATGCATCCCAGAAAGACCGCTCCCTCTGTTATTTCCCAGCAACCACACACACTCAGCTGTAATCTTGGAACAGATAAAAGCCATACAAGACAACCAGTGTGTGTGTATGTGTCATCAAGCATGCATTATAACGCACCTGTTACCAAGCATGAATCATGACGCACCAGTGGCCATTTTGATTGTTTTACTTTACCGTTCCAAAATTTTAAATAAGCATTGGAAAAGACAATATGTTGGCAAACACTTTATAAAGAAAGACACGGTCATTTGGCTTTGCCAATGCTTTATTCTTTTCTTGTAACTTCTGAGGAATTAAACTGTTGAAAGTTGTAGAAATAGTTCTGTGGCAAGATTCAAACAAGACTCCACTAGGCCAGTCTCCTGTAATCTCAAACAAAGGGTAAAAGTGGCTTTGTTAATGTCACCATAGTTTAGCAAGTTGGTAACAGGCAGAGCACAAGATATACATGTATAGATAGTTACATCCACAATATGGTTTGGGCTTATACCAGTGCTGACAGTCAAGCCGTTTAGCCCCTGCATAAAACCAGCTGAACAGACAGCTGAAAAGGGCTCTCTAATAGCCCGTTCCTGTACGTGTCTTTGTGCATGCCTAGTGTGTGTGAGCCAGCACAAACCCTTTAAAAGAAAGAGGGAGTGGGTGAGGGAGAAAAAAAAAAACACACACACCCATTGTTAAACTCTCACATTTTAATTGAAACCTTTGGTGTGTGTTTTTAGAGAGGAATACAAAGATGATCAGCTCAAAAAAAATTTTTTTTTAAGAATTGCTCTGTGGAAAAGTAGGTCTGTTGTCTTGCCATTAGCTCAGCCATTTTGAGCTTCATCCTCCATTGCGACCTCTCTACAGGGGTCACGAATGCTCTGTGGCTTCACATCTTGATTCACCTCACCTCTGCACTGCCACCAACGCCCTGTTCCTGATCTGACCTGCCGCCACCTGCCTGAACTCATGCTAAACCAGCCGAGCAGGACTGTCCGTGCCTTTGTTTGCCACAATCTGACTGAACTCTTGCTAACCCCAGTTGAACAGGACTGTTCACCTGCGCTTACTGTCCTCACCCTGCCCTTCGCCCTACAGGGTTTGACAGCTACCATCTTCGGACTTATCAGATTGTCCTCTGCTTGTTGTGTCATTATGAGTTTCACCTACCCCTGCAGGGGCCCAACAGTGACCATCTGCTAACTTATCAGATTGACCTCTGCCTGTATAATTATGGTGTTCATTGTTTTACTGTACACGTCTCCCTTTGTATAATTATGGTGTTCGTTTTCTGTATACATCCCCCTTTTCATAACCATGGTGTTCTTTCTTTACTATACACGCCTGGGGTGGGGATGAAGGGTATATAAGACGTGGAACCAAAGTGCTTGGCAGATTGCCTCCTCAGACAAGCTGCGGGTGTCTGTTGCTGATGCTCTCTCTACATCTCATGAGATCGTAATAAATATCCTTTCTCTCGGCGCTCCAGTGTTGGTCTCAGTTTGTATCCCGGACCCGTGGACTAAGGGTGGACCCTGCACCTTTGGGTGGTCTTCCAAGGAGACCCCCAAATCCACAATTGGCGCCCAAACGTGAGGCCCCATCAGTGACGCGGCTGCCCGGTCAAGGGGTCCCTACGAGGAAGTTTGAACGGACGGTGGTGGAGTATACCTACGCGAAAGAGACCCTCGTCTTCGTAGCCACCACCCGACCTTCGCTGCGTCTGAAAAGACCCCCGCAAGTGGCACGGGTCCTGACTGGAGCCCCCGATAGACTTGGACGAGCTTTGCAGTAAAGAGACCGCCTGGAGAACGAGACAAAGGATTCTGGTAGGATCGCCGGTGGGCGATACCTTTTGTTTGTTTGGTTTTGGTTATCTGTTTTTTTTATTTTTTTATTCACTCTTTGCAAAAAGTGAAGGTAAACGGGTAATGTGGACTTTTTGTCCGGCTTAGAAACTTGTGGAGACGCTTGGTAAGATAACATAGAAAAGCATGCCCGTGTGTAATAAATTTGCACAATGGTTTTGTTGTTGCACATCTCGATCAAGGGTGCTGGAGGATAGTCAGCCGGCTCCTCCGGAAGGTACCCCTAGTAAGGACATGTACATAAAGTACGGTATTTCTCCCATAATGTATAACTCATTGTGGCATAAATAAACGTCTAAGGATACAGAGACTCAATGGCCTATGTACGGCTCTTTCGAACCCCAGAAGCTTGAGGCCGTAGAGGCACAACTTCATAGGAGGAGGTCCCGACAAGCTATGTTTGATGCCTTGGGTCAGTGGAAAAAGGAAGGGACTGAGAGGGTGAGAAGGGCTCAGGCTAGATTACAGAAAGAGGCTCGGAAAAGTGATAAACAGGCATTAGAGGAATTGCGACGTGAAAAGGTTGCTTCAAACATTGCGTGTGCAGATAGGGAATACAGGTTAAATATGTCCGGTCAATACTCTGTACGTTACGCTCCCTTGTCACGAACGGACCCCCAGGAGGAGGAGTTTCTCCTCCAACCATTGCCACCACCGTACCATGTCCCTCCCCATCCTATCCCACAGCCGGCCGGTGAGAATGCACCACCCCTAACGCCCAACCTCCACCTCCCGACCACACTGCCCCTCCTGCTCCATCTGATCCCGATTTAGCCCCCTCTGCTCGATCACACACACCCCGCATTACACCTACAGAGAAACAGGCTCTGAATGATCTCGTTCGCACCTGCCTGAAGGATCTTTCCACATCAAACCAGATCCGTGTGATCTATGAAGCCTATGCACCACCCTGCAAGGGCTACTTCCTACAGCAATTTGCACATGAAATACTCTTTATGAGAAACGCCACGGAGTAACACCAGCAGGCCATATTACAGAATTGTATCGTAAGTTGACAGAGGGACGAGGAAGTGCTGAGGAAAGCCACAGCTTGTTAGCATTTACACTACAAATGATGGAAAATTTGAGGAGAGACCAGGAGGAAGAGGAAAAAGAACCAGTAGTGGAGGGAGCGATGGGAGGTCATATGGCACCGATAAGGGAAGCTGCTCCAGTTTTTGTCCCTGCTCGAGGACAGGGTACTGCTGAGGGATTAGATAGTCCGGATGCAAAGAGCAGGACGTTATATAATTGGGTGTACACTCCGTGGCTTCGAGCTGACATCTTAGCTTTTAAAAAGGACTTACCCGACTCCCGGAAGAATCCTATTGGATTCTACGAAGGGTTGGACACGGTTATTACCACCTACACCATGACCTTAACAGACATAGATCAGTTTTTTGGGCTAATACTGCCTCCAGACATCTGGAGACCAATAAGGAAAATAGACGATCAGACCGTATTCGGTCACAAGTGGGAAGATTTAGTAACAATGGATAAGGATAGAAAACCAGGGGAAAGGCCAGCGGAAGCTATTTTAGCACTACCAGGTCGCATAGTAACAAAGCTGAAGGCCACCATTCCGGCCAGAAAGGTTGACTGGACAATCATTACTGCGTGTAAGCAAAAGTCTGAGGAAACAACGTCTGACTACTTCTCTCGACTCAGCCAGGTGTTTGTTGACTATAGTGGACAGGACACGACGACTGAGACAGGCCGACACTTACTAGTTCAGACTTTTGTTAAGGGATTGTTGCTACCGATCTCCACTAGGTTACAGAGTAGCGAAAGCACGTGGCCTGCGGCAACACCAGCGCTGATCCTGACAATGGCCCAATATTACGAACATCTGCAAAATAAAATAGAGGAGGAAAAAGACAGAAAAAGAAAAGACCTAAAAGAAAAGGTGATGCTTTCCCAGATAAGCACGGGAGGGGGAGGAAACGGTAGGGGCCAACAGAACAATTATATGCCTGCGGCTGCTAGAACACACCAGCCCCCACGTCAACTGTCCCAGGACCAGTGTGCATATTGTAAAGAAACAGGCCACTGGCGTGCAGATTGTCCACTTTTGCATCGAAATACCATAGGGAGAGGGCGAGGAGCACCTAGAGGAAGAGGGAGAGGTCTTGCGCCACCCTTTGGCGGACAGCGTCCAAACGTCTTTGATAATTCCAGGCAGGCTGTTACCCAAGATTTTACCACTGATCAGTACCCCGACAACGAGTATGCATGAGATAGCCAAGGGAAGGAACCAGTAGAACTTCTTGTCGATCAAACAGGTCCCTATGTCACAGCTAAGGTGGTTGGTACGCAGGGCAAATTTTTGGTTGACACCGGGGCCTCTAGAAGTGCCCTATCAAAAGAACTGATTCCTAGGGCACCCCTGTCCGGCTTATCGATCACCTCCATAGGATTTGACGGCACGCCCTCTACTAACCCCCTTTCTACTAAGGTACCCCTGGACATACAAGGGAACACAGAGATGGCCTCTTTTCTGCTCTCCCCAAATTGCCCAGATAACCTGATGGGCATTGATCTGTTAAAACACTACAGAGCCACCATTCGCTGTTCTCCCCAAAATGTCCGAGTCATATTGTTTGACAATGATTGCCCCATCGGTTATGAATCACGTTTTTATTGTCTCACTGATTCCGAACAGCAGGATTTGTCCCAATTACCAGATAGATACCTTGTGGGCTGTCACGGGCACCGATGTGGGGGAGATTGTCATGGACCCTGTCCAAATAACAGGGAAACAAAATGCACCTCTTCCCCGCCTACCTCAGTATAAGATTTCTGCAGAAGGAGAAAAGGCCCTCATGACTATAGTACAGGATATGATTACATCAGGGGTAGTTGAGGAAGTCCAGTCCAACATTTGCAATAGTCCTATCCTTCCAGTCCTGAAACACACGTCCACCTCTGAGAAAATATACCGTTTCGTCATTGACCTTCGCGCGATCAACAAAATAGTGGTCCCGCAATATCCTGTGGTCTCTGACATAACAACTATATTAACAATGATCCCTTCAACTGCTACCACCTTTACCGTGAAAGACCTCAAGAATGCCTTTTTCTCCATACCAATACATCCCGATTCACGCTACCTTTTTGGTTTCACCATAAGAAACAGATCATACAGATTCTGCCGGGCTCCACAAGGGTACACCGAGAGTCCGAGCATATACAGCCAAGCCCTTAAACAACAGCTCGACCAGATACAGTTACCACCCGGCACTGTCCTCATTCAGTATGTCGATGACATTCTTTTGGCTGCGGACACTCCGTCCCTGGCCCGCACCGCATCACTTACTACTTTACACTTTCTGGCGTCACAGGGCCATAAGGTGTCCAAGAATAAGTTACAGTATTGTAGACAGCAGGTGACCTACCTCGGACATCTGCTGTCTAAGGAGGGACGTACACTCACACCTGACCGCATCCAGACAATACTACGCCTTTCTTCTCCTACTACCCAAAGAGATGTTCGTGCACTAATTGGCCTCACTTCTTTTTGTCGTCAATGGATTCCAAATTTTTCCCTCATAGTTAAGCCACTCCTTGCTTTACTTACAAAAGACACACCCACACCCCTCCCTTGGACACATGAACACGACCAAGCCTTTGAAGACTTACGCCACGCTCTTTGTTCTGCACCAGTACTGGGCACACCTGACTACTCTAAACCCTTCTGCCTCTACACCCATGAACGCTCAGGATGCGCTCTCTCGGTCTTGACCCAAATTCACGGCACCAAACAACGCCCGTGCGCCTACTTTTCGGCCACTCTAGACCCTGTGGCCCGAGGTCTGCCCTCTTGTCTTAAAGCGGTCGCGGCTCGCCTCTATTCGACAAAGTGAGGGAATTGTTTTAGGATCTAAACTGACGGTGTTAGTTCCCCACGCAGTCGACATACTACTAAACCAGACAAAGACACAACACCTCACTAGTGCACGACTGACAGGATACGAACTTACGTTGTTAGCACCCCACATCACATTAAAGCGCTGTACGACCTTGAACCCCGCCACACTCCTGCCCACACCAGATTCAGACACCACAGACACTCCACATGACTGCCTCTTCCAAACAGAAGAACAGACTAAGGGGCGGGTAGATTTGAAAGACATCCCTCTGACGGAACAGGATGGGCAATTATGGGTGGACGGGTCCTGTATTAAACTATCAGATGGTACCACATCTGCTGCCTATGCCGTCACTACTACCAACACCATTGTTGAAACTGCACGCATACCTCAGAAATCGGCCCAGGCAGCAGAGCTTATAGCTCTCACCCGCGCTTGTATCCTTAGCCAGAGTCTAGCTGTCACCATTTACACCGACAGCCAATATGCCTTTGGAGTAGCACACAGTTTTGGTATCCTCTGGAAAGAGAGAGGATTCTTGACGTCACATGGTACGCCCATCCGGCATGGTAACTTAGTAACTGCATTACTACAAGCCTTGACACTGCCCCGAACACTAGCTATTGTAAAATGCAATGCCCACAAGAAAATCACAGACGAAATAGGACTGGGAAATGCCTTAGCTGATGAGACAGCCCGAGCCACTGCACAAGAAAGAACACATACCGCCATGTACATAATAAAATCCCAAGCAGAGAAGTGGCGTGACGTTAGACAACAGATCAGGGACATCCAGTCTACTGCCACTCCTGGAGAACTTCAACAATGGGAAAAGGAGGGCATGCTTGACGAGGAGAATTGTTGGCGGTCCAAGGACACAAAATTATGGAAATTGCCAAATGCCTATCTCCTCCCATTGTTGAACAGGACTCATTTACCGGCCCATACCGATGCTGCCACCATAACTAAAATCTTACAGGAGGTGTGGGATAACAACCAACTCCGGTCTACCGCCACAAGGCTGGTACAGCAATGTTTAGCATGTCTCCGTTACAATGTAGGAAAAGGGACCCGGGTACCACGAGCTGGGTTTGCCATCCCCACGGCACCCTTCGAGGTCTTACAGATGGATTATATCCAGATGGAACGGTGCAACAACCTTAAATATGTCCTAGTGGTTGTTTGCGCGTTCAGCAAATGGGTGGAAGCCTACCCGGCCAAAAACAACACTGCCCTAACAACCGCCAAGATGTTGTTGAAAGATTCTTTCCCCGCTATGGCCTTTGCCGGGTACTCTGGAGTGACAGCGGGAGCCACTTCATTGGAGAGGTAGTCAAACACATATTAGCTGGACTAGGGGTCAAGCAAAAATTCCACGCAGTCTTTCACCCCCAGTCAGCAGGCCTGGTGGAAAGATACAATGCCACCATCAAATCAAAACTAGCCAAAATAGTGGAGACTACAGGGCTTAGATGGCCTGACGCATTGCCACTGGCCCTTCTATCAATAAGATCTGTCCCGCATTCTCGCACCTCGTTGACCCCATACGAGGTGGTTTTTGGACGCCCAATGAACATTTGGGGCGCGCCCCTGCTACCACCTTGTCGGATTCTCCTTGTGAAATGCTGAGCGACTACTTGTCTGTACTTACACAAACTTTGTCTTCTATTAATCAGCAGGTTCAGGAAGCGTTGCCGGACCGATCCACGGGGCCAGGACACACCATCCGGCCAGGCGACTACATCCTGGTGAAGAACTTTGCTCGGAAGCAAACGTTGGAGCCCCGGTGGAAAGGTCCTCTGCTAGTCCTCCTGACGACCCGAACAGCCCTACGAGTGGAAGGCAAGAAATCGTGGGTGCATGCAGTTCATTGCCGGAAGGTCCCCAGCATCACACAGACTGACCCAACTCTGTCTGCCTACAAGGAAGTACTGGCACACGACCGCCCAGTGTATGGCCTCCAAGAACCAGAGCTCGAACTGTTCGAAGACCACACTGTGCCAGCCAAAGGAAGATACAACCTCCGTCCTCGCACGACCTCTGGGGCTCCAGCGACTGGACAGGAGGGCTGAGCCAAAAGTCGCAGGGCGGTAGTACAGTCTGGTGGGGTGGATCGATACTCCTTATAGTGGGGTATTGAGAAGCCTAGCCAGTGAAGCAACCACCAGCTACCGGCGACGCGTAGGGCTCAGTCTCCCTCTCTGACAGCTGTAGAGCCCAAAAGAAGATTGACTATGCCTAAAAACACAGACCAGAAGAAGGCATTTCATAACAGACTGTATAATCGAAGGTCAATAGTGCTAACAGTATTTCTCTGCCTCACGATCATTCTTACCATCATCTTCTGGATTATAGAGGAAAAAGCGCCGGCAAAAGGTACCATATTGCCGACTGATGCCACACCTACTGAACACTCGCAGGTGTCCTTGCCCACTTATCTCCAACACAGAAGACAAGACTTTTGGAACAACACTTTTATTCAAATGTTGCATCAACATAATATGGTCCTGAACAAAACGAACTGTTGGGTCTGTGGTCTTCTGCCTCAATCCACGGAAAACCCAATATCGCTTTTTCCTTACCCCTACTCTGTACATGCCTCTTGCCTTGCCTGGATGATGCTCATCATGGATGCCCAGCAGACTAGCAACATCGCTGATACCATTCTCCAGCAATTCCGGGACGAATTATGGTGGAACAAGACGGGCAACACCATCAACCCTTTCTGTCCAACTAACAGTCCCATGAAAATATCGGAAGATGAGCAAGAGGAAATGCTGATCTTCAACACCACTGACCGTCTTCGCTTTTCTAGCTTCAAAAGAAGGCCCCCGCCAAGCGAACATTGCCCCTATCCGTTGTTCGCATTCCTGGACTTATATGCATCAAAGGCTTAGGTACTGAGTACGTTGGGGACAGCTCTTGTGCCATAACAGCAACTCTGAACATGACATTTCCACCACCGCTTGTTGCTTCCCCAAACACTTATTTTGTGTGTGGGACAAAAGCATACACCTGGCTTCACAAAAACTGGGGAGGCACATGTTATATAGCGTTTCTCCTTCCTCCTGCCTATATTGCTCCTCCTCTTCATCATCGCGTCCGCCGCAGCAACGAAGTGGTCGACCAAGCAGACACTACCTCTCAACTGTTCCTGGATGCCATGAAAGGCATCCTTCCTTTCTGGGGACCGATGGAAAACAGCAGAGACATTCGCCACCTCATCAGGGTCATGGAAGCAACTGTCAACATCACAGCTGGTATTCTGGCCAACAACACAGCGGAGCTCCAAGCGGTACGCCTCGTCGTTTTACAAAACCGCATGGTCCTGGACGTCATCCTTGCTGACCGCGGAGGAGCGTGCCGCATCATCGGTACCAGCTGCTGTGTGTACATCCCAGATCATTCCTCACCTGTCTATGAGGCTATTTCCACGCTTCATCGAATCACCTCCGATCTTCATCAAGATACCGGCTCATGGACCCTTGGCCCCTGGTTGTGGCAACTTCTACTGACTTGGGGGGTGTAAAGTCCTAATGATCGTCCTGATACCTCTTGTATTGATTTTCTTTTGCTGTCTTTGCATTCAATGTGGTCCCCCACTTTGCGGCCTCTGCGCAAGTGCTATCAAGCCAGTCCCTATAAATACTCATGTCGAGAACAATAAAGTAATGATTGAACGTGAGATACAGCTATTGATGGACATTGCAATTGACTAAAAATGATTTCGCTTATGGCAAAAGGAGGGACTGTGGAAAAGTAGGTCTGTTGTCTTGCCATTAGCTCAGCCATTTTACGCTTCATCCTCCATTGCGACCTCTCTACAGGGGTCACGAATGCTCTGTGGCTTCACATCTTGATTCACCTCACCTCTGCACTGCCACCAACGCCCTGTTCCTGATCTGACCTGCCGCCACCTGCCTGAACTCATGCTAAACCAGCCGAGCAGGACTGTCCGTGCCTTTGTTTGCCACAATCTGACTGAACTCTTGCTAACCCCAGTTGAACAGGACTGTTCACCTGCGCTTACTGTCCTCACCCTGCCCTTCGCCCTACAGGGTTTGACAGCTACCATCTTCGGACTTATCAGATTGTCCTCTGCTTGTTGTGTAATTATGAGTTTCACCTACCCCTGCAGGGGCCCAACAGTGACCATCTGCTAACTTATCAGATTGACCTCTGCCTGTATAATTATGGTGTTCATTGTTTTACTATACACGTCTCCCTTTGTATAATTATGGTGTTCATTGTTTTACTGTACACGTCTCCCTTTGTATAATTATGGTGTTCGTTTTCTAAATACATCCCCCCTTTTCATAACCATGGTGTTCTTTCTTTACTATACACGCCTGGGGTGGGGATGAAGGGTATATAAGACGTGGAACCAAAGTGCTTGGCAGATTGCCTCCTCAGACAAGCTGCGGGTGTCTGTTGCTGATGCTCTCTCTACATCTCATGAGATCGTAATAAATATCCTTTCTCTCGGCGCTCCAGTGTTGGTCTCAGTTTGTATCCCGGACCCGTGGACTAAGGGTGGACCCTGCACCTTTGGGTGGTCTTCCAAGGAAACCCCCAAATCCACAGCTCCGAGTAAATCTTCGACAGGGCGTACCAGGTACAGAGCACCATCGGACTATCACCTGCCCATCGAAGACTAGCCGTCAATTTCTTGGTCATCTGAGGCTATCCTTTCGGGGATAACCTCTAGCCTCTTCAATCAACTCAAGTTAATTTAATACTCCACAACAAAACATGCATTCTGAACAATTAATTCCAGAATACATCCCTTTTCATGTCCCCAAGGCATTCACCTGAGCCCAGAGTTGTAAATATGCATTCTACTCCTGTATTTTGTTTTTTTGCAACGTGTAAGTATGTAAAACTCCTTATGTTACGTACTTGGTTCTATTGTAAAGCGCTCCGACACCTTTGGGTAAAGTCTGCGCTATATAAAATTGCATTAAATAAATAAATAATTGACAATCAATCACACCATTCCAACGCGAAGTAGCTTAAATTGGCTTCTCGTTGATGCAAAGGACACATTTAAAACACGATGCCTAGTCTGACTGCAACTAAGAATACACTACGCTGTTAAATGAAGAGGCAGGAAGGTAAAGCGATGTCCTTCAGGCATTGTGAACAAATTCCAGCAATATATGCACAAAAACGAGGTCATAATTCACACAAATTGCATACTGAAGAGTGTGCCTGTGGTGAGGCTGCGATAGTGCCTCAAAGTACACTAGTTCTGCCACCATCATAGGATTGAAAACTCTGGGGCCACATCCATCACCCCCAAAACCCCTCGCGCATTAACGTAAACAAAATGCTAACCACTCGACTACCACCCACCCATGATCTGCGTTGCGAGAAAATGCCACATCCGTAGGGTCTAAGAAAAGTGGGAGAGTAATTGAAAAAGACGAGATAGGGCAATAGTTCAGATGGGTGGGTACACCGGGTAGCCTCTGTACGTTCTAAAATCTGTTAGCCAGAGCATCCACGCTATACTGACACGACCCTACACTTACCGAGGAAGCCATGAGACCGGTACACCCAGAATCACGAAGCAGGGAAAAGCAGCTGCGCTCACAAGTCCAGCAAGCGGCCGGCTCCGGAGACCATTTCACACTAGAAAAAGGAAAGACAGACTTCGACGCTGCAGGAAGAGATGGCTACATTGAATAGGAGTACGAGCGAACGGAGCCACAATTTGTTTATGAAAAAGACATAACTTTGAAAGTAAGTTAGCGAATTAGTAATAATACAAATACAGGTCGAACCATTTACCAGTAAAATCAACTGTAATTTCTAAGAAAAAATAATAAGTAATTAGATAATTTATTGTAAACTATGCAACATAAAGTTATTAATAAAATGTGCTTTTGCGATGAAAGCCAGTCCCAATTCAGTACATTATTTAAAGAGTTTAAGTAAATATCAATAAGCATAGAAAAATTCAAGATGGCCGTTACACAGAACATCAGTCGAGTTGGAACCTTGAGTTGATAGTTCCCGGGTGGGGTTTCTGTAGTAGTGCGCCTGCGCACTCTAATATGACGGCAATAGGCAAGTGAACGAATTAAATCGTACGTTTTTTCCCGCCTGATTTCTGACGCAGGCAGGCAGGGAATTACAATTTTAGCGCCACTAACTTAATCTCAATATCTTCAGTCTCTGATGCAAACACAGGGAAAAACTCCACAGACGCTTGCTTTGATTGCTAAGAGCGAGCCCCCAGAGTTTCTAACAAACATTCATAACAAATTCAGTTAAGGAATGTCTAAAGACTGTTCTGCAAACCTGGTGAGAAAAGAAGACAATCTCCCGCCCCACTGAAACACAATAACGTCTGGGCATGCCCACTTGGATGGGTAAAATGTTGATTTTTTTTCTTCTTGTCTCGGTTAAAGCTCAGAATTAAGAAAAAGAACCTGTGACTATTACCTACTGGCAGGTAGTTATAGTTAGGACCTCGTTTCTATTCAAAAAGCGTTTTTTCTTTTGCCAAAATCTTTGGCGCAGTTTGACGAATCTTCGCGAAATTTTCAAAACTGGTGGGGCGCTCCGGTCAGCTCCTGTCTTGAAAGTTTCGGGGAGATTCGTCAAGCGGGGGCCGAGAAAAAAGGGGGGGTCCCAAAACACGTTTGCCCCATGTTAATTTCCATGGGAAACTTTAGACAAAGCTACAGCCCGAACTGCTGAACGGAATTGCACCAAATTTGGCAAAAAGGTAGGTCTTGGTTCAGAAAGAGCCCTTTTGTTAAATGGTGTAAATCTGTTCAGTAGTTTCAGAGAAATTAGAAAAAGAAAAATATCGATAACTGAGCACAGAGGAGGGTTTGCGAACCCTCCCGGGCACGAGCTTCACTCTGATTGGCTGTCAACATTCCAAACCAGGAAGTGTTTGCAGCCATCTTGTGACTCGGTAGAACCGAGTCACAAGAAAACAGTGAAACAGAGGTTAAAAAACAAGAAAAGGGGGCAGGGTAGAAAGAAAGACCCTGACCCCCTAGGCCTGCTCAGGGACCCCCAGGGCCAAAGAAAGCATTTTTTAATTAAAAAAATCTGCAGAATTCGCGCTGGGTGCGCGAATCCTGCCGAAAAAGAAAAAAAACGAAGCGCGGTTCCTGCGATTCGTTACTAAAAAAGCCCTTGGGTGGGCCAGGTCCCGGGGGCAATTTAAAATTAGGGTGTGGGGGCCCGCGGGGGCCCCCAGAGCCCCGGGGACCACCACCTCCCCGGGGCTTATTAAACTGTATGCGGGGGGCATGCGCCCCCCGCAGCCCCGGGGACCCCCACCTCCCAGGGGCTCTGGTTCTTTTTTTTTTTTTTAAAAAGAGATGTGTGGGGGGGGCAAGAGCCCCCCCCCACACGCCCCGGGGACCACCACTTCCCCGGGGCACATACTGATTTAAATTTGGGGGTCCGTAGCGGGCCCCGGGTACCACCACCTCCCCAGGGCTATGTAAATTAAGGGAGGAGACCGCGCGGCCCCCCTCCAGGAGCCCTTGATGGCCATGGGGACCGCCACCCCCCAGGGCCGGCTCCTACAATGTCCCGAGGTGCCCACCCCCGGGACATTGCCGTTTGCTATGGCAGGGCGGGAGCACGGCTCCCGCCCTTTCATAGCAAACTCTGCTTTGCTTGATTGAAGCGAGAGCAGGAAAACCTGCTCTCGCTTCAATGAAGCAAAGCAGGATTGCTTTTGAGCAAGGGGAGCTGCATGTCAGCAGCTCCCTTTGCTCAAAAGCAATGCCGGCTCCCGCAGGACGCGGGGAGCCGGCCGGACCGTGGGGGCATTGGGGCTCCCCCCACGGTCCCCAATGCAAAGGGCCGGCCCCGGGGGATGGGGTCCCCAGGGCCAGGAGTGGCCCAGGAGGGGGGCCGCGTGGCCCCCCTCCTCTTTAATTTAAAAAAAAGAATGGCCGGGGGATGGGGCCCCCGGGGCCGAAATCGGCATGGAAAGGGGGGGCCGCGCGGCCCCCCTCCTCAATTAAAAATGTATTAAAAATGGCCAAGCCCCGGGGGATGGGGTCCCCGGGGCCAATAGTGGCCCAGGGAAGGGGGGCCACACGGCCCCCCTTCCCTTAAATTATTTATTTAAAAAAGAGGCCATGCCCCGGGGGATGGGGTCCCCGGGGCCGAAATTGGCCTCAGGAGGGGGGCCCCCTTCCCGTTTTTTTTTCTTTTCTTTTTTTACAAAAAAGGGGTCAGGCCCTGGGGGATGGGGTCCCCAGGGCCCCAACAATAGTAAAAGAAGGGGGGCCACACAGCCCCCCTTCTAAAAAATATATAAAATAAAAAAGCCAGCATCACGCCGGAGGCCCCGCCCCCTTCCTTCACCACTGTGCAAACACGCCCCCTGGCGCATTGTTAGTTGGGAAATTAAGTCCCAATGAATACTGAGGGTCCCTGGGGGCCAACTAGCCCACGAGGTACCTCCAGTATGGGCCACAGAGCTGCGTTGCGGAGAGGTGGTCCGAGGCCACGCCCTTTTTACACCTCTCTGCAACGCAGCTCTGTGGCGCTTACTGGAGGTACCTGGTGGGCTAGTTGGCCCCCAGGGACCCTCAGGATTCAAGGGGACTTAATCCCCCAACTTACAACGCGCCAGGGGACGCGTTTGCACAGTGGTGCAGGGAGGGGGCGGGGCCTGATATAACAAGTGTGCAAACACACCCCCTGGCGCGTTGTAAATTGGGAGATTAAGTCCCCTTCAATCCTGAGGGTCCCTGGGGGCCAACTAGCCCACCAGGTACCTCCAGTAAGCGCCACAGAGCTGCGTTGCAGAGAGGTGGTCCGAGGCCACGCTCCTTTTTACACCACTCTGCAAAAGCGGCTTCTGGTGCACTGCTGGTGGGGCGATGAGGTCCTCTTGTGTCCTGAGGACCTCAGGACACAAATGGACTTCATCCTCCAAGCAGCAGTGCGCCAGGAGCCGCGTTTGCAGAGTGGTGTAAAAAGGGGCGTGGCCTCGGACCACCTCTCTGCAATGCAGCTCTGTGGCGCTTACTGGAGATACCTGGTGGGCTAGTTGGCCCCCAGGGACCCTCAGGATTCAAGGGGACTTAATCCCCCAACCCAGAACGCGCCAGGAGGTGCGCCTGCAGAGTGGTGGGGAAAGGGGGCGTGGCCTGTGTCCACCTCTCAGCAATCCCACTGTGTGGGGCTTTTCTGGAGGTAAGAGGTAGGCTAGTTGGCCCCTAAAGGATCCCCAGCAGTGAAGGGGACTTCAATCCCCATCCAAGAGCGCGCCAGGGAGCGCGTTTTCACAGTGGTGGGCAAAGGGGGCGTGACCTGCTATAAGAACTTAGCAATCCTGCTGTGTAGGACTTACTGGAGGTAATAGGAGGGGTAGTTGGCCCCCAGGGATGTCCTTGGGGGCCAACTACCCCTCTTGTTACCTCCAGTAAGTCTCACACAGTGGGATTGCTAAGACGTCTTCGGAGCCCATGCCACTTTTTCTCCACCACTCTGCAAACGCGCCTCCTGACAGACTACGGGATGGGGGATGAAGTCCAATTTTCTCCTGAGGGACTTTGGGGGTCAAGAAGCCCTCCTGGTACTTCCTGTAAGTCCTACGCAGCAGAATTCATGAGCGCTGGTCGGAGGCCCAGCACCCTTTCTCCACCACTCTGCAAACATGACTACTACTTAAAGAAGCATCTTTCTGCACCTCTGACTTAGAGGTAGTTTTAATCCCCCTGCCCTATTATATACTAGGGCCTTACAGGGGAGGTCATGCCAATCACAGGGGTACCCCAACCCATAGTGTACCCTAGTGTATGTATGTGTTTTCACTGTATTCTAAGTGTCTTTTTGCATAGCACTGGCTCCGGGCCTGGTTAGTCAGAGTCAGTTACCACCAGTACCAGTCAGCAAAAAGTTGGGGGCACAGGATGACTTTGCAACAAGGCCTCTTTCTGCACCTCTGTTGGTTCTTTCATGCAGAAAGAACCAACAGAGGTTCTTTCTGCACCAACAGAGGTTATTTGCTTCTTTCTGCACCTTTCTTTGTCTTTCTGGACTTCTGTTCCCTCTTTCTGCATTTCTCTTGCTTCTTTCTGCGCCTTTCTTCCTCTTTCTGCACAAGTCCTACCTCTGTAGGCATAGTTAGAAATTAGCATTTAAAAAAACCTTTGAAATTCACTGAAAAAACCATATGTTTGAGGGACGTTATAGGTAGAATTTAGCATTCAAAAAACCTTTGAAATTCACTGAAAAAAACATAGGTTTCAGGGTCGTTATAGTTAGAAATTAGCATTTAAAAAACCTTTGAAATTCACCGAAAAAACCCACAGGTTTCAGGGACGTTATAGTTAGTTGGACATTTCACTCGTACAAAACCAGTGAAATTCGGCCGTTATAGTTAGTTCAGCTAACTATAACTCGCACCCCGCAATGATGACGTCACATATTACATCATTCATGACATGGTCAGTGACATCACTGATGACATCACTGATGACATCTCAAATGACATCACTGATGACATCATCCACGTGATAATCTGATGCAACTCCTCACACCCTAATATAACTTTTGATACACCCACTCTAAAATACAGACTACCATTTTCGAAACCATAGACACACCAATACCAGTTACTACATACCCACTCACTGATTCCTAGGTCTACACACACATCCACTTATTGACTCATACAGTCACTCATACATGCAGTCACTTATCAATACAGCACTATCATATGCACTCATATACCTATACAGACACTCATACACTGCCACTCACCCATAGTTACTCACACACGTAGTCAGTCATGCAAAGAATCAATCACACTCCCATTTACTCACCTATACAGTTATACACACACCACCTCACTTATTCATACATACACTAACACATACTTACTCTCTAACACAATCACTGATACAAGCACACACTCATCCATACAGCCACTATCACAATCACTCACTCTCACATATAGTCATTTATATACTTCAAAACTCACATACACTGCCTTTCACATATGTAGATACTTACACATGTACCACTGAGACATCCATTCACTCACCAACACAGCCATACACACACTCACCCACCCATCCAGCCCCTCACAGACGCACTCTTGAACCCATACACCCAGTGAAACACCCACTCACACATCTATGCACAGAGTCACACACCCCTCACCCACCCACACAGACACTCAGGCACCCATACAGATACTCAGACAACCAATCAATAACCCATATAGACACTCATGTAGCTACTCACCAACCAATGCAACCGCTTACACACCAACTGACAGACTGATACAGACATTTACACAGTTTAGTCACTAACCCATGCATTCACTAACACACATTTAATCACTCACTTATACAGACAGTCACACACCTACTAAATGATATATTCAGACACTTATACACCCACTCATTCTTCAATACATCTTGGCATATATCTATATATAAAACATACTTAAACTTTTCAGAAACAAAAAGTCACTGGATGATGTCATCAGTGATGTCATCAGTGATGTCATTTGAGATGTCATCAGTGATGTCATCAGTGATGTCACTGACCATGTCATGAATGATGTAATATGTGACGTCATCAGCAGTGCATTGCGGGGGGCGCGAGTTATAGTTAGCTGAACTAACTATAACGGCTGAATTTCACTGGTTTTGTACGAGTGAAATGTCCAACTAACGATAACGTCCCTGAAACCTGTGGTTTTTTCGGTGAATCTATATATAATTAATGCTCTGATTACTTACCGGTGATCCCCATTACTCTTAGTCCTACTCGTCCTCAGCCCAGTCATTACTAATGGGGTATATTTCACTGACAGGAAACAAAACAGGATACGCTTTTAGGCTTCACCCACCCTCCTGCCAGGGGCTATAATTACATAGCCAATAGAAAGCTCTTCCTGACATACCAAGCAACAAAGGCCTGAACCGGGAGGATGGGTGGGAAGCCTGACTGGGTCGAGGACGAGTAGGACTAAGAGTAATCGGGATTACCGGTAAGTAATCAGAGCATTACCTCTACGTCACTCGTCCTCGACCCAGTCATTACTAATGAGGCATATCAAAGCAAAAACACAGGAAGGCCTTTGGCACACAGAACACAGACCGAACACAAAAGCGGAGTGCAGCAAGTGAAAAAAGTTTAATAAATACACAGAATCAGGTGGGGGGAACACGCCCCACAGCACGCAACACACCACAACCAAAATTCGTACGGTCAGACAGAGCACAATTCAAACCATAATGCTTCACAAAAGTAGAATCAGAAGCCCAAGTCCCAGCCCGACAGATCTCATCAAGGGAAACCCCATGAAAAGCAGCCCAGGAAGGAGAGACACCCCTAGTGGACCGGGCCTGAACCCCAGAAGGGCAAGGCAAACCAGAGCCCTGATAAGCCATAGAAATAACAGACTCGATCCAGCGACCCAGCGTAAGGCGGGAAGCAGCCTTCCCCGACCAGCCAGAACAAAAGTCACATAGAGAGAGTCGGAAGAACGAAACACCGCAGAGCTGGCAACATAGATAGACAAGGCACGCTTCACATCAAGAGTGTGCAACAACAGCTCAGCAAGAGAGGAAGGAGAAGAGCAGAAGGAAGGGAGGATCAACTCCTGAGAAGAATGAAATCTAGAACAAATCTTAGGAACAAACCGAGGATCCAAAGAGAGAACCAGCGCGTCATCCAAGAAACGCAAAAAACAAGGAGAACAACGCAAGGCAGTGAGCTCACCCAACCTTTGAGCAGAAGTAACAACCTCCAGAAAGGCCACCTTAAAAGAGAGGAATGTAAGGTCAACCGACTCCAAAGGTTCAAAGGGGGAGGACTGGAGAGCACCCAGGACCAAAGAAAGATCCCAAGGAGGAACAGGAGAACGAGCAGAAGGAGAGGTGAGAGAGAAACTCCGGAACAACCGAGAAACCAACAACCCATCCGAAGACGGGAGCAAAACTGGATCCGGAAAGCCCCGAATAGCACTCCACTGGCCCTTCAGGGTAGACAAAGCATAGGTCTCCTGAAACCCACCCAGAAAAAAACTGAAGGATAGAAGCGACAGGGCAAGAGGTAGGAGACAGACCAAGCCCAGAACACCAGGAGGAGAAGAAAGCCCAATGCTTAGAGTAGGAGGATAAAGTAGACTTCCTACGGGAGGCCTGCATCACTGTAATGAGGTGGTCAGGCAAACCCCGGACCCCAAGATACAGCCGTTAAACCTCCAGACCGCCAAGGTGAGAGGGACCAGGAGGGAGGGAGAGGTCGACCTCAGGGGAGACGGGCAGCGAGGCAGAATCCAAGGAGGACCCACTGCCTGACTCAGCAACAACGGGAACCAGGACCTCCGAGGCCAGTGAGGTAAGACAGCCACCACCTGGGCCCCACCCGCTGCACCTTCAGCAAGAATGCCGGAATCAGAGGAAAGGGAGGGAAGACGAACAGCACCCAAGGGGGCCACAGGAGAGACAAGGCCTCCACCCCCCAAGCCCCCAACTCCAGTGTCCGGGAACAAAAGAGGGGAAGCAGAGCATTGGTCCTGGAAGAAAACAAGTCCAGCCTGGGAGTCCCAAACCTCCGGCAGAGCAACCGGAAAATCCTGGGAGAGAGGCAGAGAAGACGGAAACCTGCGACTCAAGGCATCTGCCACCACATTGTCCAGACCCCGGATATGTTCAGCAGAGATGGCCAGAAGATGACGCTCCGCCCAACCTGCAATCGCACAGGGCACCAGATTCAAGGAAGGACTGCGAGTACTGCCCTGGTGATTGATGTAAGCCACAGAGACTGTGTTGTCGGTCTGCACCAGAACATTGCACCCCAGCAGACGATCCTGGAAGAAACAAAGAGCACGCTCCACAGCAGACAGTTCCTTCCAGTTGGAGGACCGGCGGGATTCCGACCGCAGCCAATGAGCCTGGACAGACCACAGACCCAGAGTAGCCCCCCCAACCAGACACACTAGCATCCGTCGTCAACACCACCGGAAGTGGCGGGTGAAGCCACATTCCCTTGGAGAGATTCGAAGAATCCAGCCACCACTGGAGAGCGGACACAATCTCCAGAGACACCGGCGCCGACCCTGCATAGTCCTGAACCGGGAAAGGCACCCAGTGGTGAAGATGCCACAGCAAAGGCCGAAGATGGAACCTGGCCCACGGAACCATGAAGACAGTAGCGGCCATATGACCCTGCACTTCGAGCCACTGAAGCAGGGGAGCCGAACCTTGAGACAACAACACCCTCAACAGGGACTGAAGGCGCAGAAGCCGGGAAACAGGAAGGAACACCTTGCCCAGAACAGAATCGAAGTCCGCCCCAATGAAGGACCTCCGGGTGGCAGGCAGCAGGTGGCACTTCGGGAAGTTCAGGAGAAATCTATGGCGCTCTAGCGTATGAATGGTCAAAGATAGGTGCTGAGACATGACCACGGGTGAAGGGGCCTGGAGAAGCCAATCGTCCAGATAAGGAAACACAGACACTCCCAGGAGGTGAAGATGGGCCACCAGGGGAGCCACCACCTTGGGAACACCCTGGGAGCGGACCTGAGACCAAACGGAAGGACACAGAACTGCCAATGATGACCTCCCAGGCAAAACTGCAGAAATTTCTGATCCTCCAGAGCCACTGGTACATGAAGATACGCATCCTGGAGATCCAGCGTAGACATCACCCAGCCCCCCTGAATCAAAGGGATTGTCGTGTAGTTCCTATAGTACCCCTGCAGGACCTGCACGTTTGGATAACATAAACTGTGGGCTTGGTGACCGACTGGCTCTGTGCACCCCCACCGCGTATGTTAGCCTGATTTGCATTAGCTAGCTCACAGTGCCACTAGAATCTCCTCTTATCGAGGAGATATTAGTTCCTGGCAACCTTAGATCATGACAACCCTGATCCCTCAGAATCGTGGAAACAATGTACTACTTTTCGCTCAGTCACTCGTGCTTACTTGTTCGGTTTGTCTCAGAGAGTTACACAGAATAAACAGTCTGGGCGTTTCAATAAGTATTTATTGAACAGTTGTTATTCTGGTGTAGAATATATGTGCTGCAACAACCAGCAGACAATAGCAGAGATATATTATCAGCAATACGATAAAAGTGAAAGGATAGTACAGTTCTACCATATTGCAATAATAATGGTTACATACATGAATATATAAAATGCATTATAAAAGTGCGCATACTCCTACGATGCCTAACTAGATGTACCTAAGCGTACCTAGCATGTGTGTAGGTCTAAAAGCCTAAGAGCCAAGAATCCCTCTAGGATTTAGTCGAACCCCATTACCTGAATAGAGAGAGCGTGGGACCCCGTCCTGGTCTCGAGTTGGACACCCCGCAAGGGCTGTGTTAGACCACTGTCAGCTGGAGCGACTGCATGCAGGAGCCTCAGCGCCTCTGGTCAGTATGTCGGCATGGAAGTCTCGGTTCCCTCTCCCTTACCGTGGCAAGATGTGGTGTATTTATACCCTAAAGTGTCTCGTCCCTTAGTATGGTTTGTATTGGTCTTTGTTGGACATGAGGAAGACGTCAGGGGTGAACTTTGTACATACATATTATGCAGGAGATGTAGCTGGTGAATGCTCATGCATAATTTATGAGTACATTGTAGGCCTGTGTTCGGGAAAAGCCCTTCAGTGTTCATACCACAGACTAGATAACATTCAACCCTCAGAGCTCGTTGTGTACTGTAGGGAACTAATGTAGGTGAAAGATCATGCCTATATTAGGGCATAGGAGACTATGACCATAATAGGGCGTAAAAAGCTATTATGACCATAATAGGGCATATACGATTATGACCATAAAAGGGCATATACGATTATGACCATAATAGGGCATATATGAACGTGTCTATATTAGGGCCTCTATACGAAACATAACAGGATCACACGTTGCAGGGTCTCCATCTTGAACGGGATCTTCCGGACAAACCGGTTCAAAGGCCGGAGATTGATCACAATCCGAAATCCCACTGTGACTTTCGGAACGAGAAAGATGATCGAATAGGTCTCCAGACCCCATTCCGACCGGGGAACAGGTACAATCACCTTTTTCAGGAACAGGGACTGAACGCTGTCCAACAGAGACCGACGACGAGCCAGGCCCAACGGAGTCGGATACCGCACCATGCCGGAAGGCGGAGGAGTGGAAAGAAACTCGATCCGATACCCATGGCAGAGGACATCCAGAACCCACTGGTCAGACATTGTCAGACGCCAAGCAGGCAGGAACAACCGCAGTCTCCCACCAACCACTTGCGGACCACCAGCGGGACCTTACCGGAGGGTGGCATAGTCAGGAACGCCGAGGACCCCGTCCAGCATCCTGAGGGGGTTTCTTCTGGAATCTGCACTGGAAATCCTTACCAGCTCCTTTCTGGCCCCGAAAGGAAGACTTTTGAAACCTCGAAGGCAGACGGAAGGACTTGGCATTAGAGAAGAAGGACTCCTTACGGTGAGGCTGATGCCGGAAGGACAAAGAATGCTTTCGTTCCTAGAACACCTTGTGAAGTTTATCCTTAAGAGCGTCCCCAAAAAGACGAGGGCCAGTAAACGGCAACCGCAATGCCATGGATCTCTGAGCGGCATCCGTATTCCACCCCTTCAGCAACAAATTCCACCGAGCAGCAACAGACGAACAACAAGACAAGGCAGAGGCGCACACAGAATCAAAGGCAATATCCAAGAGGAATTCGACCTGACGCTTCATGGATTCCAGCAGGTCCGGACAACTGCCACCCTCCTGCATTGTGGAAAATAAAGTCTTAAAGTCGGCCAACAAGGACTGAGCGACATAAGCCCCATAAACACCCGAACGGATAGCAAAGTGGGACCCCGCATACGACTTCTTCAAGGCAGAGTAAATTTTCTTATCCACCCCATCACGAAGGATATTATCGTCGGCCATAGAAGGACGTCCCACTAAACTGGCCACAATAGAATCCACATGCACAGACTCAGGAATCATATCCTCCATGTCTTGTAAAGGGTAGAGTTTTGACATAAAGCGAGTCATCATGATGTGATCAGGGTCCTTCCATTCCTTCAAAAGGACGTCCATCACAAAGGGATGCATAGGCAGCGATTTAGTAGCAGGCTTCCGAAATTGCGGCAAGACCGCATCCTGCGAAGTGCTGGCCATAACCTCATCTGGAAAACCCATGTTCCCCCTGACATGAGAGAGGATGTCCGGCAACAAGTCCTTGGATATATATTTTCCCTTCAGGTCCACCGCACCCAAGGAGGAACCTTCGGAAGAGTCCAAACTAGAAATGTCCGAATAGAGGTCAACACCCCCACCAGAATGACCACCAATAGACTTCTTGGAGGACTTTAAATCTGACAAAGTCTCCAAAATCAGGCGTCTCAACCGGCTGTCATCCAACCGGGCCTGCTTCACAGGAGGGGCAGCATCCCCACTGTCCGCCGGGGAAGAGGAAGAGGAGACAGGAGACACATGTCTGCGCTTTCGCTGATGTTTACCCATATTACTAGCACACCCACCAGGAACAAATCAACACAGCACGCATTGACGCAGGCTCAACAGAAATGAAGCGTGACCCCCCCCTACATTTAAAGCCAAAAAAACGGAAACCGCACATCACAAGGTAACCGGCAGGCAGAAACAGCTGAAAGTAATGCAGGAAATGAAGCGGGGGCGTGGCCAGCCGGAGGCACAAACACCGACCAATCCCGGACGCCGAAGGCCCAACCCCGGAAGAGGGGACGAAGACCCCACCATGAGCAAAGAACGGAGCACCCGGAGCCCAACCCGGGGGCTCACTGCCACCGAGGCTGCTGCGGACACAAAGACAGGGTCCCAACCAATGCGGACGAAGTCATATCCCATGAGCGGAGCACTCCGAGCCCAGCCCCGGCTCCCATTACCACGGAGGCCGCCGGGGAGGGCTCCCAACACCGCCAGACTATTTGCAGGGCTCCGGGAAGCCGCACTAGTCCTGCATGAGCAGGAACAAACCCCTCCCCCATCCCGGGACGTCCAAAGACGGCGGGAGGTGACGGCAATAACCAAATGGAGAAGCCGCGTGGAGGTGGGGGTAGAAACTCACCACAAGATGAATCCAGCTGCAACCACACGTACCCCAGGAGACCTGCGCAGCCCAGCAGCACGGGAAACGAAGGACCGGACGGAATCCAGGAAGCCAGGAGGAAACAACAGGACAAGCACGTAGCAGGTAAGTGCACAGCACCTACCCCAGCGTTCCCCGTCATGTCCACCGACAGGAAACAAAACAGGAAGTGCTTTCTGTTGGCTATGTAATTATAGCCCCTGGCAGGAGGGTGGGTGGAGCCTAAAAGCGTTTCCTGTTTTGTTTCCTGTCAGTGGAATATACCTCATTAGTAATGACTGGATCGAGGATGAGGGACATAGAGGTAATGGTCCTTCCACAAATCCAGTGTATTTCCTGCTCATTCCTTTTAGAATCATCTATAGTTTGGTTTTCCTAACACATTGTTTGGCTTGCTCTCCCATGCACCTGTTGGGTTTAGGACAAACAACTGCGAGTGACATGGGGGAGAGAGACCTCTCTCTGTCACTGTTTTACCCGGATCCCATATAACGTCTTTATTGTCAAATCAACTTAAATTGGACCTGCAAAATGCTAGCACTTTACAAACTGCTGATCCTCGTATCCTTGAATGTAAATAGACTCCAATATGTAATAAATTATTTCTACAAATTATCCTATATAAATTCAAAGTACATTTTAAAATCATGTGTGAGAAATACACAGACAGGGACAAATCATTAATTACAATAATGGTGTTGCAGGCGCCCTGTACTCCAAGAAATTCTGCATGACAGTGGCACGCCCAATATTGGGAGGATCGGGGAAGGTGTTAACATCAAAGTCTATGAGGTGATGGGTCCCCAGAAATAAGAAGTAAAACAGAATTTCAAAATATAGTCAATAACAAAGAACTGACTCAAAAGTGAGTTCAAGATAAAAAAATTTGGGTAACCACAAAGATTTATTACAAAAATTGAAAAATACAATACTATAATAGTAAAATGTACATGCAGCAGCAATCCCAAATTACAAAGAAGTCATTTGCCACAAAGGCTCTCAGTAATATGACTAGAACAAAATAACAGGATAAACCAGAATTAGACTAAGACTCAATTGTGCAGCTAAACCAGTATGAAATTAGACAGCATCACTAGAGGCTCAGGAAAGATCTCCTTGGCTTACACCCAGATGTAAGGGGTTATATTCAGTTATTTTGCATAGAATCTATAAAACTGCAGTCAGTATGGTATAATCATTGCTCTAATAAATCATATTTTCTCATTTTAAAACATCACATAACCCTATCACCTTAGTACAAGCCCGCTACATGAATATCGATTCACCTCTTCTGACCTAATGTTGTCTGGATGTGTTAGAATAACTACTTACCTAATCAACAGAGAATCATGGTAAATTAATGCAATACAGTGTGTTAACAGGAAGAACCTTGTGATCTAGCAAAAAGCTTAATTGAGCGAGTTCTTCGAGAACGTCATACTGAAATAAAAATTCACGTCTTACTGTATGTTCTGTCAACAAAAAATAAAAACACAAAATGAGCATCATTAAGCAGCATCCATTTTAAACAAAATGGTGTTGAGACCTAGTTAGAACATCATGATGCAGCATCCATTTAAAGCAAAATGGCACCGAGGCCTAGTTAACCTAAGCCAGAAAAACAATCTAACACTGATTGTAATATTTTGTTTCAATTGCAATAGCTCTATGTCAGTATATATGTGTGTAAATTCAAGTATGGAGAGCAACATTAATGTACATTCCAGTTTAAATTCACAAAACATTTTCAAAATCCTCCCTCTGATGATTATATCATTACTAATTCCCAAATTATTTACAATACAGTAAGCATCACTTTTTGTCTCTTGATTCTTCAAACATCTTAAGTCAATAAGATACTTGAGCCTTGACATCTTCCATCTCCAAATCACTATGCTTTCTTTTGAGCATTGTTTTTCTTTTTCACTTTTCACCTACAATAAAAAGTTGATTAAAAGTTGATTAATTCAAATATTTTAAACAAAAGGAACTGAACTATTTCACAAATTAACACAATAGTTACAGGGTTAATATATCACACAACATGCTTCCCCCAGACCATAAAATAATTCACCAACCATTCTTAAACACTTTCCAATCTCACCAAACCAGAAACCCACTGATTTCCACAAGCCACACTCTTCAAAAGCTTTAACTTCATAAGAAATATTAAAAATATTATTACATATACATAAGTTTACTGTTGTCCAGGACAAAGTTACATCACTCTCTTACCCTCAAAACCCCACAGACTCTGCCCCCCTTTGCGAGAAGAATGTCTAGCGCAAGGCAGTTCCACATAAACATAGCATGCATAGTCATTAACTCACAATTTATTTGGGTTATTTCTCCGTCAGTATTAGAAGCAAGGTGTTAGAAATGGGGGTCTCTGGTTGGTATGTTTGTACCCTGTTCAAGTAGTAACCCTTCCTTCTAGTCAGGATAAGGGTGTTACACACCCAAAATAACCCCTGCTCACCCCTTGGTAGCTTGGCACGAGCAGTCATGCTTATCTCAGAGGCAATGTGTAAAGCATTTGTATATAATACATAGTAACACAGTGAAAAACTACAAATGGACACCACACCAGTTTAGTAAAATAAAGTATCCTTATCTAAACAAAACGACAAAAATCCAACATACAGATATAAATATATGACTTTTAAAAGGTAAAACAGTTCTGTCCATAGAAAACTATGGATGCATAACTTTTAGCACAAAGAACCGTGAATGCGTCAAAATTACAGGACGAAAACAGGCACAGGGAAGGAGATGCATTGTTTCCTTTCTTGCAGGGAAGGTGACGCGTCGGTTCCTTGCTCCAGGGGAGGTGATGCATCAGTTCCTTACTGCCACACAGGGGAGATGATGCGTCGGTTCCTTACTGGAGGGGAAGTGATGCGTTGGTTTCTTACTACGAGGGGAGGTGATGCATCGGTTTCTTACTGAAAGCCCAACATCGATGTGGATTTGGCACACAGGTGCGGTGCATGAGAAAATCCAGGTGTTACGGGTCGATGAAGTGGCGATCCAGTCGCTGCGTCGATTTCTGCAGCCGCAGACAGGTGTTGCGTTACTTTTTCCAGGGGCACAGCAGGGCCTGCGTCGAAGTCGGATTGGAAGTTTCGGACTTTGGAGATTAGGGATTTAGGCTGTGGCAGTTTCTTCGGCTGCTGACAGTCGCTGCGTCGACATTTTTGGCCGCACGCGGCGATGCGTGTGTTTTTCAACCGTATGGCAGCTTGTAGTGGGAAAAACAGTGCTGGAAGGGTGTTGCGTCGATTTTCAGCAACAGGAGCAGCAAAACAACTTCCAAGTGCCCAGAACTGCAGTTGGCACCACAAGGCAGGTCAGAACTCCCAGCAGTGGCGCTCAGGAATGCTGTAAGGAAAGTCTTTAAGCAGGATACCAAACCAAAGTTAAAGTCCAGTCCTTTCCACTGCCCCCAGGCAGAAGCAGCAACTGTATGCAAACCCAGCAAAGCAACACACAGCAAAGGGACAGTACTTCTCCTGGCAGCTCTTCAGCTCTGCTTCTTGAAAGGGTCGTCTTAATCCAGAAGTGTCCCAGAGTTCTGGAATCAGGGCCCCACTACTTATACTACTTTCAGCCTTTGAAGTGTGTAGGTTCAAAGAAAGTCTCTCTTTCTTCCTAGAACCAGTGCTGTCCTCCCTGGTCCAGCCACACTACAGGGGGTGGAGACAGCTTTGTAAAAAGCAGACACAGCCCAATTCAGTTGTCAGCGACAACTCCTCCCACCACTCTAGCTCAGGAAGACCCATCAAGATATACAGGGCACACCTCAGCTCCCTTTGTGTGAGAGTCTGGAGTGAATGTACAAACAGCTCCTGTCAGTCTAAACCAGAAATTGATTCCACAAGCAGGCAGAGGCACAAAGAATGGTAAAGCAAGAAAATGGCCACTTTCTAAAAGTGGCATTATCAAACACACAATTTAAAAAACATCTTCACTGAAAGATGTATTTTTAAATTCTGAGCATTTGATTTACAGTCCCTGGGCACACATAGTGAGCTTTACTAGGGACTTACCAGTAAATCAAATATGGCAATCATGGATAAGCAATCATAATCACAATTTACACAGGGAGCACTTACACTTTAGCACTGATCAGCAGTGGTAAAGTGCCCAGAGTCCCTAAACCAGCAAAAACGAAGTCCAGCACACAGTCAAAAATACAGGCGGTAAAAGGAAAAAGGAAACCACGCCAAGGATGCCAGGTCTAACACAAGGCGATCCAGTCATGTGGATAACTTTCTAATCTTCAGAGGCAGCCCAATAGATTGAATCCTAGCCCCCAACACATCTTTTAATTGTAATTGTATTTGCATTTATATAGCGCTTACTACCCCTGACGAGGCGTCAAAGCGCTCTTCGGTGAGTAGCACGCTACTTCGGAACCCAAAAAGGATTAGTGGTGAATTAGTATAGGGATATATGAAATTAATTTGAGCAGTGGACATGTGAGTTTGTTATTTGGATTGAAAAAGGATAGTGGAGGGATAGAAGAGGGAAAGGGTTTGTATTTATATCGTGCTTGCTACCCCTGATGCGGTGTTGAAGTTCTTTTTAGCGAGTAGCACGCTACTCCGAAACCAAAAAAGGATTAGTGGTGAATTAGTATAGAGAAATATGAAATTTATTTGAGGGGTGGACATATGAGTCTGTTATTTGGATTGAAAAAGAATAGTAGAGGGATAGAAGAGGGAAGAGTTTGCATTTATATAGCGCTTGTTACCCCTGATGAGACATCAAAGTGCTTTTTGGCGAGTAGCACGCTACTCCGGAACCCAAAAACAGGATTAGTGGTGAATTAGTATAGGGAAATATGAAATTAATTTGAGCTGTGTACATGTGACTCTGTTTGTTGGATTGAAAAAGATAGTGGAGGGATAGAAGAGGGAAAGGTCTCAAAAGTGTTTATTTGGAGATCATAGCAGTAGAAGAAGGTTTGGGATGAGTAAAGGGGAAGTGGAGAGGGAAGAGTCAGTGAGAAGGGTTTAGAAAGGCTTGTTTGGGAGATCTCAATAGTAAACGAGGATTGAGATGATGCAAGGAGGGGTAGAAGAGGGGAGAGTCTAGAAACATTCTTTTTGGGGGGTCATAGTAGAAGAATGGGGTTTGGGATGAGTCAGAGAATGGAGGTAGAGGACATATTGACAACATGGGGTGTGGGGGGTAGGGGTAGTAGAAAGTTTTAAGCAAAACCAGATCCTACCACGGTGCATTGCTTAGGTGCACGTTGCCCTGTGGTAAGACGTGGGCAAAAGAAAAAACTGGGTGTGCCACTGACCAGCCTTGTTCTAGTTTGGGGACAGGAGGTGGACAAGAGGCGGAAAGGCGTTAGGGATCAAAGGCCTGGAGTGAGAAACCAAGTGGAGTCATTGATTTAGGCGTATGCTAAGAACCCATGGGCTGGCTTCTGGTGTCAGGCTGGGGATAGTGTATGTGGCATGTTGCAATTGTATGGACTTGGAGCTCTTTGCGGCTGGAAAGTGGGTGAAAATCAGAACAGGATCCCGGTGTCACCTCCTTTGCTAGGTAACGGGTTTTGGATGGGGGCGTTGAGGGCACTAGTCAACAGCGAGGAGTAGCGAACACCAGTTGACAGAAGAGACAAAAGCCCACATCCCTCTAGCCCCCTCCCCTTCGTACTCACCACTCTGCTCCCCCAGGAAGACCAGCTTGAACTTGTGCAGCAGATTCTCAAAGTCTCCTCCGGTGGACTCTACTCAAACCAACAACATCACTCGCCTCATTTACATGGTAAACCATTGGAAATACCAGAGCAAAGTAGAAACTACCTATCCAATTACGAGGCAGGGTTACATAAGTTGTCTTACCACACACATAATAAATTCCTCTAAATATTGGCTCTTCACCAACCAAAAACTCACAATTGACTACAAAACTCCTTTCACGCTGACTCTCTATAAGAATATCTTGTATTTGAAGGTAAGTTTATTCAGCTCACAAAATGTATCCTCCTGCTGTCGACCACCTGCAGCAACTGCCAAGTTTAGCACATTCTCTACCTTTCTCTTCTATTCCACACTTCCAACCCTCATTAGCATATAATTCCACATGCAATATATCCCCTTTCCTTATAATAATGAACACAAGTTAACAATGGTAATGATAAAACAATCAACATTTAACTACATTTCTAATATATATATATATATATATATATATATATATATATATATATATATATATATATATATATATATATATATATATATATATATATATATATATATATATATATATATATACATATATATACATACATACATATATATACGAACAGGGCTACAGAGTCAGCAGTGAACAGCAGTGTTAAAATGCTCCACGAATTAGAGAAACTTCGGAAGAACGAAATAGCTAAGTGGTGGGAATGTAAATCATTACAGAGGTACATGGACGTGGGCAGAATTCCTAGAGGCCTCCGGATCCTGGTAGCCCCCACGTATGAAAACCCAAACCCCGAAATGCTAAAAGATTGGGCAGACAACAGCGCAGAATCGTCCAAGAGAATGCTACAGATTCTCATTAAATATGCCGACAGTGACCGTAAAACAATGCTAATTAATATTGAATCGCTAATGAGAGACTTAGAGAAATGCGATAATCAAGACGAAATCAAAAAGAAATTGGGTGAAATGAAGACAAGACTAACAAAGCATGAAGAATCAATTAAAGAAAGAAAAGCTACGAAATTCCAACGTGATAGGAATGATTATATACAAGGCAGGATTTATACGTTTTCGAAAAAGTTTGAAAATATACGGAGGCAACAATTGTCAGCAACCACTGAGATGCAACTGAAATCTGCTGACCCTAGCGCCTCAGAACTAAGTTCAGAAATTGAATCGGAAGCAGAAACAGCTGGCACCACGGCGCAGAAACGTAAGCTACCAACAGTTGTCCAAGAATTCGGTTTTTTACGATTAGAAAGACTGATGAGCCTACGCCCCCGGCAGCCGCGCCAAGAAAACAAAAGTACAAACAAGGCGCAACAAAAAGAAGAAGGAGAAAAGACAGACGTTGGGGCAAACACAGCGCAAAAAACAAACAGACAACCATACAGAAGAAACAGATGCAGATAATAGAAAACAAAGACATTGAAAATACAGTAGTTAACCTCACAAACATGGAATTAACAGAAACTGAACGGAAAACGCTTGCCCTAGGCCTATCTTTCATGCGAGAAACGAACTTTGACTATTCACAAACACGAATTGATTTCTTCCAATTTGTTAGGAAATTGAAACTGAAAAAGCATTTTTTTAACACGAATAATAAAAGACGAAATTGAGACTGCCAGTGAAGAAACAAATAATGGGCTAACTGCAGCAGATATGACATTACTACATGATTTAATACAAATGGAACATGAAGGTCAAGATGCAACTGTGGAAGGAATAACTGACATTGAGCAAGATACTCGTGTTAATATACGTACACCATTCAAACCAAAGTCAGTCTTTACCCCAATGATGCCCAAAGATGGTTTGGACATTTTCGCCGAGAATGTAATTAAAGATCTTAAACACCTTGCCCTTACTAGTAATAAAGAATTCCCTAAGACACATAACACCAACAGGACTATCTACAACAATGTCATGAGTAAAATTAAAGAGCGCCAAGACATTGTAGTCAGATGGTCTGATAAGGGGGCAATGTGGTTCTTTGGCCACTAGAGAACTACAATTCGGAGGCATTGAAACAACTTGGTGACAGACAATGCTATAGCCGTATAGCCCCGACAAGCATCATGGGCATAAAAGAAAAATACCATAAAGCGCTCTATGAATGGAGAAGCACTAGTCTGATTACTAAATCTGAGTTTGAATATCTGAAAACAGATTATCCTATGACCCCGCAACTGTACTTAATCCCGAAAATCCATAAGAACGCCACGAATCCACCAGGGAGGCCGATCATTGCAGCTATCGGAGGACTTTTTGAAAATACCTCTCGCTTCATTGACTTTTTCCCTGCAACCACTAGTCTGTGAACTACCATCTCACATAAAAGATACGGGTGACTTTTTGACTAGGATATATGATGTCAATTGGCATGATAATTGTGTATTAATGACACTAGACGTCAATACATTATATACTAGCATCAGACATAAGGATGGTCTAAATGCCTTAAAATACTATCTGGATAAAAGACCGATCCACCAACATGGACACTCTTTGATGTTATTACAAATGGCGGAGTGGTGCCTTGAGAACAATATTTTTATCTTTGATAAATTGTATTATAAACAATTACAGGGCACAGCCATGGGTACTTGCTTCGCCCCAGCTATGCTAATTTGCATATGGGCTGGTGGGAGGAGCAAGTACTCATGAAGACACAAAAAAGAGCTATGATTGAAAATGTGGTACTCTATGTACGTTATATTGATGACATATTTATCTTATGGCATGGGACTAGTGAGAGTGCAGACATGTTTGCTAAGGAACTTAATAACAACCATTTGAATTTGTCCTTTACGAGTCACACCAGCAAAACCTGTATACAATTCCTGGACATAGAAATGTATATAGATAACAACTGTCTGCAGTCCAGGACATACAGAAAGATCACAGCAGGG
This sequence comes from Calotriton arnoldi, assembly GCA_963921515.1. Lineage (NCBI taxonomy): Eukaryota > Metazoa > Chordata > Amphibia > Caudata > Salamandridae > Calotriton > Calotriton arnoldi. Next base: position 344,176 of record CAWUFW010013173.1, read on the forward strand.
AATGCAATACTGCACGCAAACAGTTTTCACCACAATAGTGTTAAGGAAGGTATCCCGTATGCTGAATGTTTGAGAATGAGACGTAATTGCAGCACAGAGGAAGGTTTACAAAAATCAACTAATGAGCTCTTCAACAGATTAGAGAGACGAGGATACAAATCAGAAACTCTGGCTAAAGCCAAAGTTAGAAGCGAGAAAATAACGAGAGAGAACTTACTGTTTAACAACAAAACCAGAAGTCAGAAAAAGAAAGATGCAACAGATACTCCCAGATTAATCACGGGGTTCAATACATACCACACCACATTGAGGAAGATACTTTACAGACACTGGAACACCGTACGTAGTGATCCAGTATTGGGCCCTACGTGTCCAAAAGTCCCCTCAATTAGTTTCAGAAGGGCGAAATCTATGCGCCAGGAATTGGTGCGTAATGCGCCAACTATAACTAGAACTCAAAATTGGCTACTATCACCAAAGGGGTTCACTAAGTGTAGTAGGTGTAAAGCCTGTAAACATGGCACTAACAAGAAATCAATAATTATGCCCTTCAGACAGACACCGTATATTATACGTGGTAGCTATAACTGCAAGACAGACTTCGCTGTGTATATCCTTCAATGCACATGCAATAAACTCTATGTAGGAAGTACTATCCACCCTGTTCATGTCCGCATCCTGCAGCACCTGAGGGCCATTACAAATGATGACCAATCATATCCAGTTGCCAGGCACATTAACTCTTGCCATGCAGGAAATGCACAAGACCTCTCCTATTTTGTCATTGATAATGTCCCTAAGAACCCAAGGGGAGGCAATAGACAATTGGCATTGAGGAGATTGGAATCGAGATACATCATTCTCCTCAACTCCAAAATCCCACAAGGGATGAATGCTGATGAAGCGTTAAGTGTCCACCTGTAATAAGACTGCGCGCTTATGTATATCATAGAGATCGATTCCTCCTAGCGTAAAGTTCTTCCTTTTAATATTATTATTTTGGTATTTTTCTTCTTTAAATTCCCGACACACTATTATATTTTGACCTATGTTTATTGTTGCAATTTCATATGGACTTTTTGTAAGATACGCAGGCCCACTGGGGCAGCACTTATCTGACACACCTCCCTCTTTCCATCAGCCGCCTCACATTATAGCCACATGAGTAATTTTTATTCTCCCGCTGCCACCTTCCCACCACTTGGGTAGTTTATAGGCATCAGCACAGGCTGTGCCTTAGACATAGGTCAGAGTTTACATGTAAGTTCAGGGAGACATAGCCATTTTTGTACTGGGAAATGTTTATTTTCACCCCCAGTTGGCAATAGTAGTGAGGGATGTAATTTCTTTTATTTTAGTGTTATTTCTATTTATCACAGTATGGGAGATAAAAACTTTTTACTGAAATTACAGATTAAATGGAGGTGCATTATAATTCAATTTGTCATTTCCATGTCTATGGCACTTGACTTTAAGTGCAATTTTAAAGCAAGATATAATTATGTGTGCAGGTCGGGATTTAGTGACAGAACACACCTTTCACTCTCACACTATGAGATACTTCAGAGTGCTATATTTAAACTCAAATTAGAATGTGTGTGTTACATTTATTTGTATTTTCGTTATTTGTATAAACATGTGTATATAATTTTTTTGCATCATTCTGCATTGTCATGGTACACAGCCGTAGATTAGCTTTTATGTCTATGGTTGGTTCCGGTTGCTACGGCAACCATGGGAAAATGCTCAACATGTATATAGGTTGTAAAATGGCAGAGCTCTTTATGCAGTGAACAAGGCGGTCCTGCCGCCGAAACGCGTCTGACCTTTGTTTGGAATAAATCGCCATCTGTGCCAAACTTTTCACGGAGTCGGTGCCTGTTTGTTTTGACGCTGTCAGGATGGAATGATATATATATATATATATATATATATATATATATATATATATATATAAAGGAACCTGCAAGAATGAGAAAAACAGGCCAAAACTGTAGACTGTAGGAAGAAAGAGGCATGAGGTGTCACCAAAACTATACAGCCTTGGTACTCAGCAACCCCTCCACTCAGTAGCTCTGATGGTAAATTGCTATGTAAACCTTTAGGCCCCTGCGCATATTTTTCACAAATTAAACATTTACACATACTAACCTTTCACACAACACAATGCAGAAAGGCAGCTTGAGGCGCTGCATTGCATGAAAGGGAGAGAGCAGAAATGCACCATATCTAGTAAGATATGGCACTCTTCTCTTTCATTGTGCAGGTGCACTTCAGGCAGCCTAGCACCAAAGCAGGCACCATTGTGCCATGTTAAAATGTTGCCTGTGTTACGGGCAGAATTGTTTCCTTCCTGCACACAAACAATCCTTAGAGGCGTGTTCCTCTTTCCATGAGCGCTTCAAAATGCAGTACACATGGAAAGAGGAATAACGAGGAGAAATCAAGATATTTCTCCTTGTTACGCGTCTCTCAGGTAGGCGCACCATTTGGGTGCAAACCCAGGTGTACTGCGTGTAGTAAATCTGGGTTTGCCAGGGGCGGCTCCTCCACGTGGGCGGAGGAGCGTCGCCCCACTGCTTTCTCGCAGTGCGAGAAGCAGAAACATAAAATGGTATTTTAAATACCATTTTATGTTTCTGCTTCTCGCACTGCGAGAAAGCAGAAGGCAGGGTTTGGTTGGGGGCGGGCGGGTAGGCGGTCCTAGCAGGGGAGGAGTGGCTTGCCCACTGTTGTGGGCGCTGACTGTTTGGTCGCCCCCAGGGCTGACCAAACCAATCATGCACACTTTGCATTTTCTCTATGTAGGCTGCATACAGCCTACATAGAGAAAATGGCCTCCCCATAGACGCCTGTGGGGTTGGCGTCCCAGCCAATCACAACGCTGCCATTGCAGCGGTGTGATTGGCTTAGGGGAGGGGAGGGAGGCTGCCTGCTTCCTGTATGGAGAGGAGAGAGGAGACGCGACGCGGGACCGGAGGAGATGGTAAGTTTAATTAAAAAATAAAATAAATTAAATTAACCCTCCCTGTTCAACCCCCTCCTGGTCGAGTCCCCCGCCCCCCCCACCCGCGAGTCATGCCGGCCGCGACTGGGGTTTGCGTCAAAATACGTGGGTGGATGCATGGGAATGCACATACTTCACCCATACAATGCCTACCGAACACAGGGTAACGCAGCACTGCGCAAGGAGCTGCATTACTTTACTTTTTTTTACAAAGCCACGCAGGGCGATGCAAATTGGCTCTTGTGTGGCTTTGTAAATCTCAACTAGCATTTTGCGTCAAGGTTGCACCAAAAATGTACTGCCACCAAAATGTTAGTAAATCTGGGCCTTAATGTTAAAACGGGTCCGTCCTCTTGGGCCTCTGCTGCACCACTCCGTAAGAGATAGGAAGTCTTGGAAAGAGCTTTGAGTCCAGAGATGGAGTGGGAAGAAGGGTTCGTGCCCTGGGTTGTGTCCCAAGCGGCGGTCATGTCTGCGCCCATCCGTTCGTCACCAAGGCATATGTTTAATGCCCTCCAAAAACATTGCTGCGGACATTCTCGGAAGGGCTACTGTGTACCAACACTTCATCTGTCGCCTGACTTCTCCAAGAACTCCTGGTGACCACTGCAGGCTCATTGCCTGGCCCTACAATCCTCGGAGAGGCACAACAGATCTTAAAGAGGAGCTACAACTGAGGCACACGCCCTGTTTGCAGTTTTTAATTTTAAGAACAGTTGTCATTCAGCCCACAATTAGAGAAAAGTTACGTTTTATGTCATGATGATTCAATTTTCCAAATGTCATGACTCTACGGTTATGTTGTGTTTTTATTATTGAAAATATGCAAAAAAATTGTGTGCAATTTGGATAAAAGAAATACTTAAACAGCCGAAAGACAAAGCATGGAGTCAAGGAACAGCTCCAAATAACACATTTAAGAACAAAAACTCATTTTGCAGCCCCACCTGTGTGCATCACAATGGAGTGAAGATGAAAGTGGCGCCTCCTTCTGGGTTTACAGCCTAGGTCATAGATAGGTCATGGGTTGACATTGATGCTGTGGGGCGGGCGATCAGTTTAAGAGGTTTACCTCGTCCCTTCTCTGCAAAGCCTAATCCGTCCCTGCCATCCTGCTGAGCAGGGAGCCTGCTGGGGTAGGACACTTGGGGATTATTTTCATCTAGGTGCGGAAGGAGTCTATGAAGAGGCCGGTTACAGTTTATGAACAACCTAAGGGTGCTACTTTTTGGCCCCTTTTTCGCATTTGATGAGGCAGCCCTATCATGGGTCACCTTGCTGCGCAAGCTGATAAAACCGATATTAATCTACTAAAATGGTTGGGTTTCTGATGATAGACAAAGGAGCTGTCCGAACTACTTGGAATTTATGTTGGTAAGTAACTTACAAATTGCGGAAAAAAACGTATGTGTGTATGTATATAGGATAAAGACATAGATATATAATTGTATGTTGGTTTTTTCATGGTTAGTCATTGTTGAGCAACGCATATTTTTTTTCATCGTATATGTTGGTTTAGCAATACACTTCAGTAGGGAGACTGGAAATGTTTCTAGACATACTCCCCATCAACCCAAGCCATTGTGTTATTGATCTAAAGATGTTGGTGGGATGAAACTATAGCAACAAAAAATAGCACATTTTGAGGCTGCTTGAGTACAGCAGGCATACAAAACTGATACATTTCACAGTCACGGTGCTGATTTGAAGATTTCGCCCTGTGGTTGAAAAACAAGGATTTATGTTTTGAGATGTTTCAGTTCAAGGGAGTAGCCAGAAAATTAAAATACCCCCCACTTGAACCATACCACTAACCACACCAAGCACGCGAAAGCAAGTAAGCCTCTTGCTTTCACATGTTCATCCTCCTTCCGTCTATCTTTCTCCATTCTACCTAGCCATCCTTTCTCCTTTCACCCTTTCGTATATACATACATTCTTTCAATCTTCCATCCATCCTTTCACCATTACATCCATTCAGTCTCTCATCCTTCCATTACTTTTCCTTACAAACTTTAATCTTTTCTTCCTTATTCTTTTCACGTTTCCTTCACTTTTCCTCCTGTTCTTTCCTCTACCCATTTTTTTGTCTCTCAAATGTACTAATTCTTTACTTTCTCTTTTGCTCACTTTTTATATTTGTCCTTTTCTCTGTAAATTACCCTATTGTCCTCCTTTCCTTTCCTCACTTCTCTTTCTGTTTCATTTGCTGCACATGCTAGCCCACCTCCCACACCTCTCTGTCATTATATTTCCTAACAAGTATGGTTTACGACCGCTGAGTCTGCAGACCTGCACGCAGAAGGGGCTTATACACAGGTAATTAGTCTTTTAGTGGGACCCAGTTTCCCAGCCCATGGGGCCAGTGGCAGCGCCCGCTTAAGCTGCTTAAGTCGGGGGTTCACTACTCCACTGGTTCAGCTAAAAAGCACTCATGTGCAGTGGGTAAAACATGTCTTATCTTTGACATTGTTTTGTGCTCCAAATGCCTGGAGTAAGTACTGCATGTGAAATAATGTGCTTTGTGCTGTTGTCGTAGGACCTGCTTTATGAGCATTTTTCATACATTCTGACATGTTTCAAAATGCAACATTTTGCGTTTTTTTGTTGCAAGCAAAAACTATTCTGGCTTCATTAAAGAAAACGTGTAGGATTTTTTTTTACTCTCCTAGGTTTATGCCTTCGTTTGGAGAAAATGTCAGATTTTTATGAAACCTCGTAGAATGGCAGAACTACTCCTCGCATTTTGTGACTGTGGCCAGTTCAGTGTACTGATCGTGTGCAGAACTATTTAACATTCCTCATTATGTGTGACAATTACACTTTTTGGGTACCTAAGGAGAATTGTGGGACACAAGAAGGTTTAATAAGCGAGCCTTATAAGTTTAATGGTCTGTTTGGTATGTAAAGCAAAGACTCCACCAAAGAATGCATTTTCTTGCAAGTTTCAAATCAACAAATTTAGGGGCATATTCTCAAGGAGCTATCGCCGAGTTAACGGCACTTTAACGCAGCCAAAGTCGCGATAAAGTTATCGCCCCATTCCCAAGCTGGTGCTAACAGCCCATAACACCAGTTTACCTGCGAAAGCAGTCGCAGAAAACATCGCCACAGATGACCCCGGCAACTAACGCTAATGAGATGCAGAGTAGGCGTTCCCGTGCAAAAATCCGCGACAACACCACTCCCCAACATTCTCAACGACCAGCCCGATCGGCGATAAGAGCACAAAACATGCGATAAGGCGCGTTAGCAGCAGGAAATTAACACCTGCTCCTACCTGGTGCAAAGTCGGATGCCAACTGGCACCAGACAAGGGAGCACAGCCCATAGCCACACCTGAAGAACAACAGATGTCCTGTAGCAAACGACCATGCAGCCCGGAGCCCCAATAGGTCAACAACACCCACCGCCACCACCCCCAGGACCCCCCCGGGCGCTACCCCGGGCACCCCCACATCCCCCCCCAGGACAAAGATATTGCACATCAACTCCACGAAACCATGAACCAAACAAATCGCCTGAAGTCGCACAATCACAACACTCAACATACATGTGTGGTCGGAAAAGAGGGAAATCATACATCCATATCATAACATCCAAATAACACGTTTATTACAGAACAAAACAAAAACAGAAAATCTGAAGAGGCATGGCGGGTCGTCCCACGACATCCTGCAAGTCACAGCCTGCAAAACAAAAATCTGTATAAGAAGGAGTGCCATGCGCCCATCAGATCACAGAGAGAGAGAGCGAAAGAGAGAGGGAGAGAGGGAGAGAGGGAGAGAGAAAGAGAGAGGGAGAGAGAGGGAGAAAGAGGGAAAGAGGAAGAGAGAGGGAGAGAGAGGAAGAGAGAGAGAGAGGGAGAGAGAGGGAGCGAGAGGGAGAGAGGGAGGGAGAGAGAGGGAGGGAGAGGGAGAGAGAAAGAGAGGGAGAGAGAGTGCCGACACTGCAGACCTATGCCCCACTGCTCACCTGCTGCCACCGGTGTGTCTCCAACCACGTGCCGGGATTCACAGCAGTCCCCCAGGTCCCTCATCTGAAACAGTTTCCAGAGACATGAATGGCAGAGACCATACAGTTGCACACGCCACCATCGCTTGCCCGCCCCTGCGCACACAGGCTGCTGCACTCCAGCCCCTCCCGCCTCCCAGCGGTGAATGCCCGCCCCTGCGCAACCAGGCGTCACTGCTCACCTTCCGCCATCGGCGTGTCTCCAAGAGGGCCCACCACGTTCCGGAGGGATCTCCAAGCCCGGGGCCCGCAACCATGGCACCATCCACATCATGCAGCCCCGCACCGCGGGCCACCAGGTCACACACATGTTGCTGGGTCTTGATTTCGCAATGACAGAGACCACATCTGTGGACATGGCATCATCGCAGGCTGCACACCCCCTCAGCGCTTGAGGTGCCACTAACTCTGTGAACCGCAACACAACACCACGTGGCGGGAGGCCCGCCCTGCCCTTGCCCAGGCCCACACTGCGGGCCAGCAGGTCTCACACAAACCCATACCAGTCCGGACCGCCAGGACGGCGCATCATCGCAGGCTGCACACCCGCTCAGCATTTCAGGTGCCCCTATCTCACTGCACCGCAAGACACCGTCCCGTGGCGGGGTGCCTGTGCCTGCCGCAGTGTATCCGGTGCCACCAAGTCTGTGCCCGCTAGCCATGGACCCTTAATGATTGAGTCCCATTGTGCGGACGCCATCATGTCACCCCCGGCACTGGGCAATGTGAGGTGGCAGGGTCCTAGGCCCTCATGCGTAGATGGGAACTACACGGAGACACCCAGTTGTAGAGTGGAAATGGAGTCCAGCACGTGCGCCAGGCCCTTTTTATTGGCAGGGTCACATGTCCTGTGACGCCTGTGCTGGATGGGTGTGGCGTGGGTGTACACCAGCCGTGAGGGAGTGGATGTGGCATGCTGACAACTAGACCTGTGAGCTGCAGATCCCTGCAGTGAAGAGCTGGGACATGCAGCGTTGTCGTCCCCCCCTGTGTGCATAAGCAGAGTGGGCTGCCCTGGCGTATGCCAGTCCAGCATAAGGGTGTGAACAATGACCCCGGGGCTCTGGGCGTGGTTCCGTCCTGGGCTGGACAAGGAAGTGACTAATGGATGTGTCTCTGTTGAAGTGTTGGCAACCCCCGGCCCGCTACGGAAATGTGCCACACAGTGACAAGAGTCCCACGACATGGGCAACATGGACGTAAGGGGGAATCACTGACCCTACATTCATCCATACTTCCACACTTGAAAGATCATAGACATGACACATCAGTGTGAATATGAATGTTTATTGCACATTCAAGGGAGTGTTGCAGCTGGAGCAGTACAGGGCCATGCCAACCCCACTTCACATTGTCGGCCCGTGTAGGGCCAGCCAGAGTCCTTCAGGGAGTGACCGGTACATCAGGAGAGGATGAGTTCAGTCCGCAGTCTGATAGCTGTGTCATTGGTGACCAAACTGAATATGGCAGTCCATGTCGGGGTCCGAGGTGAGTGTCGCAGAGTGCATCGGGGGACAGTGGAAGGTGATGATGCAGAGGGCAGAACCAAGCAGAAACAGGCCACATGGCGGAGATGTATGCTACTGCGTCCTTCTGACCACGAAGGCAGATTCATCCGCATCTTCATCCGCTGCTGTTGCCTGTCCCTCACATGTGGGTGGTGGTGTGATGTCTCCAGCACTGTGTGGCACTGACACATCAGGGCGCCGGAGATGTGGATGGGGTGGTAGCAGCAGCATGCATCAGCGCAAGGCCTTGTGGCAGCAAAGCCATGAGGAGGGTCTTAATGGCATGGAGGGACCCAGCTAAGTCTCACTGGTGTGCAGCCGTGGCAGCCGCTCTTTCCGCCTGCATCCGCTCCATGTTCTCCATGATCCTCCGCATGTGTCCCAACTCCCGGGCGAGATCGCTGGAGGCACTCTGACTTGACAGTCGTTCCTGTCGCAGAGTCAGGATTCTAGCGATGTCAGCCATGGTTCGTTGGAGAGCATGGAGCGGACTGTGGGTGTCTGTTAGGGACTGTGAGTGGTCCCTGATGGGACTTAGACACCCACGTATGGCGTCTAGTTTGGCTGCTATGCGGTCGAAGCCCACCTGCACCCGTTCAGCCAGCTTCTCCTGGCACCCCAACACATGGCGTTGGAAGGCCATGTGTTCGTCGTGGGGGTCCTGAGAGGCGGCCGTGGTGGTGGGTGCTGCCTGCTGTGTGTACTGTGCAGGGGGTGGGTTCTCCTTGTGGCAGCTGGGCTGCCCTGATCCTGGAAGTGGGCTGCGTAGGCTCTCCACAAGCTGTTGGAGGGCGTTGGTGTCGAAGGTGTGGTGGTCCTCTTCGTCATCAGAGAAGAGAGGTTCGGACTGCACTGCAGGAGATGTTGGATTTCCCCCTGCAATGTGAAGGGGAGATGCAGTTTAACATCATGTTCACATGTATGTTGACGCATTGTACAGGTTCACATTCAGACTGCATGACAGTGTACATTGTGACTGTTTGGGGGGGGCTGCCTATTTGATGCGGGACAGTGGACATTCCGACTACATCACGGATGTGTGTTTGTACTTGTACATTGTCAACTCACATTTCCCTGCAGTGCCAAATGTGATTGGCCAGTTTCTACGCACATGCGGCAGCAGTTGTGTCCTCTGTTCTGTTGTGGACGTGTTGCGGTTTGTACCACATCGTTGTCAATGTTGCTGTGCTCTGCATGTAATGTGTGTGTGCCGCATTTTGGGGGAGTCGCCCCTGCTGGTCTGATTTAGCTGCCCCTTATCCCTTACAAGTGGTGTGCCTTTGGCTTCTGTGCTTATGCGGTGCTGAGGTGTTGCATGCCTGTGTGCATTGGTCTCTTGGTGGGAGTTGGGGGTCTGGGGCATGGTTTGTACGCAGATGTGCTGTACTTACTTGTGCATGTGTGCCATTGTGCCCATCTCCCCTCGTCCCCACAGTCCCTGGTGGTTACTCACCCTGTTGCTGTTGTGTCCGGTCATGTTGAGCAGTGTCCGGCCCCCCCACTCCTGCCACCGTCTCCCCACTGATGACTGTGGAGACCATTTCCTCCATCTCGTCCAGCTCCTCCTGTGTTGCTGGACTCCCACCTCCAGTCTGCATTGCTGCCTTCAGGTTGTTTGCGAGTTTCTGCTTAGTCTTGCGCTTCACATCATTCCAGCGCCTCTTGACCTCGTCCATTGTCCTCTTCAGCACTCCGACTGCATTCACCTTGTCCACGATGGTCTGCCATATTCCATTTTTAGTTGCCAGTGACACAGTGGAGGTAACGAACAGTAGTTGATGGTGTTCTATCACCTCCGTTATCAGGATCCTGTTTTCCTGCGGACTGAACCGCTTCTTCCGACTCTTCTTGTCCTTGCCCTTCCCTGACCCCGAGGTCCCAGGCTGGTCCTCCGTGGGGCTTGTGGGATTCTGGTTGTCCTCTGTGCTTGCTCCGGGTGCCTCCATTGTGCTTCGCTGTTGTTTTTTTTTTTTTTTTCTATTTTTATAGTGCATTTTCCCACATGACGCATGGGAATTGCAGGCCTGTGGCTGCTTTTCGCAGATTTTTGTATCGCTATTAGCGTCATCGCTACTATTTTCGCGTTGGGGTTTCGCGTTTTTGCGGCGTTGCGTTGCTTTTAACGCGTTTGTTTGTCGCGTTCTCGTGTGTTTATCGCATGGTGCCGCCGTGTTGGGAATACCACGTTAACACGGAGTTATTTTCCCGCGATGGACTGCGATATGCAGAGTTGCGTTAGGCTGGACTTGCGGTGGTTATCACACGTTCTTGTGAATATGCCCCTTAGATTTATTTTTGGCTGTGCTAATTTGAATTGAAAATGAAATAAAAAGGATGAAGAGTGGTGATTATATATATGGGGTGGGAGGAAGGCTTTGGTAACATAGAAACATGGGTTAACAATCATTAGAATGTTCTTTCAAAGTTAGAAACAGTGGCAATTTGGACAGGGGAATAGCTGAGCCAGTAAATACATCTTCATCAGTAAGATTTGGATAAAATATCCTCATGTGGTTTAAATCTTGGGAGGTTAACTCAATAATGTATCTAACTATGACAAAAATAGAGCCATTTTAAAATGCACAAAGGGAGAAGGAAGAGCCTCTTTAAATTGCACCGTGTATACTAACGCGTGGAGAGGACATGTGATCAAGTTATACCATTGTTGACTTGAAAGTCATCATCTGTGACAGTCAAACATCAGTTTATTTCACTGAGCTATGAGACCGACTAAACTCCTTCTGACGCTTGACCAATTATTACCACAATATATGACCTAGTTATCTAGTTGTCATTTTTTATGCAACATCCCACTCATACTTGACACTTACTGGCTCCCAGGCTGACTTAGAACTGTTGTGCTTGTCTTTCAAACACCTTTTCTGAAAGGCATTGTTGATTTGTGGTGTTTCGGCTGCTAATGACGCTGTTGCTGCCCTTTTCTTTCCTTGATTCATTTTCCTTCTCTTTATCCTAAACGTGTATGGGCACAGACTTATATGTTTGATCTCTTTCAGCTGGCATCACAGTTTGGCAGGCAAGGTGCAAGCATGGGCCTGGGCATAAACTGTAGGTTAGAGGTTTCAACCACTCTGGGTTGGTCTAGGTTCTCCTTTCTTTAAAGACCAATAACTTGAGCGCCATCCAGTGTGATCTGATTCACAAATCTTTTTCCGGTGAGTAGTTGTATCTTAATCAGGTCTTGGGTGTGACCTATTCATGAATCTCCAAACAAACAGTTATGAAATGCAGCTGCAGGAGTGATCTCACTGCATTCAACAACTGCACTGATTGTCAAAGTCAGAGATACCACCCCAGGAACAGCTGCTAGAAATGTGATCTTTGTTTAAGGGTTTCCTACAGAAGCCAAAAAAAACCCAAAGGCAGATATCTACCTTCCAGAAGATGTAACATTCGACTAAGTCCCTGATTACAAGTGCAGGGCTAAATTCTGATCCCTCTGTAAATGCGTGTTTGCACAGGGATCGGAATTACGAGTTGTGTGATAATCATAATACAAACACAAACAGGTCAAACCCGCTGAAATGAATGGAGGAAAATGCCTGTAAAAAAAGGCAAAACATATGGAATTCGGTGGGTTAACTACCAATTCCGTGTGTTATACCTCATTTGCTGGTTAAAAAGTCGGAATAGGAGATATTTACCGCGTGCGATTAATACCTCACCTATTTCTCCTAACTTGTAATGAGGGCTTCTCACTGATGTTGACTAGTTGCGTAACATTGACTAGTCAAGTTATATAATTGTGCGCACTGGATTATGGGAATTAACCTAATTCCTGAGTCAAGACAATTCACTTGAACACTGTGCACTAGATAAGTAGTTAAAGCATGACTAAACATTTTATTATCTCTGGAGCTGGTCCAAGTCTCGCGAGAGCCATACTTCAGAATGACTTTTAACTTTTGTCCCTACCTACATTGAGTCTTCAGCGGGCTAGCACTACAGGTGCAGTGCTTTATTTATTGTCTTACACAGTGTGAACTCTGGCCAACCGGGTTTCAGAGCGTTGTGCAATGCATATTTTAAAAACAAAAAAGGCAGCCAGATATTGACTGTGGGAGCGTATACACAAGCAATTTCAGCACATATGTTGCATACATACACCACTGCCCTCAATCTTACAAAGGTAATTAGTGTTCTCCATTTTAAGCAGTGGGGGGGGCTGTAAAAGGCAACCAGGGTATATCCACCCCAGCGCCTTGAGACCCTCACGGGTGAGTAGCGCGCTTTATAAAACCCTGATTGATTGATTGAATGAGGAAGCAAATGGCTCACTCCTTATACCGCACATGGTGGTCCATTGTTTTCACCTTGTTGAGATTTGGTAATTATCATTTGAATTCCACGGAAGTAAAGTCATCATAGTTGTTCCTTTCACCTTCATTCTCATGAAAATCTGCTTGATCATACCGTGCTAAAGCGCCTCCAGGAACCTGGATGAGTAAGCGCGTCACTGAGCTGCCTAATATCTAGATCCGATTATAGGGCATGTGTCATTGGCATGTAAACTGGAAAGCCATTGATTGTCCTGGAACAGAAAATTAGTGCACAAAGAAGATCAGCATTCATTTGAGGAAGCGGCAGGACTATTATGTGCTTTGTGTTTCTTATGGTTTCTGAATCTCTCATTGCATTAATTTATTCATATTCGTGTTTTGCTCATTGTTTTATTACATTATTCATTATGGGCCAGACGTATTAAAAATGTGGTTGCAAAAAGCAGTCGCAATTTACTTGCCAACTTTTTGTGACCACTAAATTAATTTACAAGCCTACCTAAGTCAATTTATATAATAATACTTTGGAGTTAGTTGCAATCTGACCTACCTCATTAATATTCATGAGGTAAGTCTCAAATTGCAACTCCCTCCGATTGATGGCCATCACTGCGGTGGCGGACTGATAGGTCAGCAGACCGTCATGTCTGTGATCACCTTTAAATAAAGTATTCTTTTTTTTTAAGGTTGTTTCCTTAAAGTATATGGGCTGTGTTAAAAAAAAAGTTTACTTTTTTGAAAAATGTCTTTGAGAGTTCACAGTGATCCCTTGGATCACAGCCTACACCTCAACAAACTTTCTTTCACATTCACAAAGTGGAAATCTTTCCCTTTTGCAAATGAGTTAGTACCTGAGTTTGGAAGTCGATCATTTTTCAATGTTTTCTGGCCCAGAATACAGTTGTACAACATTGATACATCCCATACTGAATATCAATTTGGAAGGGAGGCCCACATCCCGTCCTGTCCAAATAGCGATTTGAATGGAGTTGCAGATCAATTTTAGTATTCGGTAATAATTTTTCAACTACTAAAATAGGTCTAGTACATTGTAAAAAATGTTTTTGCAGTCACAAACAACATTTCGAACTGTTTACAATTGCAAAAACGTTTAGTACATCTGCTCTCACATAATGGAATGTTTTGCTATAGGTTGATAGTGCGTCAGCAGCTCATATGTATAAATATAGTTTAGTTTATAAAACACCATAGATCCAGACAAACATTAAGGAGAAATTCATATTTTATTTTTCTGCCACATAGCTCATAAATTACAAGGTCTAACTTTTTCATAATAATATCACAAATAGTATATAAGCTCAATAATTAGACAATTTATTGTAGAAAGCATCTTCATATTCCTGAGCGAGAATTGAGGCTGCACGACGACGCTCAGTGGAAAATGCAGAGAAACCTTCCTTCACAACAACGAGGGGTAGTTCCTTTTGATTGTACAGTTTTGTCTACCTTCCTGAAATATGATGACAATTGACATTGGTAATTTAACTTCCTTGGAGATTATTAAGTACTGTTGAACGATGTTATGATGGTATAGTGGCATGCATACTTTTCCAATTTGCGGGAAAGTTATCCTGGAAGCGTAGAGGAAAAATTAAACAGCGCAGTGACGTGTCACTCCCCGTGGTTTCTTCTGTAAGAGTGTGACATCTGTCTATGTACTGTGAATTTCTTTTCTTAGACATTTATTTTTGGTTAGTATGGGTGTTAAATTTTGTGTTGTTAGGTTGCCTCGCTGGTCCTCTCAGGAACATCAAACTTTTTCTTGTAGTATATTTTCTTGTGTTGTGACTCCTTTCAGCCATGCAAGCAGTGAATCCACCACTGCCTTTTTTGAAACAGCTGGCATTTGAAACGTATCTTGGAGCAATCAGTGCATCCACATATTGACCTGAGAGGAACAAACTTCTGCTTTTACACTTGTTGGGTTTTGAAGAAAGGCCTTCCAGATTTAGGCTTAAATGATGGTGAAGAAATAGGTGAATACCTAGAAGCCAAAAAAGAAATTACGGATCAGGTTTGATGTCCAGCCCAGTCTTGCAGTTTCTAGATAGATGATTTCTTAAGGCTTCACAAACAAGGAGAAGACGTTGATAATTACATTACAACAGTAGACAAACTGATAGCCGAGTGGCAGTTTGAAAATGTCAGTGTCCAGTTAGACTGTGAACTCTTCATAAGCCATTGCAATGACAAAGGCATTCGCCAGAAACTATCTATGGTTAATCTTACACTAAAAGAATTTTCAGAACGCTAAGGGCATGGAAACTTCACAGATTTCAGCTAAAGTTCTTGAAGATAAAGTAGTCAACCAAGTTGGTGCTGTTCACTCCTGAATGGATATGGGAAGAAAACGATTCCACATGTTGAAGCAAAAAGTTTTTTTAAGCTAGCAAATATCTGTTTGAGATGCAGTAATGTATCTCACTCAAAGTCTTGCAAACCCAGTCCGGCCAGAAATGTTATATGTAGGATATTCAAAAACAGGGTATACCAAGGTAAGTGAGCCAAAGCTAAAACCATATGTCTAGCAAAGTTGATTGTGTGCATGACGATAGTGTCCAATATAATGATAACGAGTTGTTACACTGTGACACTCACAATTTGGTTTTGGTTGTTAGTAATAACACGGTTAAAAGAGGAGACACTTCTGAATGTATTGACCCCTATGCTGATATTATGTTGGGTGATAAACAACTACATCTTTTAGTTGATTGTGGTGCAAGGATCACAATGATTATTCACAAATTCTAGACTGATATCCGGAGTGGTAGACTGTTACTCCCTCCTGATCATTCTCTCGTATTTTAAAAAGGACAGGAAATAGAATTGCTTTGTTTTTTGAAGATATTTTAATATTCAAGGAAAGGTGCATTGAGGGGAAAGCATACTTTGCTGTCAAGGGTCTCAACATCCTCAGGTGGCTCCACGAGTTTCTTTTTTTGAAATGGTGACAAGACCTGGAACAAAAGACCAAGTCTTAGTCATCAGAAGAAATGAAGTTGCTGATCAGTTAACCAGTGAATTCCCCAAACATTTTCAGGGGAGCTGGGGAATAATTAAAGGTTTCAGGAACTAAATAAGAATTAAAGAGGGGGCATCCAAGTCAGACATAAAATGAGAGGTATGCCTTTCAGTGTAAATTATGATCTAGAAAAAGAACTAATGACTACACAACAAAGGGATAAATTAACCTGTTGAATTTTCCATTTGATTGTCAACATTGGTTGTGTCATGGAAGAGGAATGGTGAATTACGAGTTTGTGTTGACTTTCTTAACTTGAATAAGGAGATTTGGGTTGACTCTCACCCCCTGTTAAAAATTACTGAATTGTTGATCTTGGTTGCAGGTGCTAGGTGGTTCTCCAAATTTGACCTGGCATCTACCGATCACCAAGTGGATTCAATTCAGAACCAAGACACTTAAAAGATTTTGTATCTCAGGTGGATATCTTCCATTATTGCGGAATGCCTTTTGGGTTGGAGTCTGCAGCTTTTTCTGAAGCTGAATGGAAGATTGCCACAGCTGAACATACTGTGTTAGGGCAAGTAATGTGCTTTCTGAGTGATGATTGGCCCAAAGAAAAAAAACTTGAAGTACGTTTCAAACATTTTTCTAAAGTTTCTGACAAACTGTCCATGGAGGATGGCCTGGTCTTAAGGGGAGAGAAGATAGTTCCATTAGCACAATTAAGGTCTGGTTTGTTGATGAGTGCACATGAAGGGCATCTGTTTTTAACCCCTGATTAAGAGGAGAGTTCGGTCAAACATTTGGTGGCCACAAATGGACAGTGACATTGATGATCTACTGAATAATTGTGTGATCTGCACCAGTAATGCTTCAATGTTTTAAAACTTTCAATGCCTGTTTTGACTCCTATTGTTTTACCTGGTGGCCCAAGGAGAAACTAATGATTAGTCAAATGGATCCGTTCAATTCTCTATTTATTCACGGCCTATATTAGTTATGATAGACTATTTCTCAAAGTGGCCAGAAGTGAAATTTTTGAAAGAACCAACTCCAAGGCTGTGATTGACTTCATGAAAGATATTTTCTTAAAAAAAGGTTTTCCAGAAACTTTAATTTCTGACAATGGGGTGCAATTTGTAAGCAACAAGGTGGAAGATTTTCTCAAAACGAGCGGGATAACTCAGCTCAAAGCTTTCTATAACACCCGAAAACCATTGACGTGGTTGAGCAGGCCCTAGCAAGAGATATCTAATTCTGACCTTGACCCTTAAGTCAGAGGGAATGTTGAGGCAGCCCAAACCAGACAAAAATGTGTTACAAAGAACGTCAAGGATGTAACCTAGATGGCAGGTGACCTTACGCACATAAATAAACCTATCCATATGAAGGAAGGTGATAGTAAGTTCAGTGAACATGTAAGGGTTGAAAAGATATGTGGCAACACAACTATGATAACTGGTGGAAAGTAGTCGAATGTATCTAAAGTAGTGAAAGTGAATCTTCATTTGCGTCCACCTGACACCATATCGGTTGGAACCGCCCGACCATAGGTCGCCTGATTTGGATGCAACCGCTCTTAGGGCGGTTGAAAACATCCATTTGTCAATGGAAGCTTGTGCGGCGGGCGAAAAGGCCTGCAGCACAAGCTTCCATTGACAAATGGATGTTTGTAAACATCCCTGCACCGTTTGGCAGACACCTTATGGTGCCTGCCAAACGGTGCAGGGATGTTTAGAGGGGGCACCATTGGTGCCCCCCAGGCCCCATTGCGGTCGGCCAGGGTGGGGGAAGGGACCCTACTAGGGGCCACCAAAAACACTTTCCAACAGCCTTTTCATGTCAGAAAGGCCGACATGAAATGGCTGTCAGAAAGTGCCATCATAATCCAGACAGCAGAGTCGAGTCTGGCTCCGCCATCATTAGGGGATTATGCTGGCTTCCGACACTCCGGCGATCTCCTTAAGCCCAGTCGGAACCACATCAGAAGCACCCCGCTGTTTTCATTCCAACCACCGTCATCCTGATACGGCGGTCGGAATGATAACTGCGATGTCAGGCGGAAAGCCTCCGACCACTGGTCGGAGGCTTTCCGCCGACATCGTAATTGGGCCCGTAGTGTTCATTATGTTGGGCGCGTCTGCAGCCCGCTATGTAAGCAATTACTAACCATTGTGACAGATCTCCTTTGTCACTGGAGTTCTCATTAGAACGTATACTTTGAATGTGAACCAAAAATTGAGCTGTTTACCATGCTGTGCGGACATGGGTGGCTTTTGCTCTGACCACACTTGTTAAATAAACATTTATAGTTGACGTCCAAGGACAACCCCAGTCATGCACAGATGGCGCTTGGACTCAAGTTGGGGCATGGTTGCATTTCATGTAATTTCTTCACACTTTCGTTAATTTGATCTATAGAGATATTGCGGAGATGTGTGCAACATTCGGTCCCTACAGTGGCGCAAACTCACCCTTTGGTTGCCAGAAGGCAATTTAAAGCCATTCTATTCTGTAGTAACATCTTTGCGTGGGCATCCAACTGTTTTAGCGAGAGATCATCAAAATGTGTTATGTGTGACCCCGTGGAAGGAGCTGCTGAAGAAACAATCGTCCTTCAGGAACACAATACTCAAACCACATTTACTATGCCTAACAGGAATAAAGGATACATTTGCTCCTCAGCGTTTGCAAATGAATCCCCGGCCAGTCATTTCAAGTTGAATAGTGCCTGTAATGTTGCGATTATAAGGGGTGTTAAACTTCTCGAAGCCTGGAAAGGAAGAGGGGCAGATTCCAGCACATTCTGCCAGTCTGTGTCCCAGATGATAAAGTTGCAGGCAAATATCATTAAAACTGCTCGGTGTCCCAATCAGAGGAATACTATCTCCTTCCTCAACAGGCACATGTGTACAGACCCAGCAGGAGAAAGAGTTAATTGTTTGAGTATACTTTTTCTAACAGCAGCACATCAGGCTTGCTTTTGTCAGCTGAGTGGCAGTTTCTTACCAGGGGAGACTTGGAACAGTTCAGTCTATGAATAACTCCCCATTCTGCCACAATAACATATCCCATCAATAGCAAGATGCTCAGAGCATCAGCAAATACTGCAACCCAGACGCATAACAGAATCCAGTGCCCTGGGGAAGAAGGCTGCCTACTAGGGCAGGAGACGATAACGATAAGAGGCCATTGGGATACCATCCTGCGATGAAGAAGCAGGAAGGGAATCAGGGAGCACAAGTCACGGCCCACAGATGGTCAAAGAGGCTGTAGCAGAGTGGGTAGTGGAAGTCCATAGCTGCTTCAGGGGCTGTTCCAGGCCCTGGCTTGATCGCAGGAGCATCACTGCCCTTGGAGGACTAACTTGCTTGCAGTGAGAGGAATGCATCCACATCAACAGGCCTCAGCATTTAACAACAGTGTTTATGATGAGCAAAAATTGATATGGACCACACCAATGGAGCTGGAGAGCTGTCTTCCTTTGCTACACCCACAAAAACACCAGATCACCAGACTTAAGTGAGTGGCAAGCTTCGGTCAGGCACCCAGGTGAGGCACCTGGCACCTGAGAACAGAAACTGTAAAGACATGGTAGAAGCATTTTGCAATACTGCAACACTGCATCATCATTCAGTTGTGGTTCTAGTTTTGCAAGTGATACAAGAGACCTGGAAGGGAACATCATGGGTTGGCTCATAATGATTTCATAAGGGCTCAGTTTAGTTTTCAGGGAGGGGATCGCTCTCAAGGACCATAGAGCTATGAGTATTGGATCTGGTCACTTCAACTGAGTTTCTTCGCAGATCTTAGCTATTTTATGCTTCAAGATACTGTTACTTCTTTCCACCCTACCCTCTGATTTGGGGGAATAGACAGAGGGAAAGTGTTGATCTATTCTTAGCGCTTTGCAAACTGCCTGTACTACAGAGGTCACTGTTGATCCGGCTTGTACATCAAACCTAGTGATAAAGTCTCTAAGCATCCGCTTAGTGACAGTGAGTGCACAGGGGAATGCCTCTACCCACCCTAAAAATGTACAAACCACAACTAGCACATAAGAGAAATTTGCACATTGAAGTAACTGTATAAAATCCACTTGGATGTGAACCAAGGGCCCTTAGGGGGGAGGGTGAGCAGCAGGGGTGACCTTGATTTCTTTTTCAGCAATAATTGACAGGAAGGTGGCCCAGGACTGGACATACCTCTGGGCTATAGAAGAAAAGCAGGACGCATACCCAATTGTAGCAGCTTGAATCATGCCGTCCCTACCAACATGGACTGCTCCATGATACAACCTTGCGAGGTTCGGGAGCAGAAATCTGGAGTGATACCACACCCAGTGCAGTCTGTCCACCTCAGGGTCTCTCTTACATTGCTGCTTCAACCAAGCTTGTTTTTCACTTTCAGAGTCTTGCTCGCAAGTAAAACAAGTCTTTTAGAGTAGGTACAGGAAAGAAGTAATTTTTGCAACATACGTAGCTACGTCAGTGGTTTAAGACGACGCAGCATTTTGATAATGATAAATAATGATAAACTCTCGTAAGCGCCAATAGCTTAACGACCTGCGCGGATGTGACTGAGGGTAGGTTACAGGTTTCTACAACAAGACATGTAGTGCAAATGGTGTACCCGTCAGCTAAGTTACCATTATCATTCCAGAGGCACGATCCATCTACATGAGTTCACAATCAGGTAAAGGCACATCTGTTCAGCCAATGCGTAGTTTAGTATCAATCATTTAATCAATCAATCAATTTAAAATGTATTTGATTATGCCAAAGAAAATCATGCGCCTCATAAAAACATAAATTGATCCAGAGAATGGAATCACAATAAACATAAAATTGGATCTCAGCACTTCTATCTTAAAACACCAGATAAAAACCAGGATAGCAAAAAACTTACTTTGGGATAGGTAAAAGTTCTAAAAACAGTAATGCTGGTATCCCTTGTTTAAAAGTCAACAGTAACAGGAGGGGCTGAATAAATTTATGGTGTAAACACTGAACTTGGGACTGTTAGATTTGGGGGTCTCTAGTTGGCAGAGGTAGGTACCTTTGTCCAAATAGGGACCCTTGAGTCTAGTCAGGGAAAGTAGGTACACTCCTGAAATAACCCCTGCTCACCCTCTTGGTAGCTTGGCACGAGCAGACAGGCTTAGTTCAGAGGCAGTGTGTAAAGCATTTGTGAACACATACAGTAATCAAGTGACAACACTACAAATGGACACCACACAGGTTATATATTTATAAAAATAGGTATACTTTATATAGATTTATCACAAGACCATAAACGACAAAAATAATCCACAATACTGTCAAGAATGCGTAGACCTGATCAAAAAGGCTTAATTCAAGGTTCTGTGCGAGTCGGTAGCCTCCTCCGGCTACGGCGATGTCAAGAACAAACAGAGTCTAACAAATCCAGCTGACCGCGTCGAGACGGGCCAACACAGCGTAGACAGACTCGGTCACAGTACCTTTTACTTGAAGCGGCAGGCACGGGCGTGCGATCCGGATGGCTGTTCGTCGCGGTCGCGATGCAAAAATGGAAGCGTTGCAGGACGCGTTGTCCCTCGATGCGGTGCAGGCAGCGGTTCGTTGACGTCGTCGAGACGGAGCCGGTGAAACCAGGGCCGTGCGTTGCAGGGCGAGACGGTGCTTCAATGCGGTGCTGGCAGGTTGCGGTGCGGCGGCGGAGCCGGATTCGGGAGCTGGCGTCGATCAGTCCGGACAGCGGTGCGAGTCGGGCGGTGCGTCGCGAAACGTGCGAGCGGTGCCCAACTCCGGTGCGGTCACAGGACTCGAACTCAGCAGCAGTGACCGTGTCGGTCGGACCAGATGGATTCGGTGTAGCGAGGCGTTGCAAGGTGCGGTGCTCACAGGTTACGGTGCAGGCAGCGGCTCGTTGACGGAGTCGGTGAGACCAAGGCCGTGCGTTGGAAGATGCAGGCGTTGCTCGATGCGGTGCCAACAGGACACCGAGCCGGTCGGGAGAGTCGGTCACAGCTCCCTACCTCTGTAGCCACTGAAACAGAGTTTCCAGCAGCAATTCACAAAGGGGGTGAAGTCCAATGGTCCTGGGACTTCGATCAGGGGGCAAGCTCTCTTCCAAGCCCTTGGAGATCCTTCACAAGTTGATGAAAGTCACAGCAAAGCAAAAGTTCCTTTCTCCTTTCTTTGGCAGTCAGGCAAACCACTGCAGGCCAATCCCCCAACCAGCACTTCAGCTTAGGGATAGTCTCTCCTCAGTTTCTTCTTGGTTCCGCTCCTCAGCAAAGGTTTCTTCTTGTTCCCAAAAGTGATCTAATTTCATGGGGACTGGGCTCCCCTTTTTATACACCTTTTCTCTTTGTTCTCTGGAGGCAGAGAGGCCTTTGCCTAGTTAAAACCAGTTCCGTGCAGCTTTGGAGCACTCTGTGTACATGTTTCCTTCTTTTCCTTTCAGAATGTGGGGCAGGGTACTCAGACGCCCGGCAGGAGGTGGAGCCAGCATTGTGGAAGGCAGGCACAGCCCTATTCAGACCCAGGTGCAACTCCTCCCTCCACTCGGGATGCAGATCTCTCTATTCAGCCCTGGGCTGCCTCACCCTGTCTCCTGTGGCCACCCCCAGCCCCTGTCATGCACAAACCAGACACACAATACACAAGCTGGCAGAGGCAGGCTGGATAGTTAGGCAAGAAAATACCCACTTTCTAAAAGTGGTATTTTCAAACACAGAATGTTAAAACCAACTTCACTAAAAGATGTATTTTATCATCCTGAGTTCAGGCATACTAAATTCGTTTTTCTACCATGTTCCCTGGGTCAGTTAGGATTATAAGGTGTAATAATCGAAACCGCCCATTCTGGCCTATGGGGAGCAGGTAGCCTTTCAATAGTGAAAGACGAAAATGGCTGTAATTCACTATTAGGACATGCCACACACACCAGGGCATGTCCTACCTTATACTTACAATGCACCCTGCCCTAGGGCCTACTTTAGGGGTGACCAACATGCAGTAAAGGGAAGGTTTAGGGACTGGTAAGTGGGTGCACTCACCAAGTCGACATGGCAGCCCTAGGCTGCACACAGGCTCTGCAATGGCAGGCCTGAGACACACTTTACAAGCTGCTTCTGTGGGTGGCACAACCCGTGCTGCAAGCCCACCAGCAGCATTGGATTTACAAGCCCTGGGCACACTCAGTGCACGGTACTAGGGACTGACAAGTAAACCAATCATCCAATCATGGAGTCACTAATACATACATCAATTTACAATAGGGAGCACTTGCACTTTGGCACTGATTAGCAGCGGCAAAGTGCCCATGAGCATCTAGTCCAGCAAAAACATATCGGCAACAGTGGAGGCATTACGAAAAAATGGAAGGGAGACCCACGCCAAGGACGCCAGGTCTAACAGGGACAAATATCGAAACGCAGAGTTGCCATGCACTGGGGAAAGTCAAACGCTCCTACCATCAAGAATTGGGTGTTAGATACCACATTTGTCAAGAACAACTGGGTGCGTTTTGGGAGCTGATGCCCCCTGCGTCCCGACCCAGGAATATATGGGGACCCTTTCAAACCTGGTTAATGACTTACAATTCAACCCAGAACCCGCCAGTGTCACCCTGACGCACACCCGAACACGGCACAGGTATGGACAGAAATGAACCGCTTATGCGGCGATAGCTCCACCCATACACCATAGCAACGTTACATGCTATGCTATCTAGACCTGTAAAAATACATATAAAAATGATAGATATGTGTGGACCTGGGGAATCTTGTACTGTTTATTGCACGCACAAGGAGATATCCTGTCTTGCTTCCATGGGTTTTGTTGTTGTAGTTGAAGTTGCAGGAAAGAAAGGACAATTACATGGTATATGTTATTGTAAAACTGCTAAGAATAAGACGCTTGTAATGATTCTAAATGCCAATAAATAAATAATAAAAAAAAAGAACTTGGGACAAATAATAACACTATGCAGTGTTTCAGGAATAGAAACATTATCACAGGTACAATCAGGTAATTCAGAATTTTTGAGCCAGCCACCACTAGCAAACAAAAGTTGATGAATCAGATTCAATCTGAAATAGGTCAGCAACGTGTAGTTTAGTAACTTGTGCAGTGGTTGTAATGCAATCATGTGTTTCTCCCTCCTTCCCCATAAGCAACAGAGAAGCATACCAAAGAAATATAAGCAGATAACAACTACATGTCATAATCTGATAATCAAGCATTAGACAAGTGTTGTGTTTTCATTATGAGGAGAAGTGAACCACAGAATGGGGTACAGCAACCGCTAAAGGGGAACCTAACACAATATATTCGAAAGCTTCAACAAGGCTGGCAGGTACCAATAGGGAAAGCAAACAAGGCTGGAGACAACCACGGCTGGGTCCAGTGTAGAATATTAGTAGGCAGTGTGGCTTTTATGATCTCCATAGGTTTTTACCAATACACCAGGCCTGATTCTCAAACTGCAGTTTGTAGTACTACAAAATGTACTACAAAACATTCTACAAAGTGCAAGTTTTGTCTGTAATTATATGTATGGAGTTCTCAGCCTCGACTACAGAGTCTCTGCACATATAAGTATGGATTTTAGTAGTAAATATGGGAGGAACACAGGAGAGTGTGTGGGAAACGTGGCAGACTTACTTCTAAAGGGGATGGGATTAGGAAGGAGTAAGAAGGGTTTAGGGAGGGCCAGGGAAGGATTTAGGGAGGAATGTCACACACCCACACAACAATAAGACTCTTGAATTACTCTGGGGGTGGAGACATGCAACTTACACTTTTTAGTAAGTTTACACTTGGAGTTTGTGAATAACAAAACTACTAAGCTTACTACAAAGTGTAAACTTACACAAACGTGGAACTTACCTTTATGAATCAGACCCACTAAGTGCAAATCAATTACGTTCATGGCAAAACAGAATTAAAGGTTTCTCAGAGTCAAGAAGTCCCAAGGCGGGTGCTAATGTCAGTACTTGTTTTATCTTTACAAATTAATTTTCTGCCTCGTTAGACCACTGCAAGAGCTAAGGGTGTCTTTACTGGAAAGGGTGTAAGGGTCTGGCTATCTTAGCCTATCCTAAAATCCAATGTCTGCAATACACAGCCATTCCTAAGAAGGTGCACACTTGAAGCACAGTCACAGAGCGGGGCAATTTATGCTTCGCTTCACCTCTTTCTGAGGATAAATGGCATTCTCCTGATGATATTTTATGGAATCATGGCAAGGTATTTGACTCAGGAAAGGCAAACTGCAATTTTATTTTAGACGCTTTGTGCCCTTTCTTAGCAACTTTAGTATGGCGACAGACTGAGTCTGCTTTGTAGTGGTCTAGCGTAACAGAAGCCTATAACAGGTCATCAATATATTGAATTAAGATGGACCCCTGGGGGAAGACTGTTTTTAGGGCCTGTGAGAAGATTGAGAGAGACTCTGTAAATCCTTGTGGGAGATGTGTACATGAAAGCTGAGATCCAGAGGGATGTGAACGAGAAGTGATATTGACTCTCTTCCTGCATGGGGATTGAAAAGAAAGAGGAGCAATGGTCTACTACAGTAAACCACGGAGTACTGGCTGGAATACAAGAGAGGATAGTGGCATGGATGTGGGCCACTGGAAAGTTTGGGATAACCACACTATTAATCATCCTAAGATCCTGTACGAACCTATATATGTTGGTTGCTTATATACTATGATGTATGGCCCATTTCTTCAACCAGGGAAATAGGCCACACATCATTAGCTCCAGTGGAAACCTGTGAAAGAAATGCAGTTGAGTCTGGGGACATAACATCGGGGCCATACTCTCACTACAATATAAAACTCTCACACAATAAAGCAAGCACCTGATTTTCTTGTTTCTGAGGTATGTTTTTAGGAACACTCCATCTGGGATGCAGAGCACTGCACAATTAAGTTTGCAAGGATCTCTGCACCTAACATGTTTGTTGGGAAAGTGAGGCTGAGTTGAAAAGATTGTTTGTCGATGATAGGTTCCATGGAAATCTCAACGGGATTCAGAATATGGTGGGTGACGCGTTGATTATAATACCAACTGCGCTTGACGACAAAATCGAGAGAGGTAAAGAGGGGAATTCAGACGTCTTAAGGGCCGAGCGAATGACACCTGTCAATGAGGACGGTGGTGCATTTACCATTAATGATGCAATCAACATAATGGCCCTTCTGCAGGTGTTAAGGTATTCATTTCACAGTCTGGACCACTCGGGCTGTCCTAAAACTCAGGGTAAGGGTTCCTGACAGCTTGATAGTACCCTGATGGGTCTAATGGCCTTGGCACACTAGAAGCATCGCTGGGACAATCCTACTTCCAATGATCCAGCTTCCCACATGCAAGGCCAGAGCGCCCTGTCCTGTGATGTCCCCTCTGTAGGAGAGTAGGATCTGCTTCACATGGGTACCCCCACTTTTTGCTGAATCTTCACTGTTTTTCGACATTAGTCTGGCTGGGGCCCTGCTAATCAGAACCCCAGCCTAGCTGCTTCCTCTCTAAAATGGTTTCCATGTGCCTTAGGCACATCACTGATTGGGATCTGGAGTGCCCTTATAAGTCCCTAGTATATGGTATACTATGTACCAAGGGCATAGGTACCTCAGAGGCCTGCCAGGGGCTGCAGCATGTATTATGCCACCCCTGGAAGGCCATCCAAACTGACACCACAGGTCTGCTACTGCAGCCTGGGTAAGGTGGTGCATGCACCCCTTACTGTGATATAGGTTACCTATATCACTAAATGCATACACACATATAAACCTATAAGTCACTCCTAAGGCAGGCCTTATCAATCCTAAAGGCAGAGTGCATGGTTCCTATGTGAGATGGTGCCCCTGCATGAGCAGGGCCCCTCTGCAGCGTTCGGAGACCATCTCTGATGCTGTTTGTAGTGCAGCCTGACCATATACTCTTAAGCGCATTATATCCTCGCGGTAAAATGCTAACTTTGGAATGGCTGCACCTAAACATGTCGTGTTTGGTGTCAAACATCTTGGAATACTACCCCCCCACCAATTCTGGCGGCGGGGGTAGCATTCCACCCTTCTAGAGGGAAAGACATGTTAACTCTGACTAGTCCGGTAACTTCTTTCCAGAGCCCTGGCATCACAAAATGGATGCTGCTGCCACAGACACGAGTCTGGCCTCCTGCTGCTGGACGAAACTCCGGCAGGGGAGGCCCGGACAATAGGTTTCCTGTCCCAGGGAGGTGTGACCACCTCCCCAGACAGGATAATGTGTATTGGGGCTGGGCGGGAGCACTTTCGGGTGCTTTGAAGTCCTGCACTGGGGGCACATTTGGTGTCCCTGTGCATACCCCAGTTCAAACCGGATCAGGGGCTTGCAGCCCCTGCTTTGGCGCGAACTGGACAAAGGGAAAGGGGTGTCGCCACCCCTCTGCCCTGACCCACCCATAGGTGGGGCCACAGAGTAGTCCAACCCCTATCTTTAGTATAAAGATAGGAACCCAGTCCTTAGGACTTTAGATTATCCCTGGACGAAACTCTGAAATTGAATCCTGGACCTTCGACGCTCTACTCACGATTAGAGGACAGAAGAATCTCCCTTGGGGTCAAGGAGTGACTCCCCTGCTTGGCAGGCACCAAAGAAGCATCTGTCCAGTTCGCATTTCTGAAGCTCCCGTCGGACGCCGAAGTCATCGCATCACCAGAGGTGGATTCTCAGACTTCCCCGAGGCTACCCTGAGTCCCCAGCAAAGCTGAGGCCCGTGGCTATCGTGGGTGACTTGAGACCGTGACCCCTGGACACCGAGCACATTTGCAAGTGCATCCTCTTCTGGGTCTTCTAAGAAGTCGTGCTTTGGGCTCCGAGTAGCCCTAGCCTCCAGCACCAACTGCACCGAAGATCACTGGCCCCCACTCCACGAGTGTCCTGTAAGCCAGATCCACGTGCGGCGTCATGAGGCTCCTTTGCGGTCGCTAGCCCGCTGGCTAGTAGCCCTTAACGAAGGCCAATCCTTTTCTAACTTGGCATCCTGGTTGCTCCTGGCCTGCCCTCACTTACCCTCGCTGGGTGAGTTCTCTAGACCTTGCTGGTCTGCACCATCGACGATCTTCTTCTGCATCGAGACTTGCCGTTGCCAAGGCTTGTTGGGTCCAATCCGGTCGCCGACACCTCAGCACTCGACAGACATCGTGTACCAGCCCGAACCCTGCTCCTGGTCGCCGACAACACCTCCTGGACCTCGTGGTTGAAGAGACAAGACGACCGTCAACGCACCTGAAGCACTCGACATCGGTGGGCATCTGTCCATCGCCTTCCTGGTCACTGGCTAGTGACCCAGACTCTGTCCCCTCTGCTTTCAGGTTCTTCAGAACTCCAATCCACTCTTGGATCCACCCGGACACTTTTCTCTTGGTCGCCAGCAGCACTTTGCAGCAGATCGCCATTCGAATCGACGACGAAACCCGACCCCGAAAGGCACCTATGCAACCGGCTTCCCTGGGTGAGGTAACACGAGTACTCCGGTGCTTCCGTGGGTAGAGACTCTTAAAAGTCCTAGATCTCAAAGGGTTTGGTCCAAGTCCTCTTTAAAGTGTCCCTTTTCTCTAATTTCCCGATCACGACTTTCTCCATAGAAGTCAACGGCGTATCGCGGTTGTGTATTTACACTGCACGCATCTCCCGTGGGTCCCCTGTGTCACTACCTTGGGTGGTTCCTTGTGGTCCAAGCACTTCTAGAGGCTCTAGGCCTAGTGTCTAGTTCAGTCGTGGTTCTTATACCACTTTATTGGTATATGGTTTGGTACGCCCCTAGGGCCCAAACGTGTATTTGTGCTATTACTGTGTTTAAATAACTTCTAACTTATGTACTTCGAACTCTAGCCTCATAAAGAGACTAGAGGGGTGTGTTTAGCAATAAATACATATATTTTGAATATATACCTGGTGTGGTGCTCTTTCATTTGATCACTCAAGAGATTATAGACTGGTAAAACATGCTGCTTTACATTCCTTCAAGACTTAGCCTGAAGGCTGCTCTCCATAGCTACCACTAGGATAGCTTTCAATAAGGTTGTCTTTAACCTATCTCCAATAAGGGGTTGTTTGGACTGGTGCAAGGTGCCCACTATAATTAGTGGACAGCATATACCAGGCCAACTTCTCACATTGGTGTGC
Source organism: Calotriton arnoldi (assembly GCA_963921515.1). Taxonomy (NCBI): domain Eukaryota; kingdom Metazoa; phylum Chordata; class Amphibia; order Caudata; family Salamandridae; genus Calotriton; species Calotriton arnoldi. Next base: position 373,158 of record CAWUFW010013173.1, read on the forward strand.
AGCGTGTGGGATTCCAGCTTGCTATTGTTTTACCAGATAATCTGAATTGAATTGATCAACTGAAAACCACTAAAGGTACCTAAGGTACATATAATTTAAGCTTAGAATACAGTAAGTTCTACTGAACTTAGAGTTGTGTGTTAAGGGATAGCACAACCCTTTCTACAACTCAAGAGAGTTTAGTAGGCCACACTAGAGTAGGTAGTGCATACACCACACCACACTAGTAATGTCTTTAAGGGCAGGATCCAAAGAATCCTTGCAGGAAGCCATTGAGCTTCCACCCTCCAAGTATGATACACTCCCATTCTTGGAATTGAGAGCTTTATGCAACTTGAGAAAAATAAGGACAGGCCAAAGCCCCACCACCCAACACCTCAAGGAGTTGTTGGTGGCTTATGACCTTAGTAAGCCCTTGGGGACTGAAGGGGTAGGAGCTGAGGGTGGGGCAGAAGATGAGGAAGGGACCAGGGGTACCAGTACCCCCAGCCCCCCCTCTGAAACTGGCCAGGAGTGTGACAATGACCCTGACCTGGATAATCCAACCCCTCCTGAGGAGGAGGAAGAGGGGGATCAGAATGATGCACCCTTTGTCCCCCAGGAAGGATTGTGAGTGTGCCCAGAAGGTCTAGATCTTCTTCTCAGGAGTCTAACCACTCTGGCACCTCAATAGGGAGCTCTGTCTCATCTCATAGGAGGGAATCCTCTCATGAGAGAAGAAAGAGGCTGATTCAATAAGAGGAAGCTCAGCTTGAACTCAGAAGGAAGCAAGTAGCCTTAGACAGGGAGTCCCTAGATCTCTTTAGAGAGAAAAGAAAGTTGGGACTAGAGTCCCATGGTGGCAGCCAGATCCCTAGAGATAGGGAAAGGTCCTATGACCATAGGAACCTGAGCAAGATTGTCCCTCCCTATCAGAATGGGGATGACATCCACAAGTGGATAACTGCTCTAGAGAGGGCCTGTAAGGTACAGAAGGTCCCTCAGGAGCAGTGGGCAGCAATCTTGTGGCTCTCCTTTGCTGACAAAGGTAGAGATAAGCTCCTCACTGTTAGAGAGGAGGATGCTGATAATTACAAGGTCTTGAAGAGTGCTCTTATTGATGGGTTTGGCCTAACCACTGAACAGTACAGGTTGAAGTTCAGAGATACCCAAAAAGCACAGACTCAAGACTGGGTAGACTATGTGGATTGTTCTGCCAAGGCTCTGGAAGGCTGGTTGATGGGCAGTAAGGTGTGTGACTTCTCAGGATTGTACAATCTGATAATGAGGGAGCAGATTCTTAATAACTGTCAAAATCAGCTGTTGCATCAATACCTGGTAGACTCTGATCTGACCTCTCCCCAAGAATTGGGAAAGAAGGCAGACAAATGGGTCAGAACCAGGGTGAAGCAGAAGGTACAGAACCAAGGTGGGGAAACCAAGAAGCAAGATGCTAAGAACTCTGACAAGGGTGGGGAGAAGAGTAAAGATCAAAAGTCTTCATCAGGCCCCCAAAAATCTTCTTCTGGTGGGGATTCACAGTCTACCAAAGGGAAAGGCCAAAGAAAACCATGGTGCAAGGTCTGTAAGCAAAAGACACACTGGACCAGTGATTGCACCAAGTCCAAAGACTCTATTCCAGCACCCACCAATGCCCCTAAGGCACCTGTTCCCCCTAGTACAGTTGGTGGGAGTGCTCCAGCCAAGGGTTTAGTAGGGTTCACCCTGGGAACTGAGTTGGGCTCTGACCTAGTCAGAGAACTGACTCAGGCTGTGTTAGTCTGTGATGGAGGCATGGATGTGACCTCCACTGTGAGTCCCAGTAATCTGGGCAAGTACAGACAACAGCCTTTAATCAATGGACTTGAGGATTTGGCATTTAGGGACACAGGGGCAAGTGTCACAATGGTGACACAAGACCTTGTGAATCCTGGGCAAGTTATACTTGGTGAGATGTACCAAGTGACCAATGCTAGCAATGTCAGAACAGACCATACTCTGGCAGTTGTTAACTTCTCCTGGGGAGGGGTAACTGGCCTTAAGAAGGTTGTGGTAAGTGCAAACCTACCAGTCGAATGCTTGCTTGGCAATGACTTAGAGACTTCTGCTTGGGCAGAAGTGGAGCTCAGGACCCATGCAGAAATGCTGGGGATCCCTGCAGATGTGTTTGCTGTGACCAGGTCACACGCCAAAATGTCTAGCACTGAACAGGCCTTGGATTCTGGAAGAATGGACCAAGTGCCTTCCAAGAGGAGGAGTAGTAGGGTTAAGGCAGTGCCTTCCCCCTTGGCTCAGGAGGAAGATCAGTCCCTTGAGGGGGATGATCTCAGCCCTGAAGAAGGAACTGTCCCAGAGGAACTTGAACCTGACCAGGTTGAGTTCTTGGGGACAGGGGGACCTTAGGGCAGATCTGAGCCAGGAGCAGCAGAGCTGCCCCTCCCTTGAACCCCTCAGACAGCAAGCTGCTGCTGAGGCTGCTGGGAAAGCTAGTGGTCCCCATACAGTGTATTGGGATGATGGACTCCTGTACTCAGAGAGTAGAGACCCCAAGCCTGGTGCTACCAGGAGGTTGGTAATACCTCTGAAGTTCAGGGGCTTCCTATTGACCCTAGCCCATGATATTCCCTTAGCAGGTCACCTGGGCCAGAACAAGACTTGGGACAGAATTGTCCCTCACTTTCACTGGCCCCACATGTCTGAAGACAGCAAGGAGTTTTGTCGCTCCTGTGTAACCTGCCAAGCCAGTGGCAAGGCAGGTGGCACTACAAAGGCCCCCTGATACCACTACCTGTGGTGGGGGTGCCCTTTGAAAGGGTAGGGACTGACATTGTTGGTCCCATAGATCCCCAAACAGCCTCTGGGCACAGGTTTATCCTGGTGGTAGTGGATCATGCCACCAGGTACCCAGAAGCTATTCCCCTCAGGACCACTACAGCACCTGTGGTGGCAAGGGCCCTCCTGGGAATTTTCTCAAGAGTGGGCTTTCCTAAGGAGGTAGTATCAGACAGGGGTGCTAACTTCATGTCTGGGTACTTAAAAGCAATGTGGAAGGAGTGTGGAGTGACTTATAAGTTCACCACACCCTATCACCCACAATGCAATGGTTTAGTTGAGAGATTCAACAAAACCTTGAAGGGCATGATTAAAGGGCTCCCAGAAAAGCTTAGGCGTAGATGGGACATACTCTTGCCCTGCCTTTTATTCGCATATAGGGAGGTGCCTCAGAAGGGGTTGGTTACAGCCCTTTTGAACTTCTGTTTGGCCACCCTGTGAGGGGTCCACTGTGCTTGGTGAAGGAAGGATGGGAGTTACCTCTCAAGCCCCCAAAGCAAGATATAGTGGACTATGTACTTGGTCTCCGCTCCAGGATGGCTGAGTACATGAAAAAGGCAACCAAAAACCTTGAGGCTAGCCAGGAACTTCAAAAGGCCTGGCATGACCAAAAGGCTGTTCTGACTGTTTACCAGCCAGGACAGAAGGTGTGGGTGTTGGAGCCAGTGGCCCCAGCAGCTCTCCAAGATAAATGGAGTGGACCCCACACTATTGTTGAGCAGAAGGGTGAGGTCACTTACTTAGTGGACCTAGGAACACCCAGGAGTCCCCACAGGGTTCTCCATGTCAACAGGTTAAAACCATATGTGGACAGGGCAGACATGGGCTTGCTCATGGCTACTGATGAAGGGCAGGAGGAAGAGAGTGACCCACTCCCTGACCTGCTCTCACAGAACCCTGACGATGGGTCAGTTGATGGTGTAGCCTTGGCAGGCAGCCTCACTACCCAGCAACAAACTGATTGCAGGCAAGTCCTCAATCAGTTTAGACATATGTTTTCACTGACACCCAGTCAGACCACCTGGTGCACTCATGAAGTGGACACTGGGGACAGTCTGCCTATTAAAAACAAGATTTATAGGCAACCTGACCATGTCAGGGACTGTATCAGGACTGAAGTCCAGAAAATGTTGGATTTGGGAGTTATTGAACCCTCAGATAGCCCTTGGGCTAGTCCAGTGATCCTTGTACCAAAACCTCACACCAGTGGTGGAAAAAGAGAGATGAGGTTTTGTGTGGACTACAGGGGTCTCAATGCAGTCACTAGGACTGATGCCCATCCAATACCCAGGGCAGATGAGCTCATAGATACTTTGGCCTCTGCCAAATATCTCAGCACATTTGACCTAACAGCTGGCTACTGGCAGATCAGACTAGCTGATGCTGCAAAGCCCAAAACAGCATTCTCAACCCCTAGTGGGCATTATCAATTTGTGGTAATGCCCTTTGGTCTGAAGAATGCACCTGCCACTTTCCAGAGGTTGGTGAATACAGTTCTCACAGGACTGGAAACCTATAGTGCAGCATATCTAGATGATATTGCTGTCTTTAGCTCCACCTGGGAGGATCACCTGGTCCACCTCAGGAATGTTTTACAGGCCCTGCAAAAGGCAGGCCTGACTATCAAGGCCACTAAGTGCCAGATAGGGCAGAGTCAGGTTGTGTACCTGGCCCACCTTGTGGGTGGAGGCCAGGTTCAACCTTTGCAGAGCAAGATCCAGACTATCATGGACTGGACTGCTCCAACTACCCAGACTCAGGTGAGAGCCTTCTTAGGCCTGACTGGGTACTATAGGAGATTTGTCAAGGGGTATGGATCAATAGTGACACCCCTGAATGACTTAACTTCTAAGAAAATGCCCAAAAAGGTTCAGTGGACAGTTAGCTGTCAAAAGGCATTTGATGACCTGAAGCAGGCCATGTGCACTGCTCCCATTCTGCAGAGTCCTGATTACTCCAAGAAGTTCATTGTTCAAACTGATGCATCTGGATTTGGGGTAAGGGCTGTACTGTCACAATTGAATGAAGAAGGTCAGGATCAGCCAGTAGCTTTCATTAGCAGAAGGCTGACCCCTAGAGAGAACGTTGGTCAGCCATAGAGAGGAGGCCTTTGCTGTGGTCTGGGCTCTGAAGAAGTTGAGGCCATACTTGTGTGGTACACACTTCCTGGTTCAGACAGACCATAAGCCCCTCTTATGGCTAAAACAAATGAAGGGTGAAAACCCCAAACTGCTTAGGTGGTCCATTTCCCTACAGGGGATGGACTTTACAGTGGAACATAGGCCTGGGAGTAACCATGCGAATGCAGATGGACTCTCTAGGTATTTCCACTTAGAACATGAAGACTTAACTGGGCAAGGTTAGTTTAATGTCCCTACGTTTGGGGGGGTTGTGTAGGAGAGTAGGATCTGCTTCACATGGGTACCCCCACTTTTTGCTGATGCTTCACTGTTTTTCGACATTAGTCTGGCTGGGGCCCTGCTAATCAGAACCCCAGCCTAGCTGCTTCCTCTCTAAAATGGTTTCCATGTGCCTTAGGCACATCACTGATTGGGATCTGGAGTGTCCTTATAAGTCCCTAGTATATGGTATACTATGTACCAAGGGCATAGGTACCTCAGAGGCCTGCCAGGGGCTGCAGCATGTATTATGCCACCCCTGGAAGGCCATCCAAACTGACACCACAGGTCTGCTACTGCAGCCTGGGTAAGGTGGTGCATGCACCCCTTACTGTGATATAGGTTACCTATATCACTAAATGCATACAGACATATAAACCTATAAGTCACTCCTAAGGCAGGCCTTATCAATCCTAAAGGCAGAGTGCATGGTTCCTATGTGAGAGGGTGCCCCTGCATGAGCAGGGCCCCTCTGCAGCGTTCGTAGACCATCTCTGATGCTGTTTGTAGTGCAGCCTGACCATATACTCTTAAGCGCATTATATCCTCGTGGTAAAATGCTAACTTTGGAATGGCTGCACCTAAACATGTCGTGTTTGGTGTCAAACATCTTGGAATACTACCCCCCGCCAATCCTGGCGGTGGGGGTAGCATTCCACCCTTCTAGAGGGAAAGACATGTTAACTCTGACTAGTCCGGTAACTTCTTTCCAGAGCCCTGGCATCACAAAATGGATGCTGCTGCCACAGACACGAGTCTGGCCTCCTGCTGCTGGACGAAACTCCGGCAGGGGAGGCCCGGACAATAGGTTTCCTGTCCCAGGGAGGTGTGACCACCTCCCTAGACAGGATAATGTGTATTGGGGCTGGGCGGGAGCACTTTCGGGTGCTTTGAAGTCCTGCACTGGGGGCACATTTGGTGTCCCTGTGCATACCCCAGTTCAAACCGGATCAGGGGCTTGCAGCCCCAGCTTTGGCGCGAACTGGACAAAGGGAAAGGGGTGTCGCCACCCCTCTGCCCTGACCCACCCATAGGTGGGGCCACAGAGTAGTCCAACCCCTATCTTTAGTATAAAGATAGGAACCCAGTCCTTAGGACTTTAGATTATCCCTGGACGAAACTCTGAAACTGAATCCTGGACCTTCGACGCTCTACTCACGATTAGAGGACAGAAGAATCTCCCTTGGGGTCAAGGAGTGACTCCCCTGCTTGGCAGGCACCAAAGAAGCATCTGTCCGGTTCGCATTTCTGAAGCTCCCGTCGGACGCCGAAGTCATCGCATCACCAGAGGTAGATTCTCAGACTTCCCCGAGGCTACCCTGAGTCCCCAGCAAAGCTGTGGCCCGTGGCTATCGTGGGTGACTTGAGACCGTGACCCCTGGACACCGAGCACATTTGCAAGTGCATCCTCTTCTGGGTCTCCCAAGAAGTCGTGCTTTGGGTTCCGAGTAGCCCTAGCCTCCAGCACCAACTGCACCGAAGATCACTGGCCCCCACTCCATGAGTGTCCTGTAAGCCAGATCCACGTGCGGCGTCACGAGGCTCCTTTGCGGTCGCTAGCCCGTTGGCTAGTAGCCCTTAACGAAGGCCAATCCTTTTCTAACTTGGCATCCTGGTTGCTCCAGGCCTGCCCTCACTTATCCTCGCTGGGTGAGTTCCCCAGACCTTGCTGGTCTGCACCATCGACGATCTTCCTCTGCATCGAGACTTGCCGTTGCCAAGGCTTGTTGGGCCCAATCCGGTCGCCGACACCTCAGCACTCGACAGAGATCGTGTACCAGCCCGAATCCTGCTCCTGGTTGCCGACAACGCCTCCTTGACCTCGTGGCTGAAGAGACAAGACGACCATCAACGCACCTGAAGCACTCGACATCGGTGGGCATCTGTCCATCGCCTTCCTGGTCACTGGCTAGTGACCCAGACTCTGTCCCCTCTGCTTTCAGGTTCTTCAGAACTCCGATCCACTCTTGGATCCACCCGGACACTTTTCTCTTGGTCGCCAGCAGCACTTTGCAGCAGATCGCCATTCGAATCGACGACGAAACCCGACCCCGAAAGGCACCTATGCACCCGGCTTCCCTGGGTGATGTAACACGAGTACTCCGGTGCTCCCGTGGGTAGAGACTCTTCAAAGTCCTAGATCTCAAAGGGTTTGGTCCAAGTCCTCTTTAAAGTGTCCCTTTTCTCTAATTTCCCGATCACGACTTTCTCCATAGAAGTCAACGGCGTATCGCGGTTGTGTATTTACACTGCACGCGTCTCCCGTGGGTCGCCTGTGTCACTACCTTGGGTGGTTCCTTGTGTTCCAAGCACTTCTAGAGGCTCTAGGCCTAGTGTCTAGTTCAGTCGTGGTTCTTATACCACTTTATTGGTATATGGTTTGGTACGCCCCTAGGGCCCAAACGTGTATTTGTGCTATTACTGTGTTTAAATAACTTCTAACTTATGTACTTCGAACTCTAGCCTCATAAAGAGACTAGAGGGGTGTGTTTAGCAATAAATACATATATTTTGAATATATACCTGGTGTGGTGCTCTTTCATTTGATCACTCAAGAGATTATAGACTGGTAAAACAAGCTGCTTTACATTCCTTCAAGACTTAGCCTGAAGGCTGCTCTCCATAGCTACCACTAGGATAGCTTTCAATAAGGTTGTCTTTAACCTATCTCCAATAAGGGGTTGTTTGGACTGGTGCAAGGTGCCCACTATAATTAGTGGACAGCATATACCAGGCCAACTTCTCACACCCTCTACCGTTTCCATTTCCCCTTCCTGCTCATCCATCCGCTTGACCTCCTCGATTATCATTCAGAAATGAGGAACGAACTGAGTATCGTAGGAAAGACGAGTACACAAGAACAAAGAATGAAAAGGGAAAAGCATATGACATTGAGATTAATATAAAGAAAGAAGAGAAAGGTTCAAGATCAAAAGTTCTTTTTAAAAAGGAAGAAAGTGTCTTGTTTAACAAAGACAAAGAAACATGTCTCAGAGACTGCTGATATTTCTGCGATACGGGACACGGGCTGCATCACATTTATACAATGCAGCGGAAGTAACTATTGTTCTCTAGACTCTCAAAGAATATCTGGTTGTGGCTCCAACTGAAGAATACATTCAGGTAGAGACACTGACAGACACTGTCACTGGTATCTCCTGATATAGTTTATAATTTAGTAACACAGATAGAGGGCAATAAATTACGCTTTATAAAAGCTGTATTCTGGTCACATTTATTGGATGCCTATGATATCATCTTAGACGAGGATGATTGTCCCTAACTTTTGCAATGAACACACCTAGTGGAGAGGAGGTAATACTTGAAGCATTTTCCTCCTTAGTTCCTAAGTTCTCAGGGACAAATATTCAGGTGATTGGACTTTGAAGTAAGCTCCAGCACTGTCTTGAAACCAAGCAGGATGGAATAAAGAATCTGTGCCATTGTGCTCCAATGTGATCGGCCTGAACTTGTGACTTTCCTCTGGTTTAGCGCGTCCAAATACCTGCGAGTAGCGTTTTGTGCTTTTAGGCGCCATGTTCACTAGAAACTTTAAAATTGAATCTCTCCGGTTCTACAGAGTGGCTTTTTGTCATTCTGGTATAAATTGACTTACTAAAAGTTACTCTATCTTTCTAGATTGGGTAGGGATTTTTCTTGTATTGTGTTTTCACTTTGTTATAGTTGTGTGCTGTATACATCCTTTACACATTGACTCTAAGTTAAGCCTGACTGCTGTGTACCAAACTACTAAAGAATTAAGCTCAGGTTAATTTAGCGACTTTTGCGCTTCACCCTGACAAGGATTGTGGTTGTTGCCTGAGCGGGGTTTCCATCCCCCTCAACCAATAACCCAATTTCTTATAAGTTGGACATTAGGAACATTTAAATCTCACAAGGTGCCCTGGTCTCTGATCAACAAGGCTGCTCTTTTCTGCCTTATAATCTCACTGCCAGGCAAAACCTTCTCTAAGAAGGAGACATCCTACAATTTGCTCTCAGTTCTTCAAATAGTGTCTGCCCTTCTCTTCTGCTTATGGTCCACGTTTAATGTGGTTATTGCATGGATAATTTATTTATATATCATTTCTGTACCTGCCAACAGCAAACATCTACCGCAGGGTATTATTGTATATACAAACATTCCTAGAAAATATTTCCTTTTAAATTCCAGTGTCTCACCAATGGAGATCCTGCATTCATTATTACTTGTTTATGCAGTAAATCATTGTGATGCTCACTTCTCTGTGACAAGATCAATATTCATGGCTTTTGTAATGCTTCTACCCTGGGCTAGCTTGCAAAGTGCTTGAGGCACCTGCCTCATTCATCCCTTTCCACCATGCTTTGTTAAACAAGGGTAGTTATGCTATTAGAACAAATGCTTCCTGCTGTGGTCTTGCCCAAGGACACGTATATTAGTTAACTCTTCAGAAAACGATAAAATGGTGTGGAGTTACTTTATATCCTCCAATGAACGTTTGTGCCTTTTAGCCAAGGGTCAGTGTCACAAATATGCAGCTAGAGAACCTGAACATGTTACTTGCAATTTTAACTAACAAGAGAGGACCCTCTGACCTCTGCAGCAGAAACCTTTTGCCTCCAAACAGCCCACACTGCATGTGACATATAGCGGCTTCTGCACACCCAGTTTCTGACACATTTTGCTGATTTGCTTCACACTGTATTCTGTACATCGAAAACAAAGGACATTTTAACACTTTTTCAAAATAATCAGCTCTTGATTGTTATTTGACTTCAAAACTATTTTAGGAACTATTCCTGAGTTTTGGGTTCATTGTTTTCAGACTTGCTTAGTGGAATATACACGTTTGTCATCTTTCTAGGTGTCCTTGTGGCTTCCATCTTTCTAAAAGAACGACAGCCTGTCTTATCCAAGCCAACATCACTGTCACTAGGCTTCAGTCTTCTACTGGGGTGCAGATCTACTCTCCGGTCTGAGTGAACGCTGGACTTCAGTCTCCTAATGTGAGCCCTCTCTTACAATGCTTGTCCTGTTTGGCTATTCGTCTGGAACAACAAGCTGTGCTATCAGTGACTGATGAGATCTGATTACACCGTCAAAGTTGCATCAAACGTATTGAACTATCCAAGCAATTGCCTCCCATCGAAAATGTTCTTTTGACTCACAGCTGGTGCTAATGTGTGCACCACAAACAAAGTTGTTGGGGCCACCCTTTCACATTGTGGGTAAATGTGTGAAGTGTGATGTCGAATGTCAATTCCTTTGCAGCTGCTGCATTTTTAATTTCAACTTTGATGCAAACTTTGTTACCTTATTCACCTGCACTCTTTAGCCGCGTACTAGTATCCCCATCTACAACATTGGTGGTACCTGTGCAACCTTTCCCTCCTGCATCTCCTACATCTTCAACAGAGAAGAATACTTGGTAACACAGTAATACCACCTCGCTTGGTGTCTGTCTTTGATGCTGCAGGTGCAGAAGTCTCACCTTTTCAAATGTCAGAATGAAACCAACCCAGTAAGCTGTGAAAAAAGAGATTAGTTGCTGGACCTTGTGTATCCATCCCATAGCCTGCTTTTTACTTTTAATCCTTTTGAATGTTTTGGGGTTTTTGCACCATGCTACATAGTTGAATTAGGCTCAAAGATTTTGCCTAGTCTGATCATTTATCAATATGCACAGAATCATGCAAACATATGCACTGGAATTGTTGCTCTAGCTATTGGAAGGTGTCATGTGCTTTGCATTTTTCTTGCTTGAACCCATAATTGCACTCATTTATTCAGATGCATTTTTTGTTCATCATAAAATATCCTTTATATAACTTAATGCTTTGAAACAGGTGGAAAGTGCATCAACCGCTCTTCTTTAATGTATTCATATAGTGTGATTCATAAAACACAGTAGATTTTGGAAAATGTGCGGCAGGGATCCATATATTATTTTTCTGCCCCTTACATCACAAATCAGGAAATTGAGCTTTTCCATAATAATACATTTGATTGTACAGCAGCTCAATACAAGGGCATGTTAGTGGAGAGAGAGCATCTTCAGATTCCTGCGGATCAAGGGTGCAGACACTTTGCTGAAGGTCAAGCACCAATGCCGTTGGTATTATCTGTCTGGTTATTAGCCTAAACTCGACAACATACATACGGACAGACACTATCCTCGCTTTATGCATATAGGGTACTTTTACAACAATTGGTAGCATGGGTGTGATTCCTCCTATTTACTGGCTTGTAAAACTGTACAAGTGGATGATTCATTTTTGTGTATTGTTCTCAGAATGTATGGCATGCTGCTCTGTAGATTGATAGCTAATGTCAGCCGCAGCCGCTGCAGGTAAGAGCGGTGGGGCCAGGTGAGGGGGGATTTCGAGAGACGACCACGAGGGAAAATTAAATAAATAATTCATTTTCCCTCGTGGTCGTCTCTCGAAATCCCCCCTCACCTGACCCCACCACCCTACCGCTCTTACCTGCAGCGGCGGCGACTGGCTATCGTTATATAGCTTTTCTATGATTTTGCCAAGACACTGGATCATCTGCCATATAGCGGACATGAGACAAATCTTATCAAAACTCACGCAGGGGTCTCCAATCTTTGCTGTACTGAGAGCTACTTATGTTCAATAAAACCCATTGAGAGCTACTAATACTATTAGTGTTGTGTAATTTCAATTTTGTTATATGCATATTAATTAAACCAAGCAAAAGCTTTCTAATTTAATAAGCCGGACTGCACACAGGTGAGCTAATCAGGGGTTGCTGAAGAGCTACAGTAGCTCACGAGCTACTGGTTGGAGACCTTAGAAATCAGCCAATTACGCTGTCAGACTTCTGGGTCAGCACAACTCTTGTCTATCGATTCTCTTTCATCTTTCCTCAACTTTCGACATGGTCCACCAAAGAAATCTTTTGACGGAGTAATCCGTCCACCGAAATCCAAATCAGGCCCTGAGTTACTAAAGTGCATACACGAGCTTGGATCATTGACATAAAATCGACGACAACAATATCGACCTACCAGAATATCGTGTCAAGAATATCGATGTCCAGACTATCGACATCCTATGTACAACATGGTAAGTACAAAAATAAAGAAAAAAAAATATTGTTGTTTAAAATATCGAAATTAAATATATCGGTTTTTTTAATGTTAAAAAAATATTGTAAAATTTTAAAAAAATACTATTAACTTAAAAATAAATTGTTTTAATTTATTTGTAAATGTAAAAAATTATAAATATTAAATTTAATTAAAAAAAACATACATATTTACAATTTAATATATATATATATTTACTTTAAAATAATTAATAAATAATATTTTTTTTAATTATAACATATGAGATATATATCAAAAAATACAATTAAATATATATACACAAACACCTGTAACAAAAGTATTATAAATAAAAAAAATTATATTATACATTTAATATATAAAATATTAATTACATTTTAAATAATAATTTAATACAAAAGTAGGGAAAGTGTTGGATAGCGGAGGGGTAAAAATTACTATTCCCACTCCAGTGAGTGCAACAGTAGGGAAAGTGTTGGATAACGGGGAGGTAAAAATTACTATTCCCACTCCAACAAGTGTAACAGTAGGGAAAGTGTTGGATAGCGCAGGGGTTAAAATTACTTTTCCCACTCCAGTAAGTGCAACAGTAGGGAAAGTGTTGGATAGCGGGAGGGTAAAAATTACTATTCCCACTCCAGTGAGTGCAACAGTAGGGAAAGTGTTGGATAGCGAGTGGGTAAAAATTACTATTCCCACTCCAGCAAAGCGCAACAGTAGGGAAAGTGTTGGATAGCGGGTGGGTAAAAATTACTATTCCCACTCCAGTGAGTGCAACAGTAGGGAAAGTGTTGGATAGCGGGGAGGTAAAAATTAATATTCCCACTCCAACAACTGTAACAGTAGTGAAAGTGTTGGATAGCGGAGGGGTAAAAATTACTATTCCCACTCCAGTGAGTCCTACAGTAGGGAAAGTGTTGGATAGTGGGAGGATAAAATTTACTATTCCCACTCCAGGGAGTGCAACAGTAGGGAAAGTGTTGGATGGCGGGTGGGTAAAATTTACTATTCCAACTCCAGCGAGTGCAACAGTAGGGAAAGTGTTGGATAGCGGAGGGGAATAATTAACTATTCCCACTCCAGCAAATGCAACAGTAGGGAAAATGTTGGATAGCGGAGGGGAATAATTTAGTATTCCCACTCCAGCAAAATAATTAACATTAATTAACAAATAATTAATTATTCAAATAATTAATTATTAATTATTCAAAAATAATTTACCTCCCACCATATTCCCCTATAAACGACACCACCAATATTGTAAAACATTACAAAATTAACATAATTAATTGACAATTAATTAATTAACTAATAACAATTAACAAGCAAATTAAAAACAATCACTAATACATTATTTCACACAATTAACACTATAAAATAACTTTCTTTAAATAAATATTATAGAAAAAAATAATAAAACTTTTATTAAAATTAAATTACTTCCACCCTACTCCCCTATCAACGCACAACACACTCTTAAAAAAGACACAGTTAACATAATTTTTAACTAATTAATAATTATTAATATCCAAATAATAAATATTTAATAATAAATTAATAACCACATTTAACAATATAAATATTAATTAATAAAAAACATAAATTATTTAATTATAATTAAATTACTTCCACCCCACTCCCTATAAACCCACAACCCACTCCTAAAAAATGAGACAATTAACATATTAAACAATTAATTAATAATTATTAATAATCAATTAATAAATAATTAATAATCATTAATAAACATTATTAATTAATTAATAATAATTAAATTACTTCCCACCCTATTCCCCTATAAACCCACAACCCGCTACAGAACTAAAACGCAAAATTTTATTAAAAAATATTTAATAACATAAAAATGATTAATACATTTATTAGAATTAAATTACTTCCCACCCTATTCCCCTATAAACCCACAACCCGCTACGGAACTAAAACACAAAGGGGCCGATTCCGATTCGGGCCGGAAATCTCTCCGACGGAGCCGGACCCGGAGAGATTTCCGACCGAATCAGACCCTAGCAGTCCGACCGAACGAGTACGATGCGCACGCATGCTATCGGACTCGATTCGGTCGGACTCCCATTGAAGTCAATGGGAGCCGGTCGTACAACGCGTACGCGGGCTCCCATTGACTCAATGGGTGCGAGGCGAACAAGGGCGCCCCCTACAGCGGGTACGCGTTGAACGGGTCGTGCCGTACATGCACAGGTAGGGGGGACCCATGGGTCCCCACTGTGTGCGACTCGCGCGGCTAGGCGTACAGGGGGGTCCGACACGGACCCCCAAAGTGCGGCTCCGACTGCTCTTTTGAGCCGGACGGCACGAGTCGGTTGGACTGCTCGAGGCGCGCATCGTACTTACCCGGCCGGGGAACGTCTCCATTGCGCGGTGCGAGTCGTGTCCGTGCGAGTCGGTCGGAACGGTCGGCTTTCGCGAACGAGTCGGTCGGTGCGGTTGGGTCTCGCGAACGAGTCGGTCGGAGATTTCGCATCGTACTCGCTCGCCCGGATGCACGTATGAATCGGTCGGGAAACAGGGCTCCGAATCGGATCCGGTAAAGCCGAATCCGATTCGGAGCCCTACCGGCCAAGATCGGAATCGGCCCCAAAATGTTGAAAAAAGAAAATTAATAACTTATAAAAATTTAACACATTTATTAAAATACAAAAGCAATAGTTACACAAAAATATAGAACACATACATTTAAATTAAATACTAACATACACAACACTAACTAAAAAACAATATTTTTAACATCGATATTTTAAAAAACGATATTACTTACCTTCAACTCGATATTCTTGTAGACGATATTCTGACTGTCGATATTCTGGCATGACGATATTTCAACATCGATATTCAGGTAGGTCGATAATTGAAACTCAATATTTTGTCTGTTTACCCACGAGCTTATACAAATAATTTCAGAGCAATTAATAAGACAGGAGCAAAGCCATGTTTGGCTAGCCTCACCGTAGTTTGAAAAGGGGCTTATATAACTTCCGCCATTGAGATCCTAAAGTGTATGTGCATAATTTTTAAACAATTTCAGGATTGTGAAAACTTTATATTAAACGATTTTTAGGATAAAAACAACATCCCATTTTGGCTGGCTCCCCAGTATATGAAATCTTAACATATCTGCCCAAAAATATAGATGTTTCAAGGTCATACAAACAAAGGAGGAACCAGTAGCATACAAATGAACAAATATACATTTAAAGAAAATGCCTATTTAAACCAACTTTGGGCAAAAATTATCACCAAAATTAATCACATAAAAACTCTCACACAAATTTTTTAAAAGGACCATTAAACGAAAGGGGCAAAACAACAAAAAAGAGTGATCTTTTGCCCCGTTACCTACTTTCTAATAGTTTTTTACGCTTTTCAATTATCATAAAACATTTAACAAACTTGCATGTAAGTTGAACATTTGCAAAATCCATATTTTCTTAAGGCCTGCCTAAACATGCATATGTGTCGATAATTAAACAATGGTTATAGCAGGTGAACTCTCTTATCTTTGAATTCTGGGCGCATGCGTACAATATGCTTGACTGACCTATAGTGATACGCACAGGAAGATCATGGTTTGGCACACAAAGAACATGATTTAGCTGAAAGTGGAAGTTCCCATGGAGGTACACAGTCTTTTGAGGACAAAGAGCCAAATTTGTAGAGCAAAAATCTCTTTTTTAATTACAGTAAAAGAGATTGGTAGAGGTATTGCAGGGGGCGTAATACTTTGTAAGAATTTAACACAAACCGAGCATGTGAACAATGAGCTGAAGGCATTTTTGTCTTCAAGAAACAATGCTTTTTTTGCTAAGTAATTAGCAGTTGTTTTAAAAATTGCTAGTTAGTGGCCCTGGAGCTCAAATTGGTTTATTGATTCTGTGAGAAGCTGCATCCACTGATTGACCTTGGCCTGGGAACTACTTGAAATTTCCTTCCAGATATAGTGACTTATTGTATTTTGAGTAGATGATTTTATTTTGTGCGTTAATTTGATTAAGAACAATTTCCTCGCCATAAGTAAATTACGAAGGCCGAATTGCCACCTAATCTGGCGCTGTGCAGAATGTGATAGAAGAGAGAAAAATTTGCTATAAGCATTTGCTACCAGTGTATTAAGACGGATTACTAGCCCAATTGGGAACAAATGTAAGACCATAGGTTAGTAAGGGCTCCAGCTTACCTTGAATGACTTTCAACATAGGCTTGAATGACAGGCCCTGCAGATTGGCATATGATTTCTTTTAAAGCAGAAGTCAATGCTATTGCTTTTGAGTCGAAGGAAGCTTTATGAGCATTAAATGAGCTCCGGCTATCAAAGACGATGCCTCAATATTTATATGAGCTAACCTAATCCACTTTTCATTTCAGTCATTTCATAAAGCATGGCTTGGCACTGTGCCTTCCTAAACTCAGAGTCAATAGGTACAGTCATCATATGCTAACAATGGCACCATTTATTCATATAAAGCCATGAGATGCTATGTGCAGTCTCAGATACTTCGGTGTTAAGATCTTTGGCCAAGTGTAACAGCACAGTTACTGTGGATGTTAACAGCCTCATGTGCCAGGAATAGTCTAATATGCCCAAGGTGAATCATTGTTTACCAGGTAGTTTTTGTGAGAAGTTGGCCTGGCATATGCTGTCCACTAATTATAGTGGGCACCTTGCACCAGTCCAAACAACCCCTTATTGGAGATAGGTTAAAGACAACCTTTATTGAAAGCTATCCTAGTGGTAGCTATGCAGAGCAGCCTTTAGGCTAAGTCTTGAAGGAATGTAAAGCAGCTTGTTTTACCAGTCTATAATCTCTTGAGTGACCAAATGAAAGAGGACCACACCAGGTATATATTCAAAATATATGTATTTATTGCTAAACACACCCCTCTAGTCTCTTTATGAGGCTAGAGTTCGAAATACATAAGTTATAAGTTAGTTATCTACAGTAATAGCACAAATACACGTTTGAGCCCTAGGGGCGTACCAAACCATATACCAATAAAGTGGTATAAGAACCACGACTGAGCTAGACACAGGGCCTAGAGCCTGTAGAAGTGCTTGGACCACAAGGAACCACCCAAGGTAGTGACACAGGGGACCCACGGGGACGCGTGCAGTGTATGAACACAGCCGCGAATCGCCGTTAACTTCTATGGGGAAAGTCGCGGTTTGAATTTAAAAGAAAAGGGACACTTAGAGGAGGACTTGGAGCAAACCCTTTGAGAACTAGGCTGTTCTAGTGTCAATACCCACGGGAGCACCGGAGTACTCAAGTTACCTCACCCAGGGAGCCGGGTGCATAGGTGTCTTTCGGGGTCGGGTTTCGTCATCGCTTTCAGTGGCGATCTGCTGCAAAGTGCTGCTGGCGGCCAAGTCGAAAGTGTTCGGGTGGATCCAAGGTGGATCGAAGATCTGAAGAACCTGAAAGCAGAGGGGACAGAGTCTGGGTCACTAGCCAGTGACCAGGAAGGCGATGAGCAGATGCCCACCGATGTCGAGTGCTTCAGGTAGGTTGATGGTCATCTTGACTCTTCAGCCACGAGGTCCAGGAGGCGTCGACGACGACCAGGAGCTGGATTCGAGCTGCCCCACGACGTCTGTCGATTGCAGGGGTGTCGGCGACCGTATTGGACCCAACAAGCCTTGGCAACGGCAAGTCTTGTGGAAATGGAAGAAGGACGATGGTGCAGACCAGCAAGGTCTGTGGGACTCACCCAGCGAGGGTAAGTCAGGGCACGCCTGGAGCAACGAGGGAGCCCAAGTAGAAGAAGATTGGCCTTCGGGCGGGCCTACTAGCCAACGGACTAGCAACCGCGAAGGAGCCTCGAGTCGACGCACGTGGAGCTGGCTCACAGGACACTTGTGGAGTGGAGGCCAGTGATCTTCGGTGCAGTTGGTGCTGGAGGCTGGGGCTACTTGGAGCCCAAAGCACAACTTCGTGGGAGACCCAGAAGAGGATGCACTTGCAAATGCGATCAGTGTCCAGGGGTCACGGTTCCACATTACCCACGACAGCTACGGGCCTCAGCTTTGCTGGGGACTCAGGGCAACCTCGGGGAAGTCTGGAAATCCACCTCTGGTGATGCAAAGACTTCCGCGTCCGGCAGGAGCTTCAGCGATGCAGACCGGACAATTGCTTCTTTGGTGCCTGCCAAGCAGGGGAGTCACTCCTTGACCCCAAGGGAGATTCTTCAGTCCACTAATCTTGAAGTAGAGCGTCGAAGGTCCAGGATTCTGTGTCAGAGTTTCGTCCAGGTTAATCTGAAGTCCTAAGGACTGGGGTCCCATACTTATACTAAGGTAGGGGGTTGGACATACTCT
Source organism: Calotriton arnoldi (assembly GCA_963921515.1). Taxonomy (NCBI): domain Eukaryota; kingdom Metazoa; phylum Chordata; class Amphibia; order Caudata; family Salamandridae; genus Calotriton; species Calotriton arnoldi. The sequence goes on from CAWUFW010013173.1 coordinate 391,793, forward strand.
GTGGACCCACCTATGGGAGGGTCAGGGCAAAGGGGTGGTTACACCCCTTTCCCTTTGTCCAGTTTTGCGCCAGAGCAGGGGCTGGAAGCCCCTGAGCCGGTTTGAACTGGGGTATGCACAGGGACACCAAATGTGCCCCCAGTGCAGGACTTCAAAGCACCCGAGTGCTCCCGCCCAGCCCCAATACACACTATCTTGTCTGGGGAGGTGGTCACACCTCCCTGGGACAGAAACCTATTGTCCAGGCCTCCCCTGCCGGAGTTTCGGTCAGCAGCAGGAGGCCAGACTCGTGTCTGTGGCAGCGGCATCCATTTTGTGATGCCAGGGCTTGGAAAGTCAGTACCGGGTATACCGGTGTGTACATGTCTCTCCCTCTAGAAGGGTGGAATGCTACCCCGCCGCCAGAACTGGCGGGGGGTAGTATTCCAAGATGTTTGACACCAAACACGACATGTTTCCGTGCAGCCATCCCAAAGTTAGCATTTAACTTCGAGGTTATAATGCGCTTAAGAGTATATGGTCAGTCTGCACTACAAACAGCATCAGAGAAGGGTCTCCGAACGCTGCAGAGGGGCCCTGCTCATGCAGGGGCACCCTCTCACATAGGAACCATGCACTCTGCCTTCAGGATTGATAAGGCCTGCCATAGGAGTGACTTATAGGTTTATATGTGTGTATGTATATAGTGATATAGGTAGCCTATATCACAGTAAGGAGTGCATGCACCACCTTACCCAGGCTGCAGTAGCAGACCTGTGGTGTCAGTTTGGATGGCCTTCCAGGGGTGGCACAATACATGCTGTAGCCCCTGGCAGGCCTCTGAGGTACCTATGCCCTGGGTACATAGTATACCATATACTAGGGACTTATAAGGGCACTCCAGATTCCAATCAGAGATGTGCCTAAGGCACATGGAAACCATTTTAGAGAGGAAGCAGCTAGGCTGGGGTTCTGATTAGCAGGGCCCCAGCCAGACTAAGGTCGAAAAACAGTGAAACATCAGCAAAAAGTGGGGGTACCCATGTGAAGCAGATCCTACTCTCCTACACCCTTGAAGCCTGAGATATACGATTTTTAAAGATTTGAGCGACGTTCAGCATGCCATGCATGCTGTGCCATTGAATGTGAATGAAACTGAAAGCAGGTGAAGCCAACAAGCTCTGGCTGCTTTCATTGTGATTGGTGCCTGGGGGCACAGCTCAACCCCAGAGCATGAATCTCCACCGAAGAGGTACCATTGGGTTTCCAAGTCCATGGCTGCAACAGTGGGGCCAAGGGTCGCCCTTACATCCCTGGGCATTTCTGAAGTCTAGGAAACAAGAAGAATCCAAGGTGGTTTGGCTTGCATGGATTCAAACAGGTTTTCTTGACCAGAATTCCCTATGAGTGTAATAACTATGCTTAACCCCAAGTTTCTCTCACTTGCCAAGGCCGGGCCTGGGATTCCTGCCAGCTTTATCACTCTGGATTCTGCCAGGTGTCTAGTTGTTAGATATATGTGGCGTTTTTGGCTTTCACTGGGTGTTTGCAGAACCCAGGCCCACATACCAGATTTACCGACATCTCAAGAATCGATGCACTTTTAAAGCAAAATCCCCGATGTTTCACCTGTATGTTTCACCTGTATGTTTCTGGGCTGTTCCTGGCCTGGGTGAAGGGCCCAACCACACAAGTGATAGTATTTGCGTTATTTCGCACAGATTCTGGAACATTCCCTCACTGAAATGTGAGAAAATTCTATGATTTTATCCAAAGTTTGACAATTGCAGGACATTCTGGATAAGAAAAAGTGGTGGGATTTGGGCAAGTTGCACTACCTTGGACTCCTCAAGTTGTCTAGTTTTCCTAAATTTCTGGGGTTGGTAGTTTCTCTGCATGTCAAGGCATGATCTTTGATATCTTTTTTGGCAGATTCGATAGCGACGAATGAAAGGTTAAATTCTCTTCAATCAGATCTAAAAAGGCGACGCCAGAGCTTAAGTATTTGTAGACTTGAGAACATCTATATTTCTGAGATTGAAAATTATAGTATAAAGCCAATATGAGTATAATGCACATATCTATCAATGAAAGCAGAGAGCAATTTAATGTATGATTTACTGGAAGGTGCCTTTGATAAACATAAACATTATGGAGTTTCTAAATAATGTATGTTTATTTCTTTATCAGGTGACTGGAAATGCAGCTTTGACTATCTCATGACGGAACTGAAGTAAAGCTTGAATACCACTTCATCAACCTGTACAGTAAAACGCATAAGTGCAATGCAACAAGAGCCTTGGCCATTTAATACCTATGTCTTAAGATTTACCAAACACCTGAGATGGAATGAAAGTGAATACCTTATATCTTCAAACTTCTCTGCAAGGATATTCCTATACTGGTCTCTGATAGTCATAGTCCTTTTTCCACAGCTAACGCATTCTATTCCATACAGAGTTGGCGTAGTAGGTCCATGGTCTTGTGACCCCTTGTTTTCCAAAGCCCTACCCGGTGCTGCTGCCAAGCTAGCCATTGAGCGCATCAACAGGGACTTATCCTTAGACATCGGGATCCCCTTCAACTATGTGATACTTGACGAAGATTGCCAAACTTCCAAAGCTCTTTCAAGTTTTCTGTCCTATTCTGGGGTGGCATCAGCATTCATCGGTCCTTCCAACCCTGGATACTGCGATGCTGCCACCCTCCTAGGCAAAAACTGGAACAAAGCTGTATTCTCCTGGGCGTGTATCAACTATGAATTAGACAACGTGAAAAGCTATCCTACGTTTGCAAGGACTCTTCCGTCACCAACCAGGGTCCTTTTCAATGTAATGAAGTACTTCCAGTGGGCACACGTCGGTATTATTTCATCTAATGAGGACCTCTGGAAAGACACTGGAAATAAGGTTGCAAATGCCCTTCGGAACAAGGGTCTGCCAGTGGGCATTGTTACTTCTGTGGGTGAAGATACGAGGAATATCAGAGAAGCCCTGGAAAAAGTCCGTCAGGTGGACAGTCTTCGCAGTGAGTAATGATTTCCAGTTTACAGCCTAGAACTAAGTGAAAGTGGTTTGATTAAGAATGGAATGGATATTACTGTAGCATTTAGCATACTGAGTACAGAATATGTCTTATTCAGAGAAAGAACTTTTCAGAACAATTGTTTGTGAATTTGTGGAGCCCAGATTGTGACTACCACAGAAGCACACCCACCAGCCTACTTTTTTGTCCTCTATTGCCCTAGAGTGGGGGAGCTGTGCACTGGGGGAATTTGTTTGATTATTCGTAAATGAACTATGTTTGGTTCAAAGACCACCTAATTATTCATAGAGTATAATACCAGCCAACACATCCTTTGTATAAGGTATAGCATTTGCATAATACTATTGTTGTATCTAGCAGGATAATGATGTCCTGTACTGTTGTCAATGCATGCAGTTAACTCATCTATTCTCTGTCACCGGCTCAGAATTATTTCAACAGACCCAACCTATGCTAGCATTCAGGATAGCGATTTGCCACATTTTATTCCCAGAGGATTCTTAGAACTCTTCTATTAGAAAAATAGGATGTGTGCTCTCTATAGGAAGAGAGCCTCTTCCAATCAGAAAACAAATACCTGTGTCTTATACCTCAGGTCCAACAGTGATTGTTGGCAATGAGGGGCAGCATTTTACTACTGGATGGTTTATAACAAGTATCACAACTAGCTCTTGCCAGTGCTACTGCAAGGTAGTGTGACAGCTTGGATTGATCATAATACCTGGTAGACACCTGTGTTGCTTGTCTATCCTCCACTCTCTGGGGACATGCTGGAGGTACTTATGTGTCTTACATATGCTGTCGGGGGGTTGATTAGGAATGTGCCATTTTTCACACCAGGATGCTGCTTGATTTTGGATGCTGCATGACTGCATGACTCCCAATGGGCAATCAGCCATAGGTAGACTGCACAAATACCACAGCAACCAAGAAGACCAATTGACGCGAGCAGCGCCAGAAAATACAGGCAGTAGAATGAGCCCTTAACTCCTTGACAGACACCAGCAGGGAAAAGAGCATTCTCCATCTTGATAGGAGGGCCATCGACAGGCACCAAAGATGTACTCTGAAGAATGCCATTACAAATCTTGCTGGGTCCAATCTGACCATCAGCCACCAGCTTGCTTGAAATTAGAAATGCATTCACCAGCTACACAACACTGTTGGAATGACAGTGGCAAACAGACAACCTTGCCTCTTGGGAGGGACAGCAGCAGCACAATACAACAGAGCCATCTTCCAGCTCACCATTTTTAGGATGAGAGCAATCCTCATCTGGGTTGGTTTGGCATTCAACAAGCATGTCTGGACTACCGGTGACACAACCCTCTGTAGCTAAGAGGGAAACATGTTCTCAAATAATATGTATGGCAATTGGTAACAGGAAGTGAGGTACGAGAAGGGATAGGTTTATGGTTCACTTTTGGTCACGGAGTTAGGTTGGAGAAGGGGTATGTTCATGAGATTGTGTGTGTTAAGGAGTATGTGTGCTACTTTAGGTGAATGCATGTGTGCTAACATTAAAAAAAGTTCAAAGCAGCATCATCTCTTGCTAAAATTGCTTGTCTAAAGGTATGCCTTCATCATCAACACTGCCGTCTCGTAGGACTTTCTTCCCATTATAGGCACATTAAATTGGATAGAAATATTGTGTAGGATGCAACAGAGGACTACAAAACAGCGTACATTTGCAGCAGCAGGCCAAAGGCATGTTCATTGGTGTTCCTGGTCTGTTTATGCGCATTGTTCACATTTCCTCTTGTTAATGGATCACGTATTGGGATATAAAGGGTATCCTGGGCAGATCTTAGTGTCTAAAAATATGTGTTTTCGGTGAGCTTGTATCATGACAACATATGTGCAGACAACAATCTGTGTTGTAAAAAGCCTTGATGAGTGTATGCCATGATAAGGTTACATGATTGCAATCTGTTGGTAAACCCTTATATATTTAAGGTCATCATGATCATTTTCCAGACCTTGCTGAAGTGTTTGTCAGGTTTGCAAAGTGTATGTGTCTCTGTAAAGTCTGACTTTAATGACAAAAAGCCCTTCTTCTGGACAAAGTATGATTGTATGATGTTTGGGTTCCTGCTGTTGTGGAGGAACCTTGAGTCATATGTAGAACAAGGGAATCGAGCACACACAAGTGAATGTTAGATTTGTATTGCATATCATCTGGAGATTTATGGAACAAGATATTTTCCTATTTTTCCACATCTCCTCTTTGTCCTTGGGGTAGCACAGATTGATGTGCGTGCAGTCGGGAGGACCAACATCATTTGGGAAATTGGCAATGACATGAAGACAGGCTTTAAAGGGCATTGACAGTATGTTGATCTGGTTGAAATGCTTTGTAGCATTCCACTTATCTCAATAGGGCTTCCATAACATGCTGTGTGATTTGGGAAAGGTTTGGTTGGGAGATGGCATGTGCCAGTGCAACTGCAACTTCATGACAGCAGCTGTCCATCCCATAGAAATGTAGCTCTGATAACAACTTCACCAGAGAGGCTATCACTGTCTGTGACCATATGTTAGATGTTCCTATGAAGGACAGTATGAATATGATGCTACCCATTTCAAATATCTTTTCTATGAGAACCTGCAACCTTCAATCACCAAGACTGTCGATGACTTTGCCCATTGGTCACGTCTCCAGTAGTGCTCATTTTCAAAAGGATTGTGATGTCCCAATTTGACTATCTTTAAAGCATGCTTCCATTACTAATGGGAAGGAATCTTCTTTGACATACCCATCATGCTTTTAAATGCTTATATAGCTACATCATACAAGTTAACTTGAGATCCTGCCTTCAAGTACATTAATTGCAACAAGACAAACTATCTGATGGAGTCTTATTACGTAATGCACCAACTGTAGCAACTGGTATATTTGACGCTGCAGTCAAAGTCCATCCCGGCCTTGGCCAGGATAGAGCATAAGACACTACAAAACCCTCATGGGCTAGGATTGTCGTATGGCACCATACCTCCTGCAATCCTATTGACAAGCCCAGTCATACATGCCATGCCTTCAGCCTGCAAATAGATCCTTTGTTACATGTCAGCCCCTTTGTGGAACAGTGATGGTCTCCAGACTTGCGAACGTAAAATTCACAGAAAAACAGAGTTGGAGTTGGATATAGATAGATTAGGAGACATGCTGGGAGAGGGCTTATCATATCTTTTGTAACCTCCATGTGTATTATCTGAATTACAGTCATATATAGAGATACAATCATATGCCACCTTGCCTGAACTACTGCCTGGGGATGGCTCCTATACAACCACACAGGTTCCTAATATTGAAATACATCCAAACATAGGACCACTGTAAGAGAGTGATACCTGCCTGGGGCGTATAATGTTACTACCCAGCAGAACTGTGCCGGTTCTGTCAATATAATGTGCCCCACTACTGTGCAATAGAAATATCGTCCCCACAAATCCATCTGAAGATGTCAAAGCTCAAACGTAACTATTTCAAGATACTCGAGAACTAGTAATGGGATCCTTCAAAACTTTTTTCATGCTCGCCGTCATTGAGACAATACATGGTGTAGATCGGATGGACCTGATTGCATAATGCTTTTTTAGTGTGAATGCTTCCATTCCTAGTCTCATACTGGTCTGTGACCTGGAGCACTATGTGCGACATTAATGTCTACACATTTCAACCCTTAGCTAGCCTTGCAATACTGCACAACACCTCTGATATACCATCTCACATTAACCAGATGGAGCTCCACCTCTTTGTCAGTGGCCTAGGTTTGCATACTTAGACACTGGTATCACTCAATATACCGACACATAAGGATAGACTCTTGGAACTTGTCCGTTTAGCTATCTAAGAAAGAATTATTTACAGAAGACCAGATCTACTTGTTTGTCCGACTCTTGTCCCCATTTCCAAATGTTACTGCAGAATCCATTGCTCTCTGATCTGTCCCTGATACATGTTGCCACCATATGGTGCTATGCTGAATGCTAAAAATGATTTAACATCGGACATGAACGTCCACATCACAATTAGGGCACAGAGAACTAGAGCTCTATACTGTTATGTTCGCTCACTACTGTGAGAAATGAGTTTGTTGGTTGAGAGGGGTCAAACCCTACTTATGCAACAGCCACAATCCTTGTCAGGGTGAATCACAAAAAGTCACTAAATTAACCTGTGTCAAGTAGCTTGGCACAAAAGTAATAAAGCTTAACTTAGAGGCAATGTGTAAAGTATTTATGCAGCACTTAAACAGTAATAAAGTGACAACACAAGAACAATCTCACACTACTATAGAAAAATAGAGTACATTTTAATAAATTAGTTGACACCAAAACGACAAAAATCAAATCAGTAGAATGAAAGTTATGAATTTTTAAAGTTTAAAGTGTATAATAGTGTCAAAAAGATCAGCGCGCCAACCGCAGACATCTAGTGACACGAGACCGGGACAAAGTTGAAAGTTATGGCCGATTGCAATGGACCACAGTTTCGATACATGAAGTGAATTGGGCCCGGTCTCCACTTACCTTCGGACTTGAAAATTTTTTCAGGAAAATACCTGAGTAGGTAAAGTGCAGCGGGGCAGGCAGCTGGTAGTGTCTAAGGATGAGGCATTGTCGTCGGGAAATCGATGGACCAAGTAGCAGTGAATATTTCTACATTCGGACCTAGTCTCTGTTATGGAAGCCTGAAATCTCCAGCGGGAGGAAACTGCAGGCTTTAGCTGATAAAGGCTCCACAAGGCTGGATACCCCTCTGTGAGGAGATGCTGAATAGGATTTGCTGCTGCGGAGATGAAGGTAACGGGAGCTGCCGCGAAGTCAGGCCGCGAGCGGGTAGGTCTCAGTCTCCTCTTGGTTCTAAGAGCAGTTTCTGGCAGAAAATTTTCTAAGCCCCAAGTTTTGGATTTGGGCTATCTGGGCACCTTTACCACCACTTCCAAGGGTCCCCCACGTGGAGGGTGAGGACTCACTCAGGCTAGGTCCAGGTGCGGGTACAAGGTGGTTGAAACCTACTCTGTCCCTGAGGCTCTGATCAGGAGACCAGCCAACTAGCACTTGGAGTCACCCTGGAAGTCTTGGGTTCAAGCTGCAAATCAGATCTCGAGCAGCAGGGAAGTCCTTTGCAGGCGCGTGGCAGGCTTCAGCCTGCAGAATAGTCCTGTTGGTGCAGCAGGGCAATCCTCTGAAGTGCGCAGTAGGCCAAAGGCAGCAGGGCAGTTCTCTGAGACTCCTTCCGCAGGTTAAGAAGTGAACTGAAGTGTGGGTCTGAGGGTCCTATTTTTATACCTGATGCCAACTTTGAAGTGGAAGAAATGTCTGCAGTTTTTCCCCACAGAAGTGTCTGGAATTTCAATCCTGCCTGTCCTCATCTCAGGCTGTCTGTAGGCACTATGAGCTAATGTGTAGTTCTTTGTGTGTGAGCTCAGGCAGAGTCTTTGAAGTGCAAGTGGGACTGCTGTGCTAAGCTCCAGCCCCCATCCTGCTTGGATGGCCTATCGTGACAACACCCAGTCCCTCTATTGTGTGGCTGTCTTGGAGAAATACACAAAGACCAACTGTCAACTACATCTAGTCTTGTGACCCAGGAATCAGGCTCCAGGCACCAAATGGTTGGGACAAGAAAATGCCAACTTTCTAAATTCATTAATTTCATTAATAGAACAGAAAGGAAAAAGATATATAGCAAACATATTTTTTAATCTCTATACATGTTTTTATTTTGACGCAATAGATTCAGTGAGTGGTGTTTCAGAGAGAAGAGTGATAAATCAACCCCAAGTGAAGTGACCATAACCAAACATATAAATTTGTATGTGACATTGAAGGGACTTAAAATTGTAAAACGGTTATAGGTGTATACAAGGATGTCTGGGTATTTTATTTCTTTAAACCATGAAAGATCAGCCAGACTGTTCTCTGATGCTTTCTTTATAAGACTATCCCTAGGTGTTGTCGACGACGTTTCGACCCTACTTGAAATGAGAGGGTCTCATCAGAACAGGTATACCCTGGGGACTATAAACTGCGCCGTGTTAAAGCTATCTTTAAGGAATAGTATCATTGATTGAATTTACCTAAGGGGAAGAAGGACACTGTTGTTGTGAAATTAATTACTTACAGTGGACTGTTACTGTATTATTTGGTGTGAATTTATTGATACAGAAACTCACCATACAATTAATGTCTTCCGGGCGTGAGCCATTCCATTAGTGTTGGTCACCTGAGGATATACAATATGGCCACGACGGAAGAACCGGACTTCTCTATAGGACGTTAATGCCTGAAAAGAGCAAGTGAGCATGGTTGCTAAAATTGCCCATGTGGACATATTTATACATATCTGCACTGTAGTGCAGAGATTTTTCACAATTAGAAACTCACCGTCGGTACTTAGTTTGCCGATCTGCTGGCTGGAAAGGATATGCTTGGCGCATGGAGGGATCTACCCTGTTTGCACTCCACGATCGGGTAGCAATGATTTCTGGGTTCCAGAGTCGAGCTACGCATATTACTGATGTTCGGACTTGACGTGCGTCACGCTTGCGTAGTTGTGGCCAAGTCCGAGTGAGCGCTGCTAGACCCGTAACGTACCGGGTTGTTCTGCAATATTAGTGTGCATGTGCCGTGTGGTAAGCTCCACATGCACTAAACCTATTATAAAGGTTGTTCCAATGTTGCGTATTATTCAAAAGGCAATTTATTCGGCACCAGTAGATTTGCAACATAACAGCTATTCGCCCAAATTAAATGCTTAATCGTGAAAAGTGTCATTTTTAGGATTGTGACTTAAAATCCAACTTTACCATTAAAGAGTCTTAAATTACAATTTCTTAGACACCAAATATGATATTTATACCTGCTCCCAAACAAAAGTTATCACTTATTAAATGTAATAAGATAACTCAATGTTATCCTATGGGAGGGGTAGGCTTCACAGAGGTAAAACACGAATTTGTGAGTTTTTCACTATCAGACATGTAAAACTTAAACGTACATGTCCAACTCTTTAAATACAATGCAGCCTGCCCTATGGGCTGTTTAGGATCTACCTTAGCGGTGACTCAATATGTAAAAAAGGGAGTTTTAGGTCTGGCAAGGGGTTTATCTTGCCGAGTCGAACTGGTAGTTTAAGACTGCTCCCAGGTTGCAGTGGCAGGCCTGGGACTTGTTTTATGGGGCTGCTTAAGTAAGTGGCACAATAAGCGCATTTAATTTACCAGCCCTGGGTATATGGTATATCACTTTGCTAGGGAATTATAAGTAAATTAAATATGCCAATCAAGTGTAAGTCAATTTTACCATGTTTTAGAAAGTGAGCGCAAGCACTTTAGCACTGGTTAGCACTGGTAAAGTGCAGAGACTCCTTAGGGAAACAAAAATAAATTCAGCAAAACAGGAGGAGGGAAGGCAAAAGGTTTGAGGGAAGACCACCCTAAGGCTGACAGGTCTAACACCTACACTTGGCTCGTATCCATCTGATCTTTGTTTAAGTTATTTACATATGATTTTGAGTGATTGACTTTATATAACTCCTTCTTCTGCTTGGATCTACTTTGTTGTGTGCCAACCAGACTGTTTTTGATTAATCACAGTTCCTCCCTTCCACCTGCTAATTTTAGACAAATTATCCAGACCCTCTGCCTTCTTACCCTTGTAAAACTGCCCCGCCCATGCCATTGCATGTCTCACCCCCCTTTCCACCTCTGCGCCCCAAGCATGGCCATCACAAGGGAAGCGCAGCCGGGCTTATTTGCCTCATAACAGGGCCCCGCACTGCTACTGCAAAATTGATTTATATGTCAAAAAAATCAGTTTTAGCCTGCTTTTGAGGTACATTTTTGGTAAGGATAGTTACCTTAGCTGTCACAACATGTCCACATAAAACAAGAGAAGGGCCTCACACCACATTGTAACATGAGCCTGCCAAAGCTTCGGACAAGCACCTGAGCCCACTAAAGCATCGGACAAGCACCTGAGTCAACCAAAGCATCGGACAAGCACCTGAGCCTGCCAAAGCTTCGGACAAGCACCTGAGCCTGCCAAAGCTTCAGACAAGCACCTGAGCCCACCAAAGCATCGGGCAAGCACCTGAGCCTGCCAAAACTTCGGACAAGCACCTGAGCCCACCAAAGCATCGGACAAGCACCTGAGCCCACCAAAGCATCGGACAAGCCATTGATTTATTATACAGTTAATTAAAACCATAACATACAGACATCACATTGATACTTAGTTAAGACAAGGGTTAAGATTTATTTATTTAAAAAAAAAAGCGTAATAAATACAAACGATACAGAGTGTGTGTCAATTCCAAAGCAGCATTTCAGGTTAATGGCAAGTATGACAAGGTAGGCCATTTGGCGCCAGAATAAAAGTGCGGAGTGCAAAAGACAGTGGCAGAGTGTCCCAGAGTTGCTACAGATGTCAATACCTTGCTTTCGGCAAGGGCTGTTTGTGCAGTGTCAGTATAAGAAAAAAAAGGAAAAAAAAACTCGGAATTACTTCAGCAGCCTCTAAAAATACATTATTAGCCGCTACAAGGTGATCAAATTTAGCCCCCTGGAGCCCATCTCGCGGTCTTTTTCTTTTTCTTGGCGCTGAGCTGTGTGCAGTGCGGTTAGAATAATATTAAAAACTTCCCAGCCCTTGCTAGAACTTGAGCGGAATTATTGCTGAAGCACAAGTCTGATGCTTCCCTGCAGTGCCTAAGAGACTTTGGGCCAGATGCATCAAGGCAAAAACCGGTCGCAAACGGGCAGATTCGCAGAATCTGCCCCTTTGCGACCGGTATTTTTGCATTTGGGATGCATCATCCCAAATGCAAAAATCGCAATTTAAGTAATCGCAAAAATTGCGATTACTTAAATTGCCATTGCATTTAAGGAATCGCAAATTGCGATTCCTTAAATGCATGAAGCAAATTGAAAACTGGACGGTATTTTGCGAAAACTTTGAAAAATGCACTAAGGTGCATTTTTCAAAGTTACATGTTACACACATGCAACATGTGGTCACATGGCAATTTCAGGGGTGAAACAGGGTGTCCTTTTGGCACCCTTGAAATTGGGTGCGCATCTTGCGAGTACCTATTTGGTACTCGCAAATTGCGCATGCAATTTCCATTGATTCCTATGGGCCTCTAGGCCCATAGGAATGAATGAATGGGTAGCAATTCCTTAATTGCGACTCGCAATTAAGTAATGTTTAGGAATCGCAAACTTTTTTGTGATTCCTACATGCATAGGTAATTGCGATTCTTTAAAAATCGCAATTAAAGAATCACAATTGCCTATCTTGATGTATGTGCCCCTTATCCCGCTAAACTGGGAGCAGAAGGCGGTGACCAGGGCCGGACTGGTAAGTCCGGGCACCGGGCAATCCCCCTGTAGGCTGGAGGGGGTGGGGGCCGGTTTTGTGACAGGGGGCCGGTTCTGTTGCTGGGGCCGATTTGGCCGTGTGGAACCGACCCCTGCGTGAGTCAGAGACAGTCATTACATTAAGAACAGCCAGGCCCAGGCCTGAGCATGATTCTAATGCTGGTGCTCCGTCCGTGTCCGTGACGTGAGCAAAGCAGTGGCAGTGAGTGACCCGCCGATTTCAATTCAATTTCATTTAAGCAGCAGGGCAGTCATTATAATTTAATTAAAAACCACCTGAACTGACCATGATGACGTAGGTAGTAGAGTCGTAGACGCGTGCAGCGTGCAGCACGCAGTCAGATGTCTCCGCCTCCGCGCGCCGCGATTTTACAGTTAGTTCAGCCTTAGCTTAGGGTGGGGGCTGCTGCTCATGCGCATTGGGGCTCGTGCTCTGAAAATTGCGCGTGACGCTGAGGCGAGGCAGGCATCTTAGAGGCCCGAGACAGACAGGGACTGGGAAAGAGAGGCACCCAGGATAATTTAATTCCTCTGTCTGCCGTGCCGCCCGCAGGTGAGTCTATACGTTTAAATTGCATGCGATCCTCCCGCTCCTCCTGGCCTGATCCGAGTGATGAAGATGATCTGATAATGATTCATGGGTGGTGGCAGTGGTTGAAGTGGGCGGGATCAGTGTGGAAGTAGGCTGCAGCAGACGGTAAGTTTAAATTCAGGAACTTTATTTGTGGAGTATGCGTGGGACATACAGCAACCCACAACCACTGCCTCTGGTGCTGTCATCCAAACTGCCCAAGTATACAGTTGAGGCAGCTTGAATGAAAACGCCAGAGTGCAGAGACAGGAATAAAAGTAAACAGCGCTCGGGGGAAGCACTTGTGACAGACAAGTTGTCCTTAAAGGGGAAAGGACAACTTGTCATTATAACATCACCCCCTTTTGTTTGAACAAAAAGGAAAAGTGCAATACATAACAGTGGGTGGAAACAAAACATAATAAAAGCAAAGCAAGTGCTCATATAACCAAGCATAACAAAAGTAAGGAAATGAAAAGTTACATCAAATAGAAATCTTTGAATCTTTGAGGCACAGATACATTCCGTGGTGACCTGTGTGAAGTAACTAACCAAGCGATTATGAGAAGAAACTTGAGAATTGGAGAAATCCAAGTCACTTAATCCAGGAGTAGGAGATGCAGATGATGATGCAGATGATGAAACCTGATGACTTGAACCAGGGATAGATGATGCAGATGATGGAACCTCAAAAGGAACATTGGTATTAAAGCTGTCTTGTGAGTGTGGATCAGTGACTACAGAGGAAGGAATTGGTTTATCAAAGTAAAATTGCACGGCATCAATATCAGAAACACAAACACCTTGTTTTTTTGCAGAAACAATTTTGATAGCTTGTTCATTAGTAATTTTAGCAAGACTTCTTCTGTTCCACCATCCTCTGCAATCTAATAAAATTGCACTCTTTGAAACTCTAACAACTTTCACAGGAAGAGTAAATTTGGATTCACTTTTTCTAACCCTATTGTTTTTTTTAATTAAAACCCAATCACCAACACAAAATAGGATATCTTTAGTGTTTTTAGCATTCTTATGATAACTTGAAGTGGCTAAGTGCTTAGGTTTGACATTTTCTCTAACACCTTCCCAATTGTCCTTAAAATTACAAGTGGAAGAAGTTAGGTCTTTCACCCAATTTGGACACAAATGAGAAGCAGCAAATTTGTTACGTAACAACCTGAACGGTGAAACACCCGTGGTGCTGTGAGGAGTGACATGATAGTTCCAAATTTTCTGTCTCAAAAACTCTTCCACATGAAAACCACCAGAAAGTGCAGTTTGAATTCCTTCTTTCAAGAATTTGTTGACCCGTTCAACCAGGCCGTTTGATGATGGTGAATACAAAGCCACAGTAAGATGTTTGATGCCAAAACTTTGTACACATTTCAGCATCTGATGAGATTTGAAATGTGTGCCATTATCCGTGACAAGTTCCCTTGGGGGACCTTCAATCTCAAAGACTCCTTTGAGAAACCTTATGACAGAATTTGTATCAGGCGAGGCAACAAAATTGAAGTAAACCCACTTAGACATATAATCAACAAGGACAATGAGATATCTTTTGTTGCCTGGGAGAAGCTCAAACGGACCGGCAAAATCAAGGGCAACTTTGTCCCAAGCCGACTCAGGAAGGGGAACCATATGAATATTGGGTTCAGCAACTTTCCAATGTTTGTCGGAAATTAAACATGTACTACAGCCAGAAATCCATGTTTTGACCTGTGAATCAATACCCGGCCACCAGTAGAACTGTTTTAAATTGCGAATGGTGGCAGAGACACCCATATGACCTTCATGACTTTTCTTGAACAATAACTCTCTAAGAGAAAGTGGAGGAATCAAAAAATCATGACGAAGAAGCATACCATCTACAATTGACAATTCATCCAAAACATGTGCAAAAGGTTTGACATCAGAAGACAAATTTCTGTTGTGAGGCCAACCCTGTCTGATATCACTGATGACTCTTTGAAGAAGAATATCCTTCTCAAGGGCGGATAACCATGACTCCTTAGAAACGGAAGATTGCATGGCAAAAACGTCCTCAACAAGGGCTACTACGCATTCAACATCATCAGCTACCGGCAGAGTTGGATCAACAATAGGCATTCTGGAAAGGCAGTCGGCACGTCCATTTTTACTCCCAGGTAAGTAATGTATCGAAAAATTGTACTCTTGTAACTTAGAAATGATACGTACCAATCTCGCAGAAGCTTTGCCAGAGCCGTTGCCATTGAGCATGAAAATTAGGGGTTTGTGATCCGTGAAAATCTTGAAGTGAGTACCCCAAAAATAAGTTTTGAACTTCTCAACCGCCCAGGCACAGGCAAGTGCTTCCTTCTCAATTGTACTGTAGTTGGTCTCTGGAGAGGACAGGGAGCGTGAGGCATAAGCAATGGTGCATTCACTACTTCCAATATTTTGAGAAAGGACAGCCCCCAATCCCAGCTGACTAGCATCCACTGTCAGACAACAGGGTTGTCCAGCATTGAATGGTGACAAAATGGGAGATGAAGTTATCAGACTTTTGACCTGTGAAAAAGCATTCTGTACAGAGTCAGACCATTCAAAAGCTTTTCCTTTGTGCAGTAAATCCCTTAAAGGTTGAACAATGATGGCATACCCATGAATAAAACGAGAATAATACTCGCATAAACCTAAAAAGGAACGGAGAGTGTCTTTGTTGGTGGGAGGTGCGGCATCTTGGATGGCAGACACAAGAGACATTTTTGGGCTAATGCCTTGTTTGGAGACATTGTGACCAAGATAGTCCAATTGGTCCACCATGAACTTGCACTTTTCTTTTCTGAGAGTAATGCCCACTCCCTCAAAGATTGACAAAACGAGGTTGTGTTCCCTTTTGGATTCAGCAAAGATAAGGACATCGTCCTGGAAAGCTTGAACACCCGATATGTTCCTAAGAATGGTGTCCATAAATTTCTGGAACACACTTGCTGCGGAGGCAAGACCAAATGGCATGCGCAAGAATTTGAATGCTCCAAAAGGCGTAATGAAGGTGGTGAGGTCTTGACTCTCCGCAGCAAGTGGTATCTGATGGTACGCAGATCTAAGGTCTAATAAAGAAAAGACCTTAGCTGAACCAATATTTGCTAAAAGGTCCTGTACCTTAGGTAATGGGTGGCAGTCAATGATTATGTTTTTGTTAAGTGTGCGTAGGTCCACACACAGGCAGATCTCACCTGTTTTTTTTTTAACGATAACCACCGGACTGACCCATTCTGAGGAATTGGTTGACTCAATGACCCCTTCAGTGCAAAGTTTGTCCAATAAGAGTTTGAGGTCGTGCCTAACACTAAGTGGTACAGACCTAACTTTGTGAACAATTGGCATGGCATTTTGTTTGAGCTTAATAAAATGTTCAAATTGAAGAATATTGCCAATTTTTTCTGAAAAAATATTGTGAAACTTGCCAAGAATGTTGTGTACATTGGTGTCAGTATCAGCTTCAATAAATGAAATGGAATGTTCACCAAGAACAATAGGCTTGTCAGCTCCAGGAACAAGAATAATTCCCAATCTAGCCAGATCCTTCCAACCTATAATATTCTTTCCTTTTAAAGCTACATAAACTTTTGTGGTGATCTGTCTACCTAAACACGATAAAATGTCAATAAAGTAACCCAGCATAGAGATATCTTGATCACCAAAAGCTTTTGGGTGTATGTCAGGTTTAGACAATTGTCTATCTCCCCACTTGTCAGAAAATAGTTTGTCTGAAATGATAGTAATTGGTGCGCCAGAATCCGCCATCATTTCTAATGGGACTTGAGCGACCATGGCTCACAAAAGGGACCCTTGATAACAATTTTTTCACAATCATCAGAAGAAATAGTGAGGACTACTTTTCCCAACTCACGTGTGCACATTTCAGGAGTGGCTTCAATTGAACTTATCCTGACTGTGCTCTTAGCACTCTTGCAAACTGACCTATCTTGCCACACTTAGTGCAACGTTTGTTGGAAGCTGGACAATTGGGATTATTCCCAATATGATTGCGAGAACCACACCTGTAGCAAATCATATTGGGTTTCTTAAAAAATACTTTAGATTGTCTACTTCTCACATCAATGGAAGAAATATGTTCTCCTTCTTCTGAAACTGCTGATACTGAAACACTGTTGGAGAAAGAATCGTTAGACATAACCCTTGAAGAAATAATGGACCTCTCTATGCCCTTAGCAATTTCAATAGTCTCAGATAAAGTGGGATCCCTACACCCCAAAAGTCTTTCTTGAATTTTTTTAGAGTAGCAGCTGTAAACAAACTGGTCCCTTAAACAAGTATCAAGAACAGTGCCAAAATTACAAGTTGAGGCTAATTGTCTCAAGGCAGATATGTAATCCTCAACAGACTCATCTACATTTTGCTTTCTTCGCATAAAATTGAAGCGTTCTAAAAGGACACTTGGTTCCTCAGAAAATTTTCTAGTGAGTCTAGCAATGCCCTCTGAATAAACATTCCATCCTTCTTGTGCTCCTGAAGGGGGTTGAATTTGTGGCAAATTGTTGAAAACTTGTTGGCCTTCATAGCCTAAATGACCAAATAATAATGAAAACTTTCTTTTTGGTTCATAATCAATAGCATCATTAGCAATAAGATAATTCTGAAACATACCGAGCCAATGTTTCCATGGAATGTGTGGTTTACCTGGAGTAGTCAAGAAATGAGGAATAGTGAGTAGCTGATTGCTTGAAGCCATGCTTTGAAGAAATAATAAATAGGGTAAAGAACAATTTGCAAAAATAAATTACTCCTAAAGGAAATTAAAATGAATTTAGCCGCAAAATTATATTCTTGAAGAAAAGGTAAGGCTAAAACTGTCAGGAAAATAGTGTGCCTGTCACTGATTATGCAGGCCAGTCATGTAAAGAGTTAAATCAGTAAAAGGTGTGCCTGTCACCGAAGCGCAGGCAGGTCTTACCAGCAAGATGATGAGCAGAGAAGCAGAATGAAGACCGTTGAAGCGGGACTTTTCTCCCAACTGCGCACGTTGCAGCGATAGAGATCGCTGAAGTAGAATTGATGTTGAAGGCAAAGTACCCGCGTTGCTAGGGAGCGGAGTACGTCATCCAACGTAGAGATTATCGTTGCGCCGAGGGGGCCAAGGGGATTTCACCAAATGGCCGGAAATCCCTCCCCTCCGAGCGTACTGCGTCGTCGAGATTCCTCGTCTGTATCCGTGCTGGAAGAATAGGTGGGTGGGGACAAAGATCGCCAGAAAGAAAGCTCCGCCGCGGATAGCCAGGAAGAAAGCTCCGCCGCAAGGGTGAATGCTCCCAAAATGAAGAAAAAGAGGAGATCCGGTCGGTGGGTCGCTGCGCCAATCGTCGCCAAATGTGGAAGTAGGCTGCAGCAGACGGTAAGTTTAAATTCAGGAATTTTATTTGTGGAGTATGCGTGGGACATACAGCAACCCACAACCACTGCCACTGGTGCTGTCATCCAAACTGCCCAAGTATACAGTTGAGGCAGCTTGAATGAAAACGCCAGAGTGCAGAGACCGGAATAAAAGTAAACAGCGCTCGGGGGAAGCGCTCGTGACAGACAAGTTGTCCTTAAAGGGGAAAGGACAACTTGTCATTATAACAATCGGCAGGGCACGGCTGTCCCTACTTCTTTATTTTCATAGAGTCAGTTCCCCTACTTTATTATTTAAAACATGCGTCCCGGACGGCAGAAATCACCCACGCCGATAGTACTTAAGGCTCGGCTTTTGGGGACGGGCAGAGAAGAAAAAGGACTCTGTCTTTTCCTTCGTGCCCAGAGAAGACAAGGACAGTGTCCAGTTCTCCTGCCGCTGCCCCCCCTCTCTTTGTTCCCCCTCTTCCCTCTCTTTCTATCTCGCTCCTCATTTAGTGAAAACCGAAACTTCAAGAAACAGGCATTACCTTCTCTTTCCTCCTTTCGTTTATTTGCTCCCCTGTGAAATGGATCCAAAAAAGAAAAACACTTTTGCTGGAAACGTCTCTTTTTCTGACATTTTTCAATTTCTAAGTGCAGGCTCGGGGTGGAGAGAAATAAAACATTCAGAATATGAAAAATAACTAACTAACAAACTAAAGCAAGACATGGTGGTTGCAAGGTGGCCAGATTGATTTATTCACACCTAAACCCATTAGCGCCACTTTACAGTGTATGCCAGTGAAGCGCTACTTTTGTTTTCTCCTCTCTCAACATTGCTTACCCTGGGTGGGAAAGTGCACTATTTCTGGAGGTACTGAAATACCTGCTTGATGGGGGAATTGGGAAATAAAATATGTACAGCGGCTTTGTGTTCACAAACGTGGTCTTTTTAAACCATACTGCTTATGTTTTGTAAGGATATAAGCAATGGGAATTGACACGGGTCCCTTCTACGCCCTGTAGTCATGGCCTTAACTTTTCAGGCAAAAGCACTCACTAATTTCTGAATAATGAGTGTAAAAAGAAAAAGGTAACCATTTTGTTTCCTGCTTACATTTCACGTGCTTTACTTAATCTTGTATTCCCTATGAGTGTTTGCTTTTTCTAGAATGTTGTTAATTTTTTTTTAGGCAGCATATTGCTCTTGTCTAGTGCGTGATTTGAATTGAGTCACATCCAGGTGTTTATAGCGGGTCAGTGCAGTACAAGTTTCTCTCAGTGGGGCAGTATGGTGTTCAGTGGGGGAGAGGAGGGGGCACTATGGTCAGAGCTGCTGAATTTGGAACTGTGGAACCAGGTTTAGCCTTCATGACCAGTCCCCCAGACCACTCCCCCTGAGGGAGCACATTCCCATGCTAGACATGGAATGCCCTGCAAGATCTTAGAAGCCCTGGTGTCTTAGCACCAGCAGGTGGACCCTAGCAGTGGCAAGTGTGGGTTAACCTAGAAGGCCTGTCCGCCACAATTAATTCTGAAGTTCACCTTCAGTCTTGCAGGCAGGCCTATGAAGCAGCACACCATAGAGCAGAGGTCTTCAAACTTTTTGATGCCGAGACCCCCTGTCAAAAATTTTTAGGCGTAAGGACCCCCTCCTGAAAAACATTTCTGGAACCTGGTACTCCTCAACCTCGACAACCATAAACGTCCCACAGCAAATTATTTTTATGGTGGGGAAACAATATTAAACAGTATTTAGCAAACCAAACAAAAGTTTGTGGGTGCCTGTGGATTGGTATCAGAGGCTTATTACACAGTTCAAAAGAATTACCCAAAAATTCAAAATGGTACTTTTTCACCAATAAAACATATTTTGGCAAAACCTATTTGGATGATAACACCTTTCTGATCTAAAGTGATGAGTGTGCTTGTTTTTCTCCAGAGAGACGGTCAATCTGTGATTGCACCGTATAAATACAAGTTTAACACCCAAATATAGCAAAAAGCAACAAAACGGTGACCAGTCCCGCTTTGCAAAGGGCCCTTAGTGCGCAGCAACACGTGTCGCTGATTTTTAGTAACTAGTGAACCGGTTGAGCTATAAACACATTTTTTGTTAAAATCAGCAGCTTATGTGGCAGATGATTGACTATGTAGCAAATCTATAATTATGTGAAAATCACTGCGGTTGCACAATCGCATAATCCTAGTGCCCCTGGGTACAATGGCTGGAATGCATGGGCTGCAACTTTAGTGCAAGGCATCCGAGGAGAACCATACTATATTTCATGGGATGCTGGTGGCTTGGCTTTTACAACTGCATGGAACTGGAGGTTGCTGAACATCATTCATCATCATTGAAACATACCATTTACAGTCATTAATGATGAACTGTAAGGTCCAAGTAGGATGCTTTCTTTAATTCCAGGGGGAGGAAGTGGTCCCTTAAGCTTCTTTCACACTGTTTTTCTAAAAAGGTTTTATTTTTGACATTATGAAAACAGACACTTCTATTTTAGCAAAAACTGACTCCTGGTTATATTAGTTTGCTGCTGTTGTTGATTTCAGTCATCTTTGGGAGGCGGCTGGAGGGCCTTGAGAGTGTGAGCACTTGGGTGTGTCAAAGGTAGCTACATATAAATTAAGGGTCAGCTTAAATAAAAATAAAATAAAAAAAGTGCTACTCAGTGGGCAATGCAATATAGTACATTATTAAACCTCTAGTAGTTAATCCACCTTAATAAACGGTCTGTGTGTAACTAGAAAGCCACAAAATTAAATCTTGGTTGGTGCAGTGGAGAATAGTGACTTGGGTATTTGAACCTCTGCTTCCCTCCCCGGCAGGTTGCCAGCAGGACACGCTGTACCCTTGTGGTTTCAGACGTCCTATTAACACCATCAGCAGTACAGTTTTGTGGTATAAGTCACTTGGGCTTTGTTTTTTAACGTGCAGGAGGTTGTACATTTGTAGGTAGCTCGGAGAGACCTAAGTTTATAGTGTGCATATGATGTTCATCTGTGCCCGTGCACTGTGCGTCACTCACTGGGGTTGCAGGTGTTTACAAAACAGTATTTTGAAGGTTTGCTTGTCTTGTAAAAAAGTGTTCACTGATTCAGTGTTGTAGCAGTAGCGCATGGTCCCTTAATCTGCCTCATATTTTAGGCAGCAGGCATCGTATTTATGACATATACAGACTATAAAAGCTGCCTTACCGAGAGCAGCACAAACAGCCTCGCTGCACAGATCTGCGGAGCCCTACGCAAAATTACATTTTCCCGTTTGAGTGCTCATTTTTCCCTAACAAGGGCTTTTGAGGACACTATTGTTATATGGCCCGCTTTTGGGGTCATTTGTTTATGCAGGCGGTAAGGCAGCTATTTTCAGTGGCCTTAGTTAGGGCCACTGGAATTATGCAGCAGGGAGGCCCAAATTATGCAGCAGGGTTGGATAAATTATGTGACAAGCAAAGGCAAATTATGCAGCACATTTTGGGAAAGTATCACTTCATTATTTTGACATTTCTAAACTTGTTAACACTGTCTGGCATTAGTTGCAACTCATTAGTACCACTTTAACACCCAAAGACAGCCATAAGTTCCAGAATTATGACCAGTCAACCTTTACAAAGGATCTTCCACTGCGCAGCAACACCTGTTGCTTTGTTTTTAATAACTTTTGAACCGTTTGAGCTCGAAACTATTTTATGTTAAAATCTGCATATTATGCAGATGATGATGGATTAAGTGGCAAATGTATAATTATATGAAAATCGCTGTGGCCGCATAATCACATAATTCCAGTGGCCCTGGCCTTAGTGTTGCACTAGCTCTGAGCACAACTTCACTGCCAAGCATCCCTGCTACTGACACATATGGTAGTGCTCCGCCCCATTTGTGACGTCTGACACGACGCTATGCTCCACGTTGAGCAGAGCAAATGGGTGACGCAATGGAGGACATGCAAGACACCACGCATCTTTTTCCTAAGCCTAGACAGCAGACTTCAAAACACCCAAAGCTCTGGCACGCACACCCAGATTTCAGAAATACTGGGAGTACTTTTATTTATTTTGATTATGTGGTATTTCAAACTCGAAGAGCTGCTACAGTTGGTAAGTAATATACTCCAGGAAAATTCCTTTACAGATATGTGCTTGAGAATAAACTGGCCACAATGATTTACAATAGATTTGCAATGCAATAGGTCTAGCTTAAGCTATTGGATTGTAAATGACACTGCCTTTTATTTAAGTTTTAAAAACCAAAACATAAATAAAAGGCATTGTCATTACAATGCCAATAGCTCAAACTCAGCGTAATTGTGAGACCTATTGCATTGCAAATGCGTATTTTTCTTGCTCCTTACTGGCCTTCAACACCTCCTCCGGGATAGTAATCGCTATGTAAATATATTTACAATTAGGAGCGCGCACTTCACAGCTCATCACAAAGCTTCCAGTGATTCCATCAATGAAAGCCAGTACCGGCTCCCAAGCATTACAGCTGCAAATTGCCCTTTACATATTCAGATTCACTCGTAGCCATATTTCCATTCCTTTCAAGCGAGCAGGCATCCTGGAAGGAAACCTTGTTTAGCTGTCCGATCAGCTCCGGTTTCACATCACAAGAGGACACTCCCTGAATGGCATTGCAGCTTTTAGTATTTTAATTTCATAATGAACTGTCTGGGGACGTTTTTCTTTTTCCAGAGTCCAGGCAGAAGTGAGGCCCGGGAATGCGCGACCCCCTTCCCATGACTCCACGGCCCCCGTGGGGGTCGCGCCCCACAGATTGAAGACCTCTGCCATAGAGTGACAGTGACTCTGTCACTGAGGTCACAGGACCCTTGAGCAGGGTGGCTCTAGGGCAGTGCGACCGCACCAGGCGCTGACCAGCCGCGGTCCGTGCAGGTAACAGCAGTGGGGCAGTGGGGCCGGGTAAGGGGGGATTTCGAGGGATGATGCAGAGGGAAAATTAAATAAATAATTAATTTTCCCTCTGCATTGTCCCTCGAAATCCCCCTTTACCCGGCCCCACCGCTCTTACCTGCACGGACTGCGGCTGGCGCTGACTTCAGGTGGGGGCGTTGTGTTTGCAAGTATAATATGGGTTTAAAAGCACTTCCTGCATCCTTCCTGGCCTCCAACAATTTTCGGCAACAATAAAAATGTCATGATAACTCTAGTGATTCATGTTCTTAGTAGAGACAGAAGGTGTTTAGTCTAGTGGACGTTTTGACTCATGGAAAGAGGGTTAATGTGCCTGCTGCTAAGAACATGTACCATACAGATCACAAAGTGCACATAATGTAAATAGTGTAACTGCAACAAATGAAACTGGTCCTAGGATGCTTGTTTCCAGTTCAGGGAGGACCTGGCCCGGCAGTTCGGGATGGACTGTTCCCATTGGGCACAGGGTCAAGACTGATTTGCATATGGCTGGGTTCAAACTGGAATGGCATGGTGAGCAAAAAAACAATGGATTTAGGCCCAGATCTCTGTACTGGGGTGAATGCATGACATTGTTCTGCATTCTGTTCATCAATTGTTGTTTTTGCATAATGTAAATAGGTCAGTGGGTTCCTGCTTTTGCCAGAGAGGCCCTATTGTTACTTGCAGTTAATAAGTTAAAATCCTAACATAGAACAGTGAACTATTAACTGTCATGTAAGAGCTGCATGCAAACTGCAAGGTATAAATTAGAGTGTTATGGTTTTTCCCCCAGTCTTTGATTATCCTAATGTTACAAAAAAGGGTTCATTTGGGTAGAAATCAATTCTGATTATTAAAGAGAACCCCAAACCATGGTATTACGTTTTAAATTCTGAGTTTGTGTTTCTCCAGACCAATCACTATTAAGCTATGCTGTTTACCAGTATGGTTGTCATGTGACTCCTACACCTTGTAGTCCTTTTTCTTATGTAACATTTCCTATACAGTGATTTACACACGTATGATTGATTGTCTCTGTGTAATATGTGTGATGTAAAGCGCTCTGACACCCTACACGGGTATAAGTGGTGCTGTAAATTTTCTGATACTTTATTATTTTGAAATTTTTACACATGCTAACAGCCTCTGCAAAGATTTTTGCTTATTAGTACCAGTGGAACATACAACTGCAGCAGTGAGAAAGGTGACCAGTCAATCTTTTCATGGGGCCCTCCACTTCACAGCAGCACAAGTCACATTTCTTAGTAACTTTTGATACGTTTGAGGTATAAACAATTTATTAGTTAAAATCGTCCGATTATGCAGCAGATGATGTATTATGTGGCAAATATGACAGAGCCATAATTATGTGGAAAACATTTGCAAACTAGGATATTTTGCCATTCATGTTTGAACTGCTCTTGTGGAAAAGGGAGGAGAAGTGCTGATGACAGAAACTCCATGGCTGGGAGACAAAAGGCTTGCGATTCCACTTTTAAGGATATTTGGGACATTCTATGATTGGAAACGTATCCCACTTTGTGAATGTATTTTAATGTCAATAACTAATATTAAACCTTAAATAAACATGTGTATCCATTGGTTAAATTAAATAACGTAATAAGCTGTAACCGGTTAGTGAAATGGGAAACAAATACTAAAAATTGGGATATTTTGCTCTTTCTGCCACACCTCTGACTCCGCCCACTGACCCAATCCACGGGTTATTTCCGTCCTCTGATTCTCCGCCCACAGTTCCCCTACTTTTTTCCCCCCACTTCGACCACTGGGTGGTGGGTGCTGGGCGGCACTGTATGGGGGCGTCGCGACCGGGCCAGAGAAATGAATTAAAAGCAAAAGGGGCCTCAAGGGGCAGCAGGGCTAGGACCCGGCCCGGTTCCGCAGCGTAGTGGTTTTGTTTGTTGTGAGCAGGGGCGGAGCGAGGTGGTGGCTGGCCTCAGGCTCTAGGCCAGGCAGGCTCTGATTGATGACACGAGGAGCGGCTATCCCGGACCCCGATCCTCCATGTAACTTAGCCAGCCATGAGCCATCAACACCCCTCAGAGGTCGAAACATGTTACATGCATCAACCTGGAATCCAGGAGGACCTCGAGGGCATGTGGTGAGCAGGGGGCAGGAGGAGGCGGAGAGCTTTCGCTATATTTCGGCTAAAGCATCACTCGGGCCTTTTCCAGAACTCATTAGAGAATACATACACAGCAAAACTAATTGGCAAAACGTACATTGCCTCACTCAGGGGAAACCTAACTGGTCTTCTGTTACTCTTTTTTTTTAAATTATTATTATTATGGGCCTTTTTTTCCTCAATGAACTGAGAAATTCAGACACTTCCCTTTTCAAGAACTATTCAGTGAGTGCACCTTTATGGCAGAACAACTCACCCCAAAGGGCACCCAAATCTTGCAGTTGCACCAGACCGCTACAAAGATCAGTCATTCTGTATAAAAAGCAAACAAGAAATGCCTCAGCCCACACACAGCATTGCTGCAAACGGGTTAGCAAATATTTAAAATAAATAAAGTGGGTGCTCACTGTCCCATATTGCTGCATTCACCTCAGAAGTGCAGTCACTGACCTATCACAGTTATTACACCCTGGCAGTGACGTGCTGCACCAAGAAAGGAAATCAGTCCTCTTTAGAAGTGTTACTTCCGGTCGCACTAAAGAGTAGCAGCTCTTTGCAAAAGTGTTGGTACCACAAGGGTTGAAGTACACATTGTCTTGTACACTTTTTACTCTGAACCTTTGCACAATTGTTTGAAGTTAAGTGCGTTTTTAAATGACTTTATGCTATTTTATATGAAGAATAAATTGGTTATATTTAAATTCATGTTTCGTGCTCGACATTTCATTTTTTAGTGTTCTCTGTAGGAATGTCTGTGATTTATGACTGGGTATCCTGGTTCTCCATTAGGTAATCATTAACTATGCTTTAAAAGTTAATACAATCTAATATGTAATAAAAAATGTGTTGAAAAATGCTTTGTTTTGGTCTTTCTGTCTCAAATTTTCTTGGGGGGACAACCCCCCAAACTCCCCCTAGTAGTGGTTGCTCACTGCGCTTGCTCGCTACACACCATGTGGAGGCTGGTCTCACTTTTACTTTGTTCTCTCTGATTCACTACTTGTGTCTATTTTTGGTGCTCTCTGAAAGAAGGTCTATGGGTATATATGACTTGGTGGGTAACCTGGTGCTCTTTAAGGTCATCATCTACTATTTACTGTGCTTTGAAAGTTGATACAATTGAATATGTAATGAAAAATGTGCTGTAAAATTCACCATTTTGGTCTGTCTTTTTCAAAAATGTTCTTGGGGGGAGAACCCCCCCCAACCCCCCTAGTAGCAGTAGGGAATGTTTGGGTTAGACAGGTTTGTGATTTCAATCTTCAATGTGGCGACAATCAAGTGCAGCTGTGTGTGCCAGGGGGAAAGTTCGTCCGTGAATAAAGATTGTAGTTGTTCTTGCAAGGATTGAGCTCAGGCACGCAGGGTGCAAATGTAAAGTTTCATTAGGTCGCTTAAACAATGAAGATCTGCACTTGCAAGGCCCAACTCGAACCTCCACCTGGCCCTCCTTGCGTGCTGGGGAGCGGAAAATATTTTCTTATAGGCCGTTATTTGGTAATTCGCAAGGAATTAATCCATTTTTCCTGGAAAAACCAGGTGGCCGTAGGACAATGCTGGGAGCAGTTTGGCGTGTTAGACCCTTAGAATTGGCTCAGCGGAGGGGGTGTACAAATGCCGATTTAGGCATCTCAGACTATGTATAACTCCAGCTCCCTTGGGCCGAAGATGTTTGAGATGGGCCACTTGGATTTCCCTCTATTTAAACCAAACTTCCAGGTAGTTGTAGCTAGTGCAGGTTGCTATTTGTAGTCCACCTACTCTCCAGGACAAGGTATTCTTTCTTTGATGTTTCCCAAAAATCATGACTTTAGTTTTTGACTGATTCATCGAAAGTTTATTCTTTATGCTTTATGTGTTAAGGGTGGTGAGGGCTCTTTGTAGGCCCGTTCTTGTGTGATCCATATGACGATGTCGTCGGCATATTGCATGATCTGAAGTCGCACTCCGCCCAGTTTTGGGGCGACCAAGGTTGCGCCTGCCAGTGTTTTAGGCAGGTAGGCAGTATAAAGGTTAAAAAGTAGCAGGGCTAATACGCAGCCTTGTTTTAGGCCATTTTCCATTGCAATTTTTGCAGATACTGTTGTAGCGCTGGTTTTAATCCTCACCCAGGTCTTCTGATGTAGTGACATCAGTGGAAAAAGAAGTATTGGGAGTATCCCCCAGGAGTTTAGTTTGTTCCATAGGATCCCCCGATCAACTCTGTCAAACGCTGCACTAAAGTCCGCAAAGCAGCAACAGAGCGGTAGTTGGTTACCCTGAGTGGCTCTCCAGGATAGATAAGCCAGCGCTGTTATATTGTCTGTTGTGGAGCAGCCTGATCTAAAACCCGACTGAGTATGAGGGAGGATACTATTTTCAATGACCCAATTTTCTAATTCAGCCAGTAGGACATGGGCATAGGCCTTGGCTTCGATATCCAGTAGCACTATTAGCCTATAATTGGCTGGGTTGGAGCGGTTGCCCTTTTTGTGAATTGGATGTAATATTGAGCCATGCCATGTAGGTGGAATGGTGGCTGTAAGAAAGGCTTGTTTAAAGAGCGGCGTGAGGAGCTCTGCCCAAAAGGATCGATTTGATTTAAAGACTGCAGCAGGTATTCCATTGGGTCCCGGTGCGCCGTCGTTCCTCATACGAATAATGATTTTGATTACATCGGCTTCTTGAATGTCTGGACCCTGAATGTTTTTGAGGTTTGGTAGCTGAGAAAAGTGAGGGGCGTGCGGCTTCCCTGCCTCACCGCTGTAGCGCTGTTTGATATGATTAACCCAGACGTTCACAGGTACCCCGTTCTCCTTAGACTGGCCGCCATTGCTAATTTGATTGATATATTTCCAGAATGGAGCAGGATTCTTTGCTTTAAGAATGATGAAAATTTCGAGCCAGGCGGCCTCTATTCGTTTAGTACATTACTCCCATGCATGTTTCTTGTAGATGGCTTGAGAGAGTCCAGTAACAGCACCCTACAATGCTTTGTCCCCTCTTTGTTTAGCTTTTGGGGCCTAGCGAACCTTCCATTTACCTGCCAGCGTTTCCTTATTCGAATGCCGAGTTGGATGGTGTTGCCCCTGCTTTTGGCGAGCGTCCGATATTCCACCCAGCGCCGAGTGCAAGCCCGTAAGGAGGATGGACGAATGATCTAGAAGGGCCTGCGGGCTTTGCGAAGTTTTGAGCTGTTCATTTTTAGATGTCCAAGCAGACAATTTTGTTCCAAGATTGATGGTCCATTTTATCCTGCGGGGGACTTTGTCGCAGTCTTCGCCAGTAGGTTCACCTATTGGTGTAAACTTGCGGGATGCAGCAGTGGAAAGGCTGAAGGATGCTCTAAGGGGCCTATGGTCGCTCTCTGCTTGATTATCAATGCTAGCTGTGAGGCTAGTGTGTTGCTGGGAAATAAGTAATCAATTGTGGAGATGTTCCTATATGTTGGGAGCGGGCCCATGTTTGATCCTTTGCTTTCTTAAGGTTATGAGCGGATAGTATGGAACAGGTATCAATTAAAGTTTGTAATACAGCGACCTCTTTAGGTTGTTTATTATCCTTTCCCGACTTGCCGAGCGATCTGTTGTTAAAGTCCCCGACTATTAGTGGATTATGATAGGGGTATTTGATGAGAAGATCTCCAATGATAGCTGCCTGTTCATCAAGTGCTTGGTTTTTCTGGTGCAGAGCGGGGTTGACATAGCAATTAAGTAAAAGCAATTGAAGCGGTTGATGATGGTTTTTTATTCCATTGATAAGTACTGCTTAAATTCCAGATGAGAGCGGTGCAAGTGTAGTGACTTCCAGCCTTTGGGAATGTTTGATATAGACAGAGAGGCCGCCCATTGGCCAGCCAAAGATGTTGCGTCTAAAAGCCGGGACGTGGATTTCAAAGTACCCGGAGAGAGTTGTGGTAGACGTTGCCCATGTCTCCTGGAGGCAAATGATGTTGCTGCTTTGAAGGTACTCTAGGGCGGATTTTATCTTGATCAGTTTCTGGAGGCCTGCCACATTCCAAGAAATGATAGTTAAGTGATTATTTTGCTCATTCAATGTATGCGCTGTGTTGCCTCTGAAGGGCTTAAGAGTGCCGTCGAGCCGAGTGATGGCCGCGGTGGGCCTGTTGTCTGAGTTGGTTATTAGTGTCCTGGTTGCTGGAGAAGACTCTTCTTTGATTCGTGAAGCAGATGATTTTTAAAGGTTCATGTTGAAAGAATGTGCTGGAGGGGATGTTGCCTGGGCGGATGCCTATGGTGCATTTTAACATGGAATAGGTCGGTAGATTCAAAGATTTGATGTCTAGAACATGTGGATATCTCTTCTTGAGGCTTGTGCTTAATCTCGATACCCCAGTCCATCAATTGATTGACTTCACACAGCTGGTACAGCTCGACCACTGTGGATTCACCATGGGAATCCCTGGGCAGGCATTGGAATTTGACCCAGGCAACATCTGCTGAGCTTATATGCTCCAGTGATGGTATATGAGTGAATAGGCGAAGGATGTTTCCTCTATTCATACTGTCGTAATTGCCTTTGGAGTGATATCTTGGTGTAAGTACGACCGCTGCCACTTCAAGATTCGAACGGTTGCTGTTCATTGAGTTTCGGGTTTAACTTGATGATTAGGTTTTAATCAGGTTTGATGCAATGGGAGGGATCCGTATGCCGTTATAGCAGGAGGAAGTTTTGACACCTGTTGGTACTGTATATTCGTGCTATATGCAGCGCTAGCCTGTGCTTTGTTGCTAGCCTCCGCCTGTGTCCCTAAGGTTATTGGAGGGGGTGTCAGCCCGGGGGCAGAGCTAGTCTCTGCATCTGATCCTTCCGTGGACTTAGACTGAGTTGTTACTATGTGAGCCACCACTGTCTCCTTGCGAGGAAAGGAGGCAGATAGGGAGTTGGGAGAGCTTGCCCCTTGGGCAGAATCATCCGCTGCACCCTTAATTGATGGTTGTTTGCTGTGACGTGAGTAGTCTGCTGTCATTGCCCTATCGCAGTCCCTTTCCCTGTTGCCTGATGACATTGCTGTAAAAATTGGATAAAGCTTGTCAGGGACAGCGTCTGACTCGGTTGTATATGTGCGAGTAATGAGGGTCGCCACACAGTCTTTGGCTTTCGCCCTTTTTTGTAATTTCCGCTGTTTTTTCTTTGCTTTCCTGGATGGCGAACCCTCCTACTGCTTGGTCTCTGGAGCGCCGTCAAGTACTTCCTCTATTCAGCGGCTAGTTAGAGGGATAAGCTCAGCAGCTTTCGACCCAGTCGGTGGTGCTGTGCTTAAGGCAGTGGGCGATGGCAGATGTGGTGTTTTGATTGCTCTTGCAGGTGAATTTTCAAGTAAATTAGCTTGATTATTGATAGATTCAGCGCTTGGTTCAAAACTAGTTGGAGTCAATTGTGGGAGTAGCGCGGGGGAGCCCCTAATGGCCCGGATTGAATCCGCTAAGGTGGTTAGGACCACAGGAAGGTTTGCCCACTGATCCACAATGGCCGCACATGAGCAGGAGCAGTTCCTTGCGAAATGTGGATCATGTTCGTAATGTGGTCCATTTTTCCTTTCAGGTCCGCCAAGCACAAGGCTATTGACTGCAGGAGGTCTATTTGCAGTTCCATCTTGGAAGATTGCCAGAGTAAGGCTTTGGCCGTTATAAATTGTGGATTAGTAAGTTTGGGGGACTCGAAGGCAGCCATGGAGCTTAAAATTTTACAAGTCTTGAGAAGTGCTGTGATGGTGGTTTGCTCCGCTAGATGGTCTGTACAGCTGTGAAGTAGACTCCAAGGTTTGTTCGATTTTAGTTTCAAGTTGCTGCAAAAATAGTGATGAAAGTTCTCCCAGCTCTTGTTTTGTTGTAGCAGCGGGGAATCTGTGGCATTGGCCAGAGCAGGGTGCTGCCGGATGGATGAATGAGGTTGATGGGGTTGATGAATTTGTGCCTCAATTGTTATAGATCTTCCTGGTACACATGAGGCTGGTTTGGGGCTTTCAATGAGAGATGAATGAAGGACTGTTGGAGTGAGGCTTGTGTTGGCATTAAGTGCGAATTCCGGCCCGAGAGCATATGAGTAAGGCTGCTAACACCCTCCATGTCTGGGCAAGAGAGGGAGCGGTGCTTTGTCTCAATGAAGCCTGAGCCCTGGGAGCTTATTGTAGAGGAGGAGAGGTTTTCCTTGGTTCCTAGATTGTTTCTTAGGTGGTCTGCACTGCCTTTGATTGAGACTCCGTTAGAGGGCTTGGGAAGCAGGTATTTAGTTATCTTGCCAGCGTTGACTGTTTTTGGTTATTCTGCATCTTAGGGAGCCCTGGGAACTGATTTAAGTCCTGGGCATTTGTGCATGTTATGCAGGGATCATTGGTTGGCAGCCCTACTGAGCCTGCAGCTCCATTGGCGTCAACAGCTGACCTTGACCTGGTGACTGGAATCCTTTTTATCATCTTGAAGCGATACGTTGTAATATGCAGCGCAAGGCACAAAGCACAATATGCGCTGCAAGTGAAAGAATTATGCGCCGCTCTTTGAAGTGCAGGTCCCTCCTGCAAACGGCTAGCTTGAAAGCACCCACTACTTTATCTCTTGGTGACCGGCTGTGTCTTGAGGAGGCTGGGACAGTCTCTGGGAAAAGAAGATAGAAGGTGGTGCTGATGTAGCAAATGTAGCAGATGAGCAAGAGTGTGGCTGCCTGGGCTACCAGCTGTATCTCTCTTCTCACGCACAGCCCTCCCCTGCCTCTGGGACCACAACTCACCAGCACACCGGCTCAGGTTCCAACTAGAGTCTGGCTGGTTCCAGCAGTCCATGCCAGTTTACCTGGTCTCTCATAGGCAACAGTCCAGGTATCCTTCCACTCCAGGGATGGATCCCAATTGAATTTTGGCCGGATTCCCAAGACCGCAGGATAAGAAGCCCCCAGTGGATTTTGGGGTTTGAGAACATAGAATACTCCGGCGGCTCCAAGTGTGAGTGGGCCCTTCCAGGCACACCTGTAAGCTGCACCCAGGGCTACCTGGGCCGCCTCCCCAAGCTGCCTGAGGCACACTCTTCGCAGCCGCCAACTATTGGCAGCCGCACTTGCCCAGGATGTGCTGCCAGAGAGGAGAGGAGAGGGGGTAAACTGGAGTGCGGACAGGCGTGAGACGCGAGCAGCCCGAGATGACCCGGACGACCTGGATGGTGTCGGTCGGACGAGGCCGGGGGGCCGGAGCGCCGACCGCTCACTGGCGTCTCGCGGCTCCTCTCACTCCGCTCACATGCCTGCTTGCTTGGTCCGCCTCATGTCACCTCACGTCCTTCCCAGACCATTCGGACAAGCACCTGAGCCTGCCAAAGTTTCGGACAAGCACCTAAGCCCACCAAAGCATCGGATAAGCACCTGAGCCTGCCAAAGCTTCGGACGAGCACCTGAGCCCACCAAAGCATCGGACAAGCACCTGAGCCTGCCAAAGTTTCGGACAAGCACCTGAGTCCACCGAAGCATCGGACAAGCACCTGAGCCTGCCAAAGCTTAGCACAAGCACCTGAGCCCACCAAAGCATCGGACAAGCACCTGAGCCTGCCATAGCTTCAGACATGCACCTGAGCCCACCAAAGCATCGGACAAGCACCTGAGCCTGCCAAAGCTTCGGACAAACCTGCCCTAAGGGAAAAGGCTAAAACAGAAAATACATTTGAATGTTGGTTGTTTCTTTCCTTGTTTACTATGCTTGACACTGAAGGCAGGAGGGAAATTCAGAACAATGATTTGAAGTTACATTTATTGCTACTATTAATCGAGAACATAATATTCTCTTCCACAATTTTCTCTTCCAACTGGTAGAAAAAATGATTCCTATGCAATTTTATAATATTCTAAAATTATCTCAATTTAGAGTTGTTTAAAAACATATTACAAGAGGGACTGAGAGAAAACTTGGAGTGTGGCCCAACATCACAATCTAGAGAGTGATGGTTGAAAGTGGTGGGATCTATCCACAAGTGGCTGCTTTGAAGATTTCTGCTTCATTGATGGGCACCTAGAAGATCAGGCTCAGCTATCTTTACTGTGAGTCGAAAATGCTGACTCAGTTCAGGACCTGGAGGAACTGTCAATTACTGAGGGAGTTAGGGAGATATATTTAGCTGTGATATGAGTAAGGAGTGAACCAAACCCTTAATCTCTAAAGCAGGCTGAATCCCATACTTGGTATAAATGTATTGCTGTGTGTATAGCACTCATGTGACCTGTTTGTGTTTGGCACACTCCTCTGTAAAAATAGGTTTGGAAAGAATAATTAGAAACTATTAAGATGTATGTCATGTATTCATTTTGTATGTTTACAAAATAATGGTAATACAAAACGGTGCCATGTGAAAACCACAATAAAGATAATAAAACGTGTAACATAAAACAAGTTTGGTAGTTCTAAAACTCACCAAAGCATTTTAATGAACCACAAATCTTTGAAACCTATAAATAAAATGATTAAATAATGCAGTAGCAGTTTCAGTAGCATATTTAACAAACCAAATAATGGTTTCTGTTTTTCAAATAACACTTGGTCTTATATATAAAGGGTTAAATCAGGCAAATGATGCAGTCACTCTTTTCTTCAGTGCTTGAGCTGTAATCCACGCCTAACACTTTGTCCCCGTCCAACCCTTTGAAAATACTTCAAGTCACCAGGCTACAGAATGAATTTCACTACAACTAGACTGAATTTCACTACAACTAGACCAGTCTTTTTTCTTTATTCCAGTAAACTAATTCAACAACAATGCCACGCCTTCAACAGATTGGGATCTACCTCATCGCACAAGCCATGGTTTCTCCAGCTACCCTCATGATTCAGGTATAAGTTCAACATCCATTTCTATGATGACCCTCCCACATCTGCCTCTCCTTTGTCAAAGATAGCGCCCCCAGGAGGCAGCTGGCTCTAGGCCGACCAATAAACTTTCAGAAATCAGAAGAATGGGAACTAGCTGCAGTGAGTAGGACTCGACTCCTCGCTCTGTCTTCCCACCAATCACACCCATGCACAGGAGGTGCACACCTACTCGAGGGGCTGCAAGCCTCGAATTATGCATTATTTTTTTCTTCCCTAGTTTATTTTTTTCCTCCTGTTTACTTCTGATGTTTTCTGTAGAGCGCATAACACCACCAATTGGTTACAAAGGGTCTAGGTGGCAAATCTAATGTGCAGATTTTCTTTCCTTTTCTGGCAAAAGGCTCCTTAAACAAAGACCAATGACAAAAAGTTTTGATGTTTATGAGTTAAATTAATGATTAGTCCCTCATTAGTGTGGCCCGTTAATTTGAACAGGCCCGGTAGCCAGATCAGCATGGAAAGACCGATTCCTCCATGATATTCCCCAAAATCTTACAATCTATGTTATTTCACCACCCTATGAGCTACCTGGACCCCAAGTGATGGTAATCCTGAATGGCGGGGGGGGGGAAGGTTGAGTGAGGGTGAAAATTCGGGGGTTTTAACTGGATGCTAATATTGAGGGCTTCAGAGTGTTACTGGTGGGTCAGAAGCAAATCAAACTTAAAAAATAATGTTTTAGGCAAACCTCTGGATAAAAGCTTTAATTTAGGCAAAAGAGGTATTATCTGCAAATTTTGGAAACTAATTTATGTATGTAACATCATTGCCAAGAAATATGGATTTTCAAACAATAGTAGTTTGAGCAGTTACAGAAGCCCAAGATGTCACATAGTTAAATGTATTTATAGATGCATAAAAATCCGAAGTCGAAGGCATGATGTCATGCTACAGTTGTGATCCAAAACCTGAAAAAGACGGACCAATTATGCCTGGCTGTGCGGACATAACATCCAAAACCCCTACCCCCACACCCATTGAACTGCTCTAGACATCAAACTTCACATTTTAAATCTCACGATCAAAGCCATCCCTGTTGATATCTCAGATGATGCGACCGATAACATCATAAATAAAAACATTGATGTCCCATCACAAATGCCAATGTCTGGTAGTGAAAAACTGCACTATAGTTCAGAGATGCCTTTGTAATGATTAAACATTAAACGTGCGGTACCACTGATCATAAATAGGTGTCAACATAGTAAATACAGGCACATAAGTAGCTGCTGTTCCACTGACAGTGAAAAGGCCCTAAGCACCTTGAAAACTCTGTCCTCTTTTGTGAGTAAAATATCTAAAGCTAATCTATTTTGATTAACCTAGGCTGTCATTGCTATCAATTCTGGATTAGTGGCACCTAAAGTGCCATCGGTGTCAGCTGCCAACCTGTCAACCAAAGTGGACTACTTTCTAATTTTAACATCATTCAAAATCACCACTACAAAAGGAATAAAAGCATCAAAAAGATTGCCCACTAATTGTGACACAATGGGAAAAGCTCTCCTATGAGTGGCTTTACTCTTGTCTTCTAATTCACTTACATGATATACCTTTAGAAACACTAAACTCATGTAACAACTGCCCACCCAGTTAGCAGACAACTGGAAATGTGCAGTGGTCCTACATATATAATACACTCCAGGGATCAGGGGGGGGGTCTCTTCCAGTCAAAATGTATGCATTCTTACTATTCACTGAATCCATTACAATCTGTTCTCTGCTTGTCTCCAATTCTTCCATAAAATACTTTTCATCCTTGTTTATCTTTTAAGTAAGATTCTGTTTGTTTTGAGACTGCGATGCATCACCACCCAAAAAGTATCCCATTTCCTTTATAGCTCTAAGTGCAGGATACAGATTCAGCCCTCTAAACTTAGGTACCCTATGTATGGGTTTGTCAAAATTCAAAAACTGATAACCTATACTACCTTGTTCATAAAACAAACTAGTGATAATGCTGCAAGTTAGGAGATACGCTAGTGGAATATGATAGTTTATACCACAAGCAACGGACATTGGCATATAACTGCACCATAGCTCCCTTTAGCATCTATTGGTTGTGATTAACTATGCAACATGTTGAAGAAAACGTTATTGGAAAAATTACCCTTGGATCCTTTGTCATACAGAAGTTCTAAATTAAATGTATGCTTTTCATCTATGGGGTAGGGATAGATTTAGTGTAAAGAGTAACTCCAAATAAACTCAAATCTATTATTAAGCATATCATTAGAATAATAGAAACTATTGATATTATGACCACTATTGCTCTACACTGGTTTTGTGTATCACCAAGATTTTCCCACCTTAAATAGGAAAGGCAAAACTAAAAAACCCATAAAAAGAACATTTCTACTTGTGGTTTCTACTTGTGTAAATCTGCAAACCATTGGTCAGTCAACCAATCAATCAATCAATCAATCAATCAATCAATCAATCAATCAATCAATCAATCATTTGTACAGCGTGGCAAATCACCCATGAGGGTCTTGAAGCGCTGGGACTGTTGGCTGCTGCGTGGAGGTGATTACTCGAACAGCCAGTCTTTAGGTCTCGTCTGAATTGTTGGAGTGACGGTGAGGTCCTGAGGTGCAGAGGGAAGTTGTTCCACGCCTTGGCTGCCAATTGCGAGAAGTAGCATCCTTCGCGATAGGCTCGACGGATACGTGGGGTGTCTGCGATGGAGAGGGAGGCTGATTGGAGGAGTCTGGAAGGTTGGTGGAAGGTTAGGTGTTTGTTGATGTATGCTGATCCTTCGTTGTTCAGAGCCTTGTAGGCATGGATCAGCAACTTGAACTGGCATCTTATCTGAATTGGAACCAGTTCAGTTTCCTGAGATGGGGTGTGATGTGGGTCCTTCTGGGGGGTCGAGTATGAGTCTTGTCGCTGAGTTCTGTATTGTTTGGAGTCTCTTCAGTAGGCATGCAGTGATTCCCACGTAAAGCATATTTACATAGTCTAGCTTGCTGGTGATGAGGGCCTCTGTGACGGTCCTTCTGGTGTTTTTCGGGAGCCACCTGAAGATCTTGCGGAGCATGCAAAGGGTGCGGAAGCAGGCTGAAGAAACTGCCTTGACCTGTTTCTTCATAGATAGCTTGTCATCCTGGATGATGCCGAGGTTGCGGGCATGGCCTGTTGAAATGGAGGGTGTACCGAGCTCTGCTGGCTACCATGAGTCTTTTCATGGTGAGGTGTTGTTCCCAAAGATGAGGACTTCCATTTTGTCCAAGTTGAGTTTGAGACAATTATCTTTCATCCAGTCTGCAATGTTCATCATGCATCGGTGGAAGTTGAATTTGGTGTTAGAGGGATCTTTGGACAGAGAGAGGATGAGCTGTGTGTCGACTCGTCAGCGTAGGAGTTGATGTTGATTCCGTGTGATCTGTCGGTGTCAGCCAGTGGGGTAATGTAGATGTTGAAGAGGGTCAGGCTGAGGGATGAGCCCTGGGGGTCTCCGCAGAAGGTCCTCTAGTGCTGTGAGGTGAACGGAGGGAGATGGATCCTTTGGGTTCTGCCGGTGAGGTGTGAGGCGATACATTTGAGGGCATTTCCTTGAATCCCGGTGAAGTGGAGTCCTTTGATCAGGATGTGGTGGGAGATGGTGTCAAACGTGGTGGAAAGGTCCAGGAGGATGAGGGCTGCTGTGTCACCATGGTCCAGGAGGGCTCTGATGTCTGTGGCCGCGATCAAGGCTGTCTCAGTGCTAAGGTAAGCTCGAAAACCAGATTGGGAGGGGTCCAGGAGGTTGTGGTCTTCCAGGTGTTGGGTGAAGCTCTGGTTGATTGCTTTCTTGAGGACTTTTGCTGGGTAGAGAAGCAGCGAGATGGGCCGGTAGTTTTTTAGATCGGCAGGGTCGGCGGATGGTTTCTTCAGGAGGGGTCTCACTTCAGCATGTTTCCATTCTTCAGGGAAGGCGGCCGCGGTGATGGAGGTGTTCAGGACCTCCCTGAGCTCGTTGCCTATTGTCTTGCTTCCGAGGTTGAAGATGTGGTGGGGGCATGGGTCTGTGGGTGCCTCAGACTGCACGGAGTTCATGATGGAGATGGTGTCTTGCATGGTGAGGAGTTCCCAGTAGGTGAGAAGGTGTTCTGCGTTTGTGTTCCTGGATGTGAGCTGGTTGATGCTGTCTGCAGCGGAGGGTTGGTGTTCAAAGTTTTTGTAGATGACTGAGATCTTGTCATGGAAGTAGTCAGAAAGGTTGTCACACAGTTCTTGAGAGGGGCTGATGTCGTTCTTGGTGGCTGCGGGATTTGTGAACTCCTTCACAATGGCGAAAAGTTCTTTGATGTGGTTTGCTCAGGCTTCAATGCAGTCCGCTAGTGCTTTCTTCTTGGTCTCTTTCAGGAGGCGGTGGTACTGGTTGAGGGCGGTTTTTTATGTGGTGCAGTCATCTGTTTTTTTCTGATGCACCACTTTCTTTCGAGTTGACACCAGTTTTATTTGGTGGAGTGTAGTTCTTCGGTGAACCAGTTTGCTCTTTTGCTGTGTTCTTTAGTCTTGGTTGTCTTGGCGGGTGCGATAGTGTCAGCGCATTTCATGATCCATTGGGCAAAGTTCTTTGCTGCTTGTTTGTGGTCATGTGTGGGTTCTGGTAGTTGAGAGCTCAGTGTGCCGTTTCACTGGTCTTTTGAAATCTTTTTCCAGTTTCTCTGTGTGGATCTGAGGGGACCGGCGCTGGGGTGGTTGGGTGAAGTGTAGGCTATGGTGGTTGAACCAGGTGAGTGGTGTGGTGTGGATGTGTCTAACTCTGTCACTGGAGGTGAAGATGGGGTCGAGTGTGTGACCTCTGCTGTGGGTGGGGTCAGTGACAAGCCGCTTGAGTCTGATGTTGCGTTGCTCATGCTTTCTAGGAGGTCGGAGGAGTTGGCGTTGCTGGGGTCGTCAAGGTGGAAGTTGACTTCCCCTAGGAAGATGTAGTGCTCGGAGATGAATTCACAATTAATGCATCAAAGTCAGTTACTTCAGAAGTAGTCCCTAACTCTATTTCAACTTCTTCTAAAATGATACCCCTGCTTTTCTACTGGAATCTGGGTCCTAAAAGTCATCACAAAATGTACTTTAAAAATTAATTCATCCAGAAGTGTCAGTAGACAAAAATTTGCAGCCGGGATCATGGAGGTTTCTCAAAAACAGATCATCAATCTCATGTGTTTAGCCTCACTTTCATCGAAGTATGTCCATTCAGAAGCTGTGTACCTTTGAGTGGGCACCTGTGTTTTCTTCAACCTTCTGACGAATTACTTTTTAACGTCACTGTCACTTTGCTCACTGGTTTCTGTCTCCTCATTGATGCTGTCTGGAATGTGTTCTTCAGACACACAAACTCTCCGTCTTTCCCCACTCCTTGGCCAACTTTCATTTCTTGGAACCCTCCCCCCCACTCTGGTCACTCTGCTTGTCTCTCTTCTCCAAGCTCGGAGCCTGCACTTACAGCTTCTTCAGTTTGGGTCAATGTGGATACTTGTGGCTCTTTCATCATAGGTCCTACACTTCTCTTGAGCTTTCTTTGACACTGACACTTGTGCGCCCTCTTGTTCTTGTCCCTCTGAGCACTCTGGTTGCACTAAGTTTGAGTGTGTGACGCATTAATTCAGTTTGGAAGGCCTCCACATTTAAAAGCAGTGTTCATGACCAGAATGACTTGATGGGGCCACGCCATGTGGGATTCAGGCAGGACTTCTTCATGTGCTTCTTCACCAAGACCCAGTCGCTAGGATTGAGATCATGGCACTGCTCTTGCCTTGGGAGGGTAGTCGCCAATTTATTCTGGTGAGAGGCAGATTGCACCGCATCAGCCAGGCATTTGCAGTAGTCAAGAATCATATCATCTGTAATATTCACAAGTGCAGTTGCAGGCATAGTAGGAAGTCTCATGGCCCTGCCCATGAGAATTTCATGAGGGGACAAGCCTGTCCTCCGATCCAGAATACTTCTTAGAGTCATTAGTATCAATGGAAGTGCGTCAGGACATTTCAAAGATGAAGATTCACACACATTAAGTTGAGACTTAAGCATCCTATTAATCTGCTCTACGATGCCTGAAGCCTCAGGTCGATAATTACAGTGGGCACCACAAACCTTAACAGACAAGTTCAAACGTATAATATTGAGGCCTAGATTTACTAAACCTTTGCGTCTTGCAGGGCAACGTAAAGGCATATTTCGAATTTACAAAGCCACACAATGTCTGATTTGCAGGTCTTGCATGGCTTTGTAAAGAAATGCAATGCAAAGCAGCTGCTTTCACTGCGTTGCCAATACATTTGAACTAGGGAGGCGTTCAGTGGGTTGAGTATGAGCATTTCCATGCATCTACCTATGGATTTTGGCAAGGTTCCCGATTGCCTAAAGTGAGTAACCCAGGGAGTGCATCAACGTGATACACCTTCTGTGAGAAGCTGGCCTGGATTATGATGTCCACTTATGTAAGGGGGCACCTTGAACCAGTCCACACAACCCTTATGGTGATTTAAGAGGTCTTAGACAAACTTTGAAAGCTCTCTAAGTGGTAGCTGTGGAGAGCAGCCTTCAGGCTTAGTCCAGAAGGAGTGTAAAGCAGCTTGTTTTACCAGAATGCAATCTTATAGTATAGATTAAGTGAAAAAGAACCACACAAAGCATTTATAAAAATATGTATTTATTATATAATACTCTCTAACACATACAAATATCTCCTGGCCGGAGATATGCACAATGCACATAATACTTTGCAAAGAAACACAGTAAATAGCACGTAATACACAGTGGACCCCAGGGGGGGACCAAACCATATACTAAGAAAGTGGTATAGGAACCACGACTCGGGTCAAGACAATGTCGAGAGGACGTAGAAGTGCTGGGGACCCAAGGAACCACCCAAGGTAAGGGACTAGGAACCCCACGGAGAGCGTGTGCAGTGTGGAAACACTACCGCGTGCTCCGTACAAGCCTACGTGTAAGTTGCAGTTGGATTTTTAAAGATTAAGGACCCTTCCCAGTGGACCCTGAAAAAAACCCCATGGAAGACAGAAGGTTGGAGAGCCACCCCACCCTGCGATACCCTAGTACCCATGTTACCTACACCAGGGAAGCCGGGTGCATACGTGTGAAGTGGTGTCGGAAACCGCCATCGAACGCAAAGGAGGACTTCAGGAAAGTGCCGCTGCTGAAGAAGGAGAAAGTGTCCGGTGGAATCTGAAGGTGGATTCTAGTTGAGAGGTACCTGCAAGCAGAGGGGACAGAGTCTATGTCACTCAGGAGTGAGCAGGAGACTTGGAAGACGAATGCCCTCCGATGTCAGGTGTTGCAGGAGAGTTTACAAGGACCTTGACTCTGCAGCTGTGAGGACCAGGTGACGCTGAGGAAGACCAGGAGCTGTGCACGAGCTGTCCCACGAAGGATGTTGAGTGCTGAGGGGTCGGTGTCCGGTGGAAGCACCAACAAGCCTTGGCAAATGCAACTAACACAGGAGCTGAAGAAGGAGCAACGTCGGGAGCAGCAAGGTCCAGGGGACTCACCACAAGCAGGGGAGTCAGGGCAGGCCCGAGCAATCAGTGGAGCCCAAGAGAAGCAAAGGTGACCCTCAAATGGACCCACAGGCTGGAGGCACTGGAGTCACGGGAGGACCTCAAGCAGCTCACCAAACAGATGCAGGCCACAATGCACACGATGCGGTGTGGCCCAAGATTCTGATCACTGGAGATGCTTGAGGTTGGGGCTACTAGGAGCCCAAAGATCTTATTGGAAGGAAGCCAACAAGCCTTTGCAACTGCAAGTTGACACGATGCACAGGGATTCGGTTATTGCAGCCCCCACGAGGGATACTGGCCTCAAACTTGGTGAGAGGGCAGGGCAGGCCTCGGGAGCTGTGGAAAACCACCACCTGTGTTGCAGAACCTTTCGGAGTCCGGAGGAGCTCAGGATCAGCAGACCGGTTGACTTAGTTGCGGCGCCTGTGAATGCAGGGGAGTGACTCCCTCACTCCAAGGGAGATTCCTTCAGGTGTCTTTGATGCCCACAGGCCTTGGAAAGTTCCTGTATGGTGCACAGGCACAGATGATGCAGCAGACTGAAAGGGAGACAAAGTCGAGCCCAAACAAAGTCCAGCAAAGTCCAGAGTGCCCAGACGGTAGAAGAAGAAGTGGTGTCTGATCTGAATCTTATCCCACAGCGAA
Source organism: Calotriton arnoldi (assembly GCA_963921515.1). NCBI lineage: Eukaryota > Metazoa > Chordata > Amphibia > Caudata > Salamandridae > Calotriton > Calotriton arnoldi. The sequence goes on from CAWUFW010013173.1 coordinate 434,213, forward strand.
TCTACGGACCTAAACCCAGGTAAGCCCTTAAGTACCCCAAGGAAAGGGTTGGGATGATTCAGGGGAGGGTCTGGACAGTGGGGAGGTTACTCCCATGTCCTTTGTCCAGTTTCGCGCCAGAGCGGGAGCCAATGGCTCCCAGGCTGGTTTGAACTGGACTATGCATGGGGACACCAAATGTGCCCCTCATGCAGACAGTGTCGCTGGCAAGCACACCCACTCTGCCCCAATACAGTAAATCCTGTCTGGGAGGTGTTCACACCTCCCTGTGACAGCATGCCTATTGTTCTGCCTTCCCCTGCTCGAGCTTAGCTCAGCAGAAGGAGGGCAGAATAGTGTCTCTGGTCGGCAGCAACCATTTTGTGCTGTCCGGGTCTGGAAGACTGGTACCGGGGACATGGAGAACCTAACGGTGCTCTTCCAGTGCTTGGAATCATACCTCCCCGGTGTGGGGGTATGATTCCAACATGTTTGATACCAAACATGATAGGATTCAGTGCAGCCAGTTTTGAGATGGTCATCACGTAATTACTCAGTGCCCCTCTATATGGTATATGGCTGCTTCACTGATAACCCGGGAGAATGGACTCCGTAGGCTGTAGGGGTGTCCTGCTCATGCAGGGGCACCCTCTCACTTAGAACCAAGCACCCTGCCTCCAGGATTGCAAAGGCCTGCTATAGGGGTGACTTATAGGTTTTAAGTGCAGTGACCCTAGATATAGGAAACCTATATCTTTAGTAAGTGGTGCTAGCACCAGCTTACTCAGGCTGCAGTGGCAGGCCTGTAATTCCATTTTGAATGGTCTCCCATGGGTGGCATAATGCATGCTAGAGCCCATGGGGGACCTCTGGGGTACCTATTCCCTGGGTACCTTAGTACCATATACTAGGGACTTGTAAGGGTACCCCAGTATCCAATCTGGGATGTACCTAAGTACTGAACATAACAATTTATGGAGAAAGCAGATAGACTGGGGTCCTGATTAGCAGGATCCCAGTCAGACTAGTCAATAACAGCTTAGCACCAGGCAAAAAGTGGGGGTAACCATAGAAGCAGATCCTACTTTCCTACACCTTCCCAAGTGAGGTGCAATGAGTACCCCTTATTATTTCCTCATTCCATGTGTGCTGTATTCTGCAGTACACATAAAAAGAGGAAAATGCCCCCAAGGATTTGGTTTGTGCAGGAAGGTTTTCCTTCCTGCACAAAAACAATTCTACCTATAACGCAGGTACCCTTGCGCCATGGAACATAGGTGCCTGCATTGACGCTAGGCTGCACACAGTGCATCAGCACAAAGAGAGAGCACAAATGCTCCATATCGTTGTAAATATGGATAATTTCTGCTCTCTTCAGTTCACGCAACGCAGCACAGCAACTTTGCTTGCTGTCCTGCAGTGCATGAAATATTGATAAATATGTCCCTCAATGTTTATCCTGTGATCTTAAACTTCGACAAGACTGATAACAACTTCAGTTCTTGCCCCAGCCACAAATTTTCCTCATAAGCGCAAGCAAAAATACAAGATGCAGCTTCACAAACCGCACGACAATACTGAGCCCTCCTGAGTAAAGCTCTACAATACGATCAAAGACACATAACTCTATTATACTCATCCTAAAACAATGCAACTGCTCTGGAACGCCGAACCACCACCATTTCTCCAAACTGGACCATAGGAACCTTGGGCATGCAAACTCTGCTTGGGCAGATTATGACAGATTTTGGGGTAAGTTCTAACTACGCATGCCTCAGTGTAAACCACCCTCTGCTACCATCTGGTAACGCGAGAGATAAAGATGGCGTTTGCAACACGCAAACTTGGTGAAAAGTAGAATCGCTGCTATGTTCACTGGGATGGATCTTTATCCCGAACTGAGGCTAAAATCATGAATTCAGCAGCAAATCAATGACAGTGAAGCAGAATTTGCCACACAATAATGACAGATCTCAAATCGAATCATTTTGAGCATAAATCAATAGTAACATGAATACAGCATGTATGAATATAATCCAAGCAATGGGGGTGGGGCCTGCAGGGGCAACATGGCGGACGCGTCTTGAACTCGCTCCTCCACATATCCCCTTAATCCGTGAAATTTCTCCGCTTCATTGCGACATCCACAGAGAGGCGCAGTGGCTGAAGCCAAGAGTCGGGCCCCGACTGGACCCGCGCAGCCTGGGAGGAGTCCGCTGCATGACCCACGAGCGGCCACGGCCACTGTACAAGAAGGGAACGGCTACGGTCAGCGGCTCATATCGCGCGGCATACTAAAAGTGCAAGGTGTAAAAGAAGCCGCAAGCAGCGCCGCCTGGTAAGAGAGGGGATGGGCGGAGCTGAAAATCAGGGCCTCGAACGGGGTCCTGGGAGAGGCCCAGGCCTGGACCTGCTCGAACTGGCAGAGGAGGCGATGTGCGCAAGAGAGTGTGCTGGCCGGTGAGCCTGGATTGACAACAGCCACCGCCGGTGGGCCCAGCGACACAGCAAATTGCTGATGAGGGAGCCTGACCCAGAGGTATGAAGGAAGCCACAATCAGCGCTGCCCAGTAGGGGAAGGGACAAGTGACGCTGCACATCAAGAAACCGAGTGAGACCCCAGGAGCGGCCCAGGCCTGGGCTTGCTCGAATTGGCTGCAGAAGGGGCGGGTGTACAAACAGGAGCTAGCTGGCGAGCCTGGAGTGGAGAGGGCTGTTGCCTGTGGGCCCCGTGCTAAAGCGCAGTGTTGATGGAGGTGTCTGGCCTGGAGGAGCGACGGGCAATTGAATCTCCATGTGTGGAGGTGCGGAAGGTAGGCCTCGGGCGGTACTGAGGCCCGAAATTGTGGCGGCGAGTGCATGATAGGACAAAGGGGCATTCTGGTGAACACGGAGGGGCCATGACACGATGACAGCTAGTGGGGAGAAGGCCTGAGGTGCATAGGTGCAGCGACCACAATCCTTGGTGTGACCTGGGCCTGAGACAGTGCAAATTATTGGCCACAGTGACGCACACAAGCACAGACAACTGCAGGAGGGGAAAAAGGAAAGATGGCCTCCACCCGTAGGCCTCTTTGCACTGAGGACTATTGAAATATGAGCCTGATCCAGAGGGGGGATTAATAGCCAGGACCACGGTGTGCTGAAGAGGGGAGCAGCCTGCAACATACCGCTGCATAGGGGGAGCCCTGGACCCATGAAATCAGGCGCTGGACTGGTGGAATAAGGAGGTGCGCAATAGGCCCAGGGCACGGTAATTGGAACACCTCGCGGGGGGACTGTAGTGGGACCGTCCTCCCGGACGCAGACAGCCGTGCTGCCCACACTGCTGGTTCTACCTTCTAGTAGAGTGAAGATCGACGAATCAGAAAGGTTACCTTGTTGGGGTCGCCTGACTGCCCGTGGCTCTGGGCCTTGGAGACTGGAGTATCGGTGGAGAGCGACCACAATAAGTCAACACCACCACGCAAACGATGCAACACACGACATAGTGCTGGACCTGCACATAGAGCTACTTCGGACTGCACTCCCACCTGAAGGCACAGCACGGTGAACAGTGCAGCCTTTCCATAGTATACCGTTATATCCTGCCGGGTGCACCGGGATAACTGGAGTGATCTGGAGTGCCTAACTGGACAGATGGGTCGCACTAAAGGCGCTGGATCGAGGACCTCCTCGCAGGTTGCAGGTCCGGTAGACACGGATCAAACGCAACCACCAGCGCAGCAGTACCCCCCAGATGATCGATTAAACGCCATCCTGAATGCCATAGAGCGATCCAGAGAGTCAATAGAAACCAAGATAGACAAAGTTGCGCTTGATCTCACACTGCTGCATGTGGATCACCGGAAACTGAGGGACCGAGTTGCTGCTGTGGAGCAAGATATCACAGAACTGAAGCCTGTCACTGACTTCCTAGAGAAGCAACAAAACGCACATGAGGCCAGAATACGATATCCTGAAGATCGAGTGGAAGATGCAGAGGGTCGCTCCAGGAGGAACAATGTCTGCCTGATCGGACTGCCGGAGGGAGAGGAAGGTCAGGACGCAGTAGCTTTTGTGGAACAATGGCTTAAAAATATTTTACCTCCTCTTCATTTTCTCAGTTTTTCACTATAGAACGTGCACACTGTATCCCAGGCAGGAGACCGGCACCAGGCACTTATATTTAAACCGCTACACTTCAGGTACAGAGATATGATCCTGCGGGAAACCAGGAAATTGACCGAGGTCAAATTTGAAAACACAAAGGTCCTGTTCTTCCCCGACTACACAATTAAGATCCAGCGTCAACGGGGATCTTTCCTGCAAGTCAAACAGAAACTTAGACAACTAGACATTTCATATTCACTGCTTTCTCCAGCAAGACTCCGAGTGGTTTCTTATGGGAAAACAAGATTTTTTGACACACCACAAGACACCTGGGACTGGCTGAAAACCACTGGCCAGTTCTCGGGTCCTCGGCCAACGGGCATACCAGGCACCTGGAACGGTGAGGCAAGCGGAACAAGGAATCGCCGTCGACGGCCTAAGAAATGGAACCCCGGCCTATCGGCGGCCCCTGGCCCGGACCAAATTAGACAGGAGCTACAGGCGGCGGTTCGAGTAGCGGAGCGGATAGCTGAAGCTGTGGAGACGATCAGCAAGGAAGGACCCCCGGTTCACTCCTCAGAAGATGAGGGCTCATCAGCAGCTGGACAATCGGATGCTGTATCACTGCGAATGCCTGATGTCACGCCACAGACTTCAGATGGTATCGTATAAATGCTGGGGACACAGCGCTTGCACCACAAGCTTTCTAAAGGGCTGCACCCCGATGACATTTGGTATTGTAACTATTGCATTGTTTATTATACCTCGGGGTTTGCAGTATCGGTGCTGCACTTAGGCCTACACATGATGCTTGAGGATTATTCTAGCTTTACACATCACTACACGCAAAGATATGAGAAACCTGGGGATTTCACAGTGGCGTGCCCCCCACAGTCTTACACCCCCTCACATTTTTCCTTATAAACGGAACCGGTTGGTCACGGGGACAGTTTCCTTTCCGTCATGGTTTGGGTAGCACCCCTTGTTTATGAGGGCCGCTCTAGTAACGTTTCCCTATTGCCATGTTGGCTCACCCACCTTCCCTTTAGTTGCAGGGGCTTTCCTAGGGGGGATGGGAGATGATATAGCGCTCTGCCGATTCACACACACGGCTGCATGCACAGGTCAGGTTATATTCCACTTTTACATAACATAGTGTTGTGACAGACCATACGATACATACCTGGAATATGTGGGGTCTCCGCACACCATCCCGCAGATACGCGGTCTATTCTTACCTTAAGTATGTGCGCATTGCCCTCTTACAAGAGACACACTTGAACAGAGTCGAAACGGTCAGGCTGCAAAGAAAATGGTGGGGTAAGGTATATGCCACTGATTACTCATTGTTTGCACGGGGGGGCCTTAATTTGGGTCCGCCCGGGCACACCTTCGCGGTGGAGGAGTACTTTGCCGATAAAGACGTCAGATACGTGTTTCTAAAACGCAGGTTGGATGGGCACTATATTTTGTTAGGCAATGTGTATACCCCTAATACAGACCAAGGTCAAATCCTTAGATCGCTGTCCCCAATATTGACAAAATGGTGAGACATACCGTGGCTGATCGGAGGGGATTTCAACAGCATCATGGATACAGGTTTAGACAGATCTTTTCCCCCCTAAGATGTAAGACTGCCACAGCCAACTCAACGGCACTGAGCGAATGGGTACATGGGTGGGACCTGGTCGATGTTTGGAGGCATTGTAATCCAGGAGAGAGGATATATTAATTGCGTTACGTTGGCATGGGAATGCGGGACCCCTGACATCCCTACGTGGCAGTTACTGCCGGCGATGCTGGAGGACCCAGTCTTCCGAGACTCAATAGGGGAGGACATCGGTGAGTACTTCACACACAATACTGGGACTGCTTCGTCCACTATGGTGGAGTGGGCTGCCATGAAAGTTACACTGCGTGGGAAGTGTCTGGGGTTGGGCTGCAGCTTGAGGAGACAAATAGAATCGGAATTGCGTGTAGTGGAAAAAGTTCTATTGGCATTAGAATCACGAGCGATAGAGGATGCTCCAGACTCCACCCCACTATTAGAGGCGTGTAAGAAACACACGGAAAACCGAGAACGCCAGTGATGTTTGAACTTCGTGGCACATTCAGCGACAGCGCATGCTAAGGCTGATCATTCCGGGCTCCTACTGGCCTGGTTGATCAAACAAGATCAATCCGTAGGACCCATCACTGCACTCCGGTCTCTGGAAGGTGGACTCAAGTATACACAGCATGAAATTCATAGCAAATTAACCACGCACTTCACTCAACTATACATATCTGCCTTGAACGTCCCTGAGACAGACATACACTCTTGCTTTGATGGTCTCACCTTTCCCACTCTTACACCCGAACAGCGTGGAGAATTGGATGCCCCGGTTACACTGGAGGAAGTGAGAGGCACAATGCGAGCACTGCTTTCCGGTAAGGTCCCGGGCCTGGACAGTTTTCCCCAAAATTTTTATAAAACATATGCCGATCTTTTAAGCCCGCAGCTACTTAGGGTGTACACGGAAGCATTAGAAACTACCTCCCTCCCAGCCTCTATGACAGAAGCTACCCTGATTACAATCCCGAAACCAGATAGAGATCCCACACACACAAGCACCTATCAGCCCCTGGCGCTGCTAAATGGGGATTACAAAGTATTGGCAGGTGTTCTGGCAGGCAGATTGGCGTCCATCGGGATCAGAACGGCTGTGTCCCAGCTTGAAACACCTCTCTAAATATATGTAGGCTTTTCAGGGTACAGCGGTTTGGCCGGCAGCAGGCTGCCTAGTATTGGATCTAGAAAAGGCCTTTGATACGGTTGAGTGGCCTTATATGTTTGAGGTGTTGCGACGATTTGGATTTGGGCCATACTTTTTAAGTTGATTTAAATTATTGTATGGAGCACCTGCTGTACGTGTTCGCTTAGAAACTTTATTCTCAAGGCCCATACAGATAAGGAGAGGAACCAGGCAAGGGTTCCCCCTTTCCCCACTAATATTTTCCCTGGCTATAGAGCCCCTGGCAGTAGCACTGCGCCAATCAGAATATTACTGGGGTATACAACTAGGAGAGGATACACACGCCATTTTGCTCTGTGCAGATGATATCTTGCTCTACATTAGGGACCTACAGGCAATACCCCGATCCTGTCTGACACACTCAAACTATTTGCTATGCTCTCAGGATTGGGCGTGAACTGGGGAAAATCATGTTTATTTCCCTTTACTCCTGACGCAGACGCCCCTCACCTGGTGGTGGATGGTGCATTGGTGGCCTGGTAGCCGGTTGTGTTCCAATATTGGGTATAAAAATATATCACACTGACTGGGATCTCCTGGATTGTAACCTATCCAGAGCGGTCAAAGCTTTAAGATCCCAAATAGAATTTTGGAAAACTCTCAACCTCTCTGTTGCAGGTAGTGTGGCGCTCATTAAAATGGTGATGCTGCCTCGATCCGCTATATTATTGTGCAAACCTTCTGATATATTTACCAGCGTCCTTTTTTCGACTGCTGGAGGGAATGATGAGAGACCTCATATGGAGCAATACGCGCTGCAGGGTGGCGCTCGCTAAATGATACTTACCACAAACACAAGGTGGGTTGGCTCTGCCCAACATGGAACATTACTATTTGGCGTCCCAAATACAATGGGTGGCGAAATGGGTGGCGGAACTACACCTTACTGATACGGCGGAATGTGGTCTCCCGTACACATTGGACAGACTCCTTTTTTATCTTTCACCCATGCACTAGGCCACACACATCGCTTTCCCTCCTGGTACAGATAGCTCAGAAATGCTTCCATAGAGCTCTCCATCTTACTAGGCATGTCACACCATATGCGCCCACCATCCCATTACTAGGTATGCCGAAAGGGGGGGGGCCGAGTCAGAACAACAGAACTCATAGACTGGCAAGACGCTCATATACACACATTGAGAGACCGATATGCAGAGGGTGCGCTGCAGCCTTTCCTTTCCCTGACTGAAGAAGAGGGTGTCCCTCCTGGACACTTCTTAAACCATGCCTCCTGGATGGCCACACTGGGGCGCCACTGGGGCAATATCTCGCAAGAACCCCCAACACATCTCCTGATGCAGTATATACACGTGATGGGTATGGGACGAGACCTCATAAAATGGTTTGCAGAATCAATCCGCGAGCACACTATGACCGACTTAGTGCCCTTGAGTAATAGATGGGAAGCGGATTTGACACGACCATACACACCCAAAGAATGGACCATGCTGCTGGGAAGCCCCAGACAGATTCCCAGAAATGCTAGATTTAGGCTGATCCAATTTTATATAGTCCACAGAGCATATCTATCCTTAGATAAAATTAACAGGTATTTTTATAGAGTGGATGCCTATTGTCCACGCTGCAAAATGACAGATGCCAATCTCCTACATATGTTATGGTCATGCCCCAAACTGCAAGGCTACTGACACGGAGTGATTCAATTGTTGTCCACAAGCGTAGGTAGGGCATTGCCGAACACATGGGAGGCCTGCAATACAGGGACATTTCCCAGAAGTAAGAAACACAAAGTCTCCTCTAGATTTTTAGACCTGGGCTTAGTGGTGGCCAAAAGGCTTGTCACACGTCGCTGGAAAGCAGAAGACCCCCCCCATTGCTAAAAGCCTGGTCTCAGTCTATACTGAACTGGGCCAATGCTGAGGCCGTCTCATTGTTAAGGGAAGACATGTTAGGATTGCGCAAATACCCCATTTCAACAGCCTGGAATACAATTCTGACGGCGCTTCAAGTAGCAATAACTCCGGATGACTCCCCTGACATTCCTAACCCCAACTAACCTAGCCTACACGTAGGTTGCAGTGTGACCTGACAACAATGTGATCTGGAATGTGCAGCACATATCACGCACCTTAGACCAGCATGTAGTATTATGATAATGAGGTTGAGACATTTAAAATCGTGAAAATGGCACTATTATAGTAGACATGGAACGCCTCCCCCCACCCCAGCCTACCCCACTCTCCTCTCCTTCTTCACAATTTGTTCTTATAAGTTTTACTGTTATATATATGGTTGTTTGATCACCAACCCTGACAATGTGGCATGGCCGAAAGGAGTCACTTGAAATGTATATGTGGAACAGATATATATGCAAATAAGGCACCAGTAATATGTTTATATATTGAGATGGCATCATGCCTTGTTCGACATTACCTATTTGTTCTATTATACGTGAGATATCGCGATGTATGGATCTGGATTGTGTATATGCCATCTGTTTATATACCGCTATACTGCCTAGAGTAATTTGATTCCTGAAAATGCCGACTGGTTCTACAAATATTGTGTATGCTTGTAATATGTATCACATATATCAAAATCTAATAAACAGATCAAACAAAAAAAAATGAATATAATCCAAGCAATTCAGTTCGGCAAATGCAAGTACACATTATTAAAAACAGCATAAGCGAAGTAAGCTAAAATTATGTTCTCATGAAGAGAAACTCCCTTATGCTAAGCTAAGTTTGCAGGTAAGACGGAAAATTTAAAGCAGCAGGTGTCTGTAAATATAGCATTGAAAGTAGAACCAAATTAAGGTTGAATCAAAAAAAGGAGGAATGTACTTGCTCGAGAAAGTAAGTCTCTGAGCAGAAATACAAGGATCATTGGGTTTCAAGGGAGGGAGAAAGAATGGCCGCTTGCAAAGGTGGACCGGAGCAAGTGCATTGTTAACTAACTCAGCTTCACACAGTTAAAACATGAAATTAAGTCAAAGTGATACATTGGATGGGTTCTCATCGAGTAATAACCAATCAAAAATCAGTGTTCCCGCTGTACTTGGTATTGGCCTCCTTCTCACGAATAATATGTTTTTTTATGTTATGTTATGTTATGCTATGTTATGCAGATTTGTAGGTCACACGCACTAGACGCGCCTTCAATCCTGGAGTAGCCGCACGTATCACTACTAGACTTTCATCTCGCTCCATCGGGAGCGCCCTCGAAGACAGTCAAGCTACCAGACATCGACCCCCCTTAGACGTGCCTTCATTCTCGGAGAAGCTGCTTTATTTACCACTAAATCTCCATCTCGCCAAATTGGGAGCGACATCAAGGGATTAGGCATTGACCCCCCTGATACTCTCTGCAGTCTCTGCTCATTACACTCGCGTCCCCGTGCAGACCCGGTTCCACTGGCGGGACTTCGTTCCCCCACTCCTACTACCAGTGAGGTCCCCAGCTTGGACCCACAGCATCTTCTCAGGCATTCAGATTTGCTTGTCCTGATGATGATCCCATAACCGCTGTTGGGGATCGAAACGTCGTCGACCAATACATCTTAACTCCATTTTAAACTTATTACCGATGTGGAGTACAAGATGTTCTTTCTATCGTGACTGTGATTAAGCCGGATTCCAATCTGATAATTTACTAGGAACCCTCGGTCGACTGGACCTTTTGTTACCTGCTGAGAAGTGTAAAGGGGAGAAACAACATATTCTTTACAAGCTAACATGCATCAATTTAATCAAAATTCTGAAAGGATCACTGTCTCCGAAGTTCAAGTTTAGGGTTTATTACAAAACCAAAAATAGCTGAACATACAGACACCTCAGAATGAGGTTGCAAAAATACAAATGCACTAATACAAAGTTCATCCTACGCACCAATCTAATCCGGTATAGCATGAAGAGAATGAGTAACTCCAGAAACACTAAACAGGCAATACCTGCACCCACATCTATATTAGTCTTCATTGAAATCCGTAAAGAAATCCGTTAGTCTATCCCTACTCTATTCTAAAGGGCATCCCTACTTAACTTTGCTCAAGCAAGATCATGAAAAAGGTGTCAGCTCGTGATGACTTCCTCAGAAGTACACTCATGTTGTGAAAATCCGTCTAACTCTCCATCCTAAGAATCGATCCCTTCCTTTTACTCTCTTTGCTCTTCTACCTCTCCTCGATCAGCTCCTGCTCAATCTGCCCTCTCTGCTGACTACCTCTCCTCTGTCTGTCTCTCCTCTTACCTGGCCCTCCTCCCACGGGGCACTGTCCCTAATACAAAATGGACCTTCGTTAGGCCCGCCCAGGTAACACCTCTTCTGGCCAAACACCTCTTCTAGGTGAATTTCCACTAAAACTTGAAATCGGTCCAACGGTGGTTGAAGTGTCCTTGGGTCTCAGGCTTCTTCAGCGCATCTTCCAATTATCAGCATTCCTGGAGACTTTGTAGCGGATCTCCTCCATACCTAACTCCTAAAACAAAAGCATTATTCTAACTAACGAAGACGATGTCCTTGCACCTGCAACGAATGCATGAGAACGAAACAACCTTGCACGCAAATGAATTTCGTTGACCATCTCCAAATGAGAGCCTCACCAGGGAAAAATACAATTTATGCCTACAGAAACCAGCTAACATAAGAAACCGCATAGGCCTTTCTTAGCACGAAAGAGTAAATACTCCATCAAGGCCTTTAACATAAAATTAAACACACATTAATACCACATTTATAAGCACTACATTTCATCATTGTTAAACACAATTAATTACTCATGCGCATGCAACTTCGACATGATGCACGTTTAAATCTAATGCCTTACATTTCCTCTAAGCTACTTCATTAGCAATTGTAATGAACATTAAAAGTTACACATTTCCCTCTAAACGCCACTTTACGTTTCTTGAGTGGCACAACCAACTTAACATTTCATTTACCACTGATTATTACAACACGAATTCCATCTAATGTTAGCGCACACATAAAAATATAGGTGGGTACGGACTACTCATGGATATAGGGTACCCCTACAATTTTCAGAATATCTTTGCGCTCTATCAGTTCCCCCCTCTGATGACTAGTGTCATCAACAAACTCACAATTCCCTGGAGAAAGAACTGACCTAAACAGAGCTCGTAGCCATTCTTCCTTGTCAGAACCTTTCCAGATTCTTGATCTTCTCATATTGACTGTCCTGCAGTCTAGTCATCCTTACTTCACTTGCCCTAAGGGACCTTTCGACCTGATTCGCCTTGTACCACTTATAGGCCCTCACAAAACCCCATAGGCAAATCACACAGACCACGATTATAAGGATAGGTCTCAGAATGTAACCAAGAATACCTTTTCCCAAGCTCGCAAACCAACTCCCCACTTTACCAAATCCCTTTCCAACTTTCTCCCAAACGCCCTCTTCGGTCAGATTCTGGATCTCATGATGAATCTCAGTGATGTTACTTATATACTTCTTCAGATATTTACTATTATCTGGTTTATAAGTACAGCACTCTTGCACCGTCAGCATTTTACAGACTCCGCCCTCTTTTGCCAATAAGACATCTAAAGCAAGACGGTTCTGCATCACCATTGTCCTTATCGACAACATCTCTCCATCCACAAGCAATAGTGATTTAGCTGTATTCGTCAACAATCTGTCCACAACAGTCGCCAGCTTTCTAATCTTCACATCATTCAAAACCACTCCTAAACCTGGTATCACAGCTCCAAAAATATCTCCAATCACTCCTCCTGCACTTGCATCTCTCCTTACCCTAGAATGTAATCCTCCCTCGAGGAGTCCCAGCTCCTCCACATGATAAATCTTGGGGAAAACAGCTGCCAGGTAACAAGTACCATACCAATTGGCAGGCAATCTCACATAAGCGTTTTTCCCACATACGAAGTATACTGTTGGTACCACTTGTACCGGACCCTGCAAAAAGTTCTTCGCTGACTCTTCCATGGTGAAAACGTGATCACACGCACTCTGTCCCACATAAACCTTATCATAATAGGTCTGGACACGTTTCACACACAGCTTCCCTTTTTGCACCAGATCTAATGCTATAGGGCCATAGCTCCCTTTCGCTCTGTGAGCTAACTTCTCCTTCGTCCAATCTAATGGACTTTCTCCAGTGTTATGTGTTTGTGTTAGTTGTCTATACCTATCCTCTACTTGATCTACAAACTTCTTTTCTATCTCTGTTAGTGAACAGGTTAGGTTATGTCTATGTGCATAAGCTGTATCCAGGGATGCAGTCGGTATGAAATACTTCCCAATTCTATCTTCTTGCTTGTAATAATCATACTTGTTCAGGTGCTTATATGCTGGAACTTCTGAAAGCACCGCATCATAATTGGAAAAGAAGTATTCATAATGACCTCTCCCATAAAACATGCTAAGCAACAAACTACATGAAATCCCATAAGTCAACGGAAGATGATGATATCTAATACCCTCATCCACTGACGCAGGCAATTGCATACACACATAACAATCATTCACATCCATCGTATCAATGTATTCGTATAGCAGCTTGGCATACGCATTAAGCTTAAAATCACTTCTAGACAAATCTACATGCAATCTACGACTATTTTGATCTAGCATAGCCTTTTCAGCTCCTATGGTGTCCTCTTTCTTGCTAGAAGTACTAGGTGTAGGTGTCCCTTTCAACTGCACGACTTCTGGCTCATGTGAAATAGTAACTGACACTATAATAACTATAACTATTGAAACTATCACTCCCACTATAAAAGTACCTATCACACACTTGGATCTACGGTTCGGATTTCCAGACTCCATTTTCTTGTCAGTCGTTCAATTTAGAGGATACACAAAAGTCTCTTCTTTCCACCTCGGTTTGCTGCTCAAAAGTTCAAGCAAAGTTCATTGGAATTCTGGAAATTCGTTCAAAGTTCAATTTTTCCGGATTTATTTACACAGTCCAAAAAGACTTCTCTAGCCCTCTTTCTTCTTCTATTGAAAAAGCCCTAAATTTATTCTTCTTCCACACGGGCCTAGGTTATCTTCTTTTGAACACCTATTTACAATGCATAGTTCATTCACAATCTACGATAAGTTCAGATCCTATTGCAGCTAGAACATGTTGCAAAATCTCAAGACGAACATCTACCAGTTCATGAGGTGATGCTTCAAATCCAAACGTTGGGAAAACTAATTTATGCAATATCAGAATTCGCACCTTGCTCAAAACTGGAGGTTTTGGGACCGTGATTGTCAGCACTCCTTCAACTTTGAGTCCTGGAACTATCACTCCCACATCAATTTTCAGTAGAGGATTCCTGCTGATCACTCGCATGGACCTCAGCCTCCTGGAACTCACTACTCCCGGCATCAGTTACTGCGAAAGTCCACTCCGGGGCAGCGTATCTCTGGCAAGGCACTCTTGTCCTTCTTGACCTTTTCAGACCTTCTCGGTCTTGCTCTTCTTCGCTCACTTCTGATTCAGATGTCTCAAACACAGAGGCGAGATCTCTCTCAGGGGCCAACCTCAGATTCAGCCTTCTTTGTCTTTCAGGCCACGATTCTTCTGCTCGATCAGCCCTTTTGCCTTTCTCTCGAACCCTCTGCGCACCACTTCCTTCGGCTGAGTCTGACTCTATATTACCCGCAACGTTACCTTCTTCCTCAGAGTCAATACCTGGGTTGTGTGTAGCGTAACCCTCCTCAGCCTGGTCTGGTGAGCCACCAGCTTCGTCAGCAACCCTCACAGCTTGGCTTGTCCTCTCTCGTGGCCCTGCCGCCACCGCTGGATTTTCATTCACGAGAGGAGCTGTCTCTTCCAAGGGTTCTGAAACTCGACGAGTATGGGAAGCATGTATCCAATTTGGCAATCCTCCACACTTCACAGCTGTGTTCGTTACCAGTATCACCTGGTAAGGGCCTCGCCACCGAGCATCCAAACAGCTCTTTCTCACGTGCCTCCTGACTAGCACCCAATCTCCCGTACACAGGTCGTGGCAGAGATCTCGTGAAGCCGGAACAGCAGCAGCATCCACCTGCTGAGACATAGAACGGACCACATCAGCTAGTCCTTTGCAGTAATCAAGGATTAAGTCATCAGTGATGTTTATCAAGGCTGAATACGGTATTGCTGGTAATCGCATCACCCTCCCCATAATGATTTCGTGCGGGAAAAGACCAGTCCTCCTATCTGGGACAGTGCGAACACTCATCAACACTAGAGGCAATGCATCAGGCCACTTCAGAGATGTAGACTAACACACTTTCGCCATCCGTGCTTTCAAAGTTCCATTAATCTGCTCCACTATCCAAGAAGCCTCTGGTCGATAGCTACAATGAAGTCTCTGATCAACATTTAAAGCCACGCAAAGCAATTTCATAATCTCACTGTGGAAGTGTGTTCCTCTATCCGACTCCAATGAAGTTGGAAAACGAACCTAGGAATCAACTCTCTCAACAGTAGCTTGGCCACTGTTAGAGTATCACACCTTCGTGTTGGGTAAGCTTCCACCCATCGTGAAAAGACACGTACCACCACTAAAATGTATCTCAATCCGTTACACTTAGGCATCTCAATAAAGTCAATCTGTATCCTTTTGAAAGGTCCTCCTGACCTCCCAATGTGACTCAGTGTAACTACAGTCTTCTTTCCAGCATTCATTTGTTGACAGGTAACACACCTATGACACACTGCTTCAGCAAATGCACAAAACCGTGGATTGTACCACGTTTGTCTGAACACTCGCACCATCGCATCTCTTCCTAGATGTACAGCACCATGAATTTGCCTTGCCATCGGGCTCAATAGGTCATCTGGTAACACTGCTCGACCATCACTTGAAACCCAAATTCCATCTCCTCCCTTCTCACATCCTGATCTGACCCATACATCCCTTTCCTGACCTGGAGCTCCTTCCTGCAGGCTCTTGAGTTCTTCACAAGTGTCTGCCATGGCTAACATCATGTTGAGCTCGGTTCCCTCTTGGCTCTCTCCAGTGTAATCTCCAGTAAATATGCACCCTTGTTCAGCGCAGAAATGTGCAATTTCATCCGCGTACTTATTTCCAACAGACACAAAGTCTGTCCCCCTCCCATGTGCAGTGCACTTTACCACTGCAATTTCCCTGGGACATTGCAATGCTTCTAACAATCTTCTCACATAATCTCCATTTCTGATGGGAGATCCAGATGAGGTCAAGAAACCCCTCTGAGACCATAGCTATCCAAAGTCGTGAACCACACCAAACCCATATTGGCTGTCGGTATAGATGGTGATTCGGATCTGATCAGCTGCCAGACAGGCACGAGTCAAAGCAATGATTTCAGCCACTTGTGGGGAGTATACTCCTTTCAGGCAAGCAGCTTCAACCACTCCAGTAATGGTACATACAGCAAATGCTGCTCTCAAATGACCCACATTGTCTCTGAGGCATGAACCATCGACAAAGAAAATTTCATCAGGGTCAGACAGAGGTTCATCAACAAAGTCGGGTCTTGGTTTGGTGCAAAGTTCAGTCACATCAAGACAGTCGTGGTCTTCACAATCTTCATCATCTACATTTGGCAATGGTATCAATGTAGCATGGTTTAAAACAGAACACCTCTTCAGAGTCACATTCTCCGCGGCAAGTATGACTTGCTCGTAGCGTGTGAGTCTATTGTTCGTCAGCTGCTGTGTTTTAGTCCTTGTCATCAACAGTTAAACAGAATGCGGAACATAAACAGTCAAAGGATGGCCCATAACAATGCTTTCACACCTTTCAATGCTGCCACCTGTTGCAGCAACGGATTTGAGACATCCGGGCAACGCTGAAGCTACTGGATCTAAAGTAGCTGAAAAGTAGGCAACTGGTCTACGGACACCTCCATGACTCTGAGTCAGAACTGACAGTGCGCAACCTTCTCGATCATAACAGAACAGTGAAAAAGACTTATTGTAGTCAGGCATTCCCAGAGCCGGAGCACGACACAAGCCCTCTCTCAACTCCAAGAACGCAATCAGACAGTCATTGTCCCATGGTACCGGATCACTCACATCCTTATGTGTCAGTCTCTGCAGAGGCTTCGCCTTCAGCGAGAAACTGGGAATCCATTGGCAACAGTAATCAACCATTCCCAAGAACATTCTGACTTCCTTTTGAGTGGTAGGCACAGTCATGTTCATGATCGCCTCAATTCAATCTGGCGACACTTTCCTCTTGCCTTTCTCAATTCGATGGCCTAAGTATTGAACCTCACTCAGACAGTACTGCAACTTGTTCGGGGACACCTTGTGTCCATTTTCTCCTAAATGATTCGGTTAGGCAATCGTGTCAATCCTGCAAGCATCCTCCGTTTCGGACGCGATGAGGAGATCGTCAATGTACTGCACGAGAACAGAATTCTGTGGCAGTACAAGACTTTCAAGATTCTTTTTCAAGATCTGGTTAAAGATTGATGGACTCTCTGTATACCCTTCAGGGGTACGACACCATGTTAAAACACGATCTCCCAGACGGAAAGCTAATAAAAATTGGCTCTCCTCGTGCAACGGTATCGAAAAGAATGCATGGCACAAGTCAATCACCGTGAACCACTCGGCTTCACATGGAATCTGGAATAGTATCACTGATGGATTCGGTACCACTGGACAACATGGAACCACAATCGTGTTGACCTTTCGCAGGTTTTGCACGATTCTGTACTTCCCACTTGGTTTCTGCAATCCCATAATGGGTGAGTTACATGGACTGCCCATTATCTCCTTCAGGATTCCCTGCTGAATCATGGATTCGATGACAGGTTTTATCCCTGCAATCATTTCAGGCGACAGATTATACTGAGGTGTTCTCGGAAACTCAGCATTTTGCTTGACCTGGATCTTAACTGGCTCAACCCCTCTGATCAATCCGAACTCTTCTCCTGTAAAGTCCCACACATCCAATGAAACAGAGTCTCTTAGGTCAAGTGGAAGCTCTTCCACTGTCAACACAGGGTACATTGCTATACAGAAATGCTGATTTGCAACCTTGAAGGTGGCATCGTCATCATTTGTCTGTAATTCCACTCCCTTTGGGGTGCAATAGATGGTACAATTCAGTTTGCACAGCAGATCACGTCCTATCAAACAGACTGGACTTGAGTCGCACACAACAAATTGGTGTCGATCTTGAAAAGTTCCTATTCTCACAGGAATCGGCTCGGTCAAAGGGCTATTCATCTTCTTATTTGCCACTCCTACTACTTGGATTGATTGTCCCGAGAGGGGTAGGTTGGGAACTACTGCAGATCTTACAGTAGAACGGGTAGCACCAGTATCAACCAAAAAGGTGGTGGGATGACCGTCAACATCCGCCTCGACAAACGGTCCCCTCTGGTCTACCTCTAAGACTGCCCCAAGAGCACAGTCTTCCTCCCCCCTCAGGCACCGTCATGCCAACGGGTCTGAGCTGTAATCATCATAATCCTCGAAAAGGGGCATCTGCTGGTACGTTCGATTTCCCTGTGGAATTCTCAGAGGTTGCGGAACTTGCGCCTGCGGAAACACTGTCCCCCCTTGCATGGACCTGGGTCTCGTCACTGTATTGATGACCTCAGATGCCTGCACTGTCTCTCCCTCTTGTTGCACTTGGTTCGCTGGATTCGATCTACACTCGCGTTTCCAATGCCTGATCTTGTGACAAAAGTGACAAGCAGTTGTCTTTTTCAGTGTCGCCACAACCATCCCTGTCTTAGGGTCTATAGGTTTCCCCCTTCCTGGACCCTGCCCATTCTGGGTCCCTCCTTGATTGTTCCCCTGTCTTCTCCCTAATGTCCCTCCACTTGGCTGTGTCTGCATGATTTCCCTGTCAGCATTTTGCATCTGGACTAGCATTAGCTTATCTTTAAGCTTCCTATGTTTCGAGTCCACTTCATCGCTGCAGTACCTTGCATACCGCAGTATCTCGTCCACTGACTTGTTCTGCCAGCAGATCAAATGCTGCTGAATCATGAAGCTGATTTCTGATCTTAGACCCAAGACGAACTTGGAAACAAACTGTCCCATGTCTTTGGGGTCTAACGTGTCTAGCCCACTGTACTGCTTAAAGGCTTGTAAGAGCCTCTCATAATATTCATGTTCGGACTCTTTTGGTTCCTGAACAGCTCAATCTATTTTAACCCAATCAATATCCTGTGGTGAGATTTTGGATTTCAACCATGTAATTACTTGCTCAAACTTCTTCATGACAATTGGTGAAGGACCATTGGTAACCAAATCCCTGTCTGGTTCGGAAGTTGGCCAATCAACTGCAACTTTACAAGCTGCCCACAAATCACTTGGTACCACAATATCAAACAGTGTATTCAAGTCAACCTACAACACCTTCGAGATTTTAACAAAACGATCGACCTGTTTGTACCACTCGACAGGCTTCTCCCTCAGCCGAGGAAATTTGTTCGTGAATGCTGTCAAATCACCTCTACTCCAAGGCACATGCACATACCCTCCGTTCTGTACCTCTCGCAAAGGATAATTCCCTACTCCTGTCATCCCCCCTCCTGGAGGCGGTGTCTCTCCTATACTCTTTTTAGTGGTTTTATTTTTGGACCATCTTTCCTCCCACTTGTCAAGCATGCTCCATGCGCGTGGTCCCTACAATCAGTTCTCGAATGTGAGTCCTTAGCCCTATCACTCTCTTCTCTTCCAGTTCCTGGTCACTGTACTGTAACCTATGGCTTCCCTGCAGCGTCTTAGTCTTGGATAGATCCACCTTGTGTCTTTTTGCCAATTCCGTCAATTTCTCATATGCTGACCTCGCCTTGCGAGTTACATCTTTTGCTACAAACAACAACTCGTCTGGTCCATAAAGCTCTACTCTTTCCAATGGCAGGTTCCCACTAATTATCTCATCTACCTCAGCTTTTAATCTCATCACATCCAGCATCTTTGCTCTTATAGCAGTTTTGAGCATCCCTCGACTTGATGAACCACTCGATTCTCCATTCTCATTGTCCTGATCCTCACATCGGTTCCCTTCCTCTATATTCCCTAAGACTGGTCGACTTCCTGTGTTCCCGCGATCCCAGTCTCCTTTCATCCTATCATTAGGGTTTCTCACTGGTGGTTCCCACATCCTTATGTCAGATCTCAAATCGGCTAAAGACCTTGGTCTCGCCGTTCTTACCTCTACCTGTCCTCTAGAGGAGTCTGCCGTGGCTGGCAAAGGAGTACTTGATTCCACGGGCCTCGAAAGGTGACCTATTCCACTCACTTTGCCATTCCCTCCAGAGCCAGTCCCTTCTCCTGCTACTGATCGTGCTAGACTTCCATTTCTTGTTTGAGCTGGGTCATATACTGACATTATGGGGCCTATGGTAACCGGTACTGTAAGAGCATCCGGTAGCCTTGTAACAACTGTAACTCCATTAGCTTCGATGCTTGCTGGTGTGTGTGTTCCCATCCCTTCTGTTTCAGTTGATATTCTTCCGACTACTCTCGCTCTAGGTTGAGTCTGCGATTCTCCAGTTCCCTCCGTTGATACTGCCTTTCCCTCTTCGGAATCTGGATTATATGGAGGTGGTCTTTCTGATAGCAATCTGTCTAGGAAGCTGTCATCTGTGTCACTATCGTCTTCCTCACCCCACTTCTTCTGAGCCTCTCCTACATTTATCAGCAACGGATATAGCCTATCCCATTCAAAAGTTTCCACCCTCCATCTCTTCTCCAATGCGTCCCATCGCGCATCCTGAAACGCCCTGATTGACTTTTTCACTCTTTCCTGGCTTCTGTCTCTTTTCCTATCATGCGCTGCTCTTATCCATGCATGTAGCGCCTCAAACTGTGTTGGTCTGGGTAAAGGTCGCAATGAAGACATTACCATTTTCAATTGGTACAACACTTCCAACCTGAAAGTGCCATAGCGCGGAAAAATCAATTCTCCCTCATGTTCAGTCATTTTATGCCAATTTTCAAGCCAAATTATAGTATGCAATCCCACATTCGTAGCCATGTAATGGGCTGGGGTATCCTCGGGTGGAGCTTCTTCTCCCCCTCGAGTAACCACTCGTCTGTCTCCTCTACACATATCTCGTAAAACTTTAAAACATTTCATGATGAAACCAACGTTTTCTTCACTTGTTTTCACTCGACTTCCTGATGACAATCCACCAATACCAGCGCGACTTCACACCAGCCGACCTATCACAGCGCGACACTCTCTGACATCACTCTTCCTCCTCATGCAGCAGTTCCCCTCCATTACAATTCGTCTCTCGCACTCACGCGTCTCACTCATGCTCTGAAATAACTGTTTGTCCACCAAACGACCGAACAGTCACTTCTCTGACTGTCTGTCCACAAACGGCCGGACAGTCTCGTAATTGTCGACCTCAACTCTGGCAACCGTCTGTCCGCGAACGACCGGACAATTGCTCCAGACTATCTGCCCACGAACGGCCGGACAGTCATGTACTTAATCGATAGGATCCAATCACTCGATGTTCCACATGCAGTAGCCCACGACCTGCGTCGGTTACTCACGCACTCACACACACGTTTCCCTATCACCGGTGGGTTAGTCAACGACGTCTCATGACTCACACAATCACTGGTCAGACAATTTCAACTCTGGGTGTCTTCTACACCACAATCTCTTATCCCGGGATATCAATAAATCAAGTCTCATGGACCGCACACGTTTAGCCCGAAACCACAATCACTCAACTCTCAGTCCAACTCCGCAAGACATTACACAATCAAAACAACACCGCAATCTAACAGACACACATCCCTGTTCATACTCACTCCACCACGAACTGCTGTTTCCGCCACACCGTCACTCGCCGTCGATTTCCATCAAACGCCGTCGTCCTCCGCTCACGATCCACTGGATAACCATCACTTGGGCTCTACGGGGATTCAATGACTACCCTTCTCTACTTCTCCCCTTACTGCAGAGGTAACCATCCTACACTGCTACCAACTGATTAAGCCGGATTCCAATCTGATAATTTACTAGGAACCCTCGGTCGACTGGACCTTTTGTTACCTGCTGAGAAGTGTAAAGGGGAGAAACAACGTATTCTTTACAAGCTAACATGCATCAATTTAATCAAAATTCTGAAAGGATCACTGACTCCGAAGTTCAAGTTTAGGGGTTTATTACAAAACCAAAAATAGCTGAACATACAGACACCTCAGAACGAGGTTGCAAAAATACAAAGGCACTAATACAAAGTTCATCCTACGCACCAATCTAATCCGGTATAGCATGAAGAGAATGAGTAACTCCAGAAACACTAAACAGGCAATAACTGCACCAACATCTATATTAGTCTTCATTGAAATCCGTAAAGAAATCCGTTAGTCTATCCCTACTCTATTCTAAAGGGCATCCCTACTTAACTTTGCTCAAGCAAGATCATGAAAAAGGTGTCAGCTCGTGATGACTTCCTCAGAAGTACACTCACGTTGTGAAAATCCGTCTAAGTCTCCATCCTAAGAATCGATCCCTTCCTTTTACCCTCTTTGCTCTTCTACCTCTCCTCGATCAGCTCCTGCTCAATCTACCCTCTCTGCTGACTACCTCTCCTCTGTCTGTCTCTCCTCTCACCTGGCCCTCCTCCCACAGGGCACTGTCCCTAATACAAAATGGACCTTCGTTAGGCCCGCCCAGGTAACACCTCTTCTGGCCAAACACCTCTTCTAGGTGAATTTCCACTAAAACTTGATATCGGTCCAACGGCGGTTGAAGTGTCCTTGGGTCTCAGGCTTCTTCAGCGCATCTTCCAATTATCAGCATTCCTGGAGACTTTGTAGCGGATCTCCTCCATACCTAACTCCTAAAACAAAAGCATTATTCTAACTAACGAAGACGATGTCCTTGCACCTGCAACGAATGCATGAGAACGAAACAACCTTGCACGCAAATGAATTTCGCTGACCTCCTCCAAATGAGAGCCTCACCAGGGAAAAATACAATTTATGCCTACAGAAACCAGCTAACATAAGAAACCGCATAGGCCTTTCTTAGCACGAAATAGTAAATACTCCATCAAGGCCTTTAACATAAAATTAAACACACATTAATACCACATTTATAAGCACTACATTTCATCATTGTTAAACACAATTAATTACTAATGCGCGTGCAACTTCGACATGATGCACGTTTAAATCTAATGCCTTACATTTCCTCTAAGCTACTTCATTAACAATTGTAATGAACATTAAAAGTTACACATTTCCCTCTAAACGACACTTTATGTTTCTTGGGCCTGATTCACAGAACTAACTTACGTCAAAATCCTAAACTTACAACAATTTTGGTATTCACAGAATGAACTTACACATTTGGGTATTCACAGAATGAACTTACACATTTGGGTATTCACAGAATGAACTTACACATTTGGGTATTCACAGAATGAACTTACAACAATTTTGGTATTCACAGAATTAACTTACACATTTGGGTATTCACAGAATGAACTTACAACAATTTTGGTATTCACAGAATGAACTTACACATTTGGGTATTCACAGAATGAACTTACAACAATTTTGGTATTCACAGAATTAACTTACTCATTTTGGTATTCACAGAAGGCACTTACTCATCAATGAGTAAGTACCTTCTGTGAATACCAAAATGTGTAAGTTACACAAAATGAGTAAGTTACACAAAATGTGTAAGTTACACAAAATGTGTAAGTGTCTTCTGTGAATACCAAAATGAGTAAGTTTATTCTGTGAATACCAAAATGAGTAAGTTCATTCTGTGAATACCAAAATGGTAGTAAGTTTAGGATTTTGTCGTAAGTTAGTTCTGTGAATCGGGCCCCTTGAGTGGCACTACTCAACTTAACATTTCATTTACCACTGATTATTACAACACGAATTCTATCTAATGTTAGCGCACACATAAAAATATAGGTGGGTACGGACTACTCATGGATATAGGGTACCTCTACAATTTTCAGAATATCTTTGCGCTCTATCAACTGTATTCTCGATATCACTTAAAAGTCACTTTACAGCTACATGCCTGAGGTCAGGAAATCTTTTGATTTCCAGAACCCCGTCACTTTCTGCTCACTTATGTTTTTTTGAATGTTGTCTAATGTTTATTGAATATGTAAATAAATACAATACGTCCCATTTGGACAATAAGACACCCAACACTGATTGCAGTTTTGTGGTTATGGTTATATATTTTTTACTTGAAAGGGACCGTTGTCTCTAATAATATGTAGATTTATAGAGCACACTGTCACCTGAAACGGTATCCTGGTGCTGTCAGTCTTCCATCATAGTGGCTTTCACGATATCTCACAAAGGTGCAGGTGCTGAATATCATTGTCCATCCAATTAATTGCAACAAACATGACCTACAGACAGTCAGTTTACAGAAAATAATACATTTTATAAAAACGTGGTGACAGTAGTGCCTAAAACAAAGAGAACGTTATGCACAACAAAGAGAATCGTAACAGGTTTTTTTCATTAAGGAGTAGAGTGCCGAGGTCCTTGTCAACTCATGTCAATTTTAAGATACACATATTCTAACTATAGTTAATAGAAAACATATGAATCACTAATTTCACTAAATCTCTTTGTAAATTAATGTGTGCACACATATAAGTAATGGTTAAGCATAATGCAAGTTAACATGTCATGAAGCACAAATAAATGATGGTGACACAGCGTCACCATTGTCAATAGGAGTCCTTGCAGTTATTGTATGGAAAAGTAATGTTTTTACAGCTCACATTAATGAATCTTAGAACGCACAGCTACGGGTTTGGAACACACGTTGGCTAAAGACAATTACAGCAATTAACTGAACACTACGGAATTCTTCTGCACTATGGTGTGAACACCTTTCGAAATTTATACCTGTAACATAGTACATATACCACTTGTATAGTTTCAGTAAAAGATTATCTACACTTCTATCATTTCTAAACTTTTGTTATTTAAATGATGACCACGTGCCAGTTTTATTTATATGTTTACGTGACACTCCTATGTATGCATTGCTTGTGTATTTCAGTGATAATCATGTGTATGCATTCAGTCCTTATTGGTGGACATCTGCAACAGCAACTTTTGGAGGTTGCCCACGACTTGAAGATGACAGACGGCTCATTGGTCTTTGTCCCATACGATACCCTTTACTACAGTCTGCCATATGACAAACATATGTATGAGGTGCTGCAGAACAACTCCAAGCTCAGAGCAGCGTATGATGCCGTACTAACAATCACCATGGAATCAGAGGACAGGACCTTCCACCAAGCCTTTCAAGAAGCCGTAGACAATGGAGAGCTTACCACAAAATTGAAGCCCACTCAGGTAGGCAACGTCTGCAGCATCAGTGACCATCGGTATTGGTATTGGTTCTTACAAAGTGCGGGAGCAATAGAGTGTTGTATGTTATAGCATGCCGTAAGATATGCTCGAGGCCATGTACGTAGTTGTAGAGAGTTTGGGGAGAGGGATTGTTGTTGAGTTTGCACAGCCGTAGGAGCTGTGGTGTTTGATGAGAATGTGTTTCAATCTCAAGCCCTATTAGTGAATTTCTACTTAACTCTGATGAGGCTGGTAATAGCTCCAGTCTGGGAATTGTGTATTGTAGTGTATTGTAGTGATGAATGCAGTCCAAAACACTGCAACTAAAAAAACCTGTCTTATAAATAGGGGCATTTGGTCCTCTTATAGAAACAATATTTATGGGTTTCAGATGATTGAACTAACCTCAGTCTAAGAAGCCAAAACAACAATTGACTTATACATTTTCTATCATCTCTGGCCAGATGACCATTCTTAGACTGTGCAATGCTTCCAGCGTTCTAAATAGAGCTTTTCAAGGGTCTGTTTGGCCATCCTAGGGGTGTGAAATGTTGATACTTGTTTAAGACAATAGTAAAGTTGTGCAAAGTAGCTAAGTCAACTAACTTACATTTTTAGAAAAACTTCAGGGTCTGCCATGTGCGGAGCTTGCAAAGTTTAAGAAAATAAAAGGGGTCACAAGGGGAATTTGGTGGACTGGTGCACCTTACCACTCACCCTTGATCCTTTCAGCCCCCCCCGCAGTCCCCCTTCTGAGCTCCTTTGCCCCCTGCCCACCGCCCAGACTGCCCATATGGCTTCACCAGGCCAGTGTCATCTTACGGATTTTCGGAGCTACTGGTAAGACATTTTAGTGACCCCTGTACAGAACAAATTTGAATTTTCTTACCCATTTCCTGCTAATTCAAGCCTGCATCATTCCAAACAATACTAAACAATGTATTAAACTTTAACAGGGTCACACAAAAACAGTTGAAAAAGAGTGGCGGCTGGTGACATTTGAAAGCTGCTGCGATTCCTCCAAAGGAGCGGAGGAGCGTCGCCCACTCACACTGCTGCAGAAAGCGTGAAAAATAAAATGGTAATAAAATTATTTTATTCCCATTTTATTTTTTACTCTCTGCCGAATGGAGTGTGAGGGCAGGGCGGGGCCAATGCATCATTGCTGCTGATTGGCAGCAATGAGGAGTGGCCACTTCAGTTTGAAGTGCGCATTTCGGTTTGGCCGATTATCTTGCTACGGCCAGCCCAACATGCACAATTCAAACCTCTCCAACCCAGCTGTCTCAGAAAGCAAGCACAGGCCCCCCCAGTGCCTTTCAGAGAGATGAGCCAGCCTGCTCCAACCAATCCATATGCTTCACTCATGCTGCTTAACATTGTTAACATCGTGAGAGCAGCATCTGTATTGGCTAAGGTCAAGGTTGTGGGACCTCACGCTCGGAGCAGTCTTGAGTCAGGGACTGGAGAATATGGAGGATGTGCTGCAGGCTAAGGTAAGTGAAACTTTTATGTTTTCTTTGTTAAATGTTTATTTTTTGTATGTTTCTATAACGCCCTACCATTTTTGCAAGCCACCAACCGCCACTGTTTGAAAGTGGTGCGGCGTAAAAGTTACGAGTGAAGCGAGCAATCTCAGTGGACAAATGTGGGGCTTTGGGTAGGGGAAAGATCCTCAACCCGAGAAATATTTTAAAAAAGATTGGCAAATGGTGCATTTTAAAGCAAATTTTAATAAAGAATTTAGTGATAAAGCAGGACATTTTATAAAGAAATTGTGTACTCGTAGTCTGGCAATATTTAATCACATTAAAAACTGCCCCATATCTTACTGCATTAATATCTTTAAAAATTACTGTAGTGTACAAATTGTACAGGGCGACAACTTCAGGCACTTTAAAGTGTGCGCTTGCCCAGTGTCTTGCACTACACTGCTTGAGGCAACGACTTTGGAAGAAAACGCTCAAATAAGGCTTGGGGAAACACCCGCAGCTGCTGTCTGCGGCAAGCCATATAGAAATATGTGCAGACAGAGCGTTAAATGGGATGAAAAAAGTGGGGGTCTCTAAAAGGGGCGTGGCTTAAACATGTAAACTACATTTCTGTGATTCCCATACTGTGCCACCGGACTGGTATTTTGGTTTCTCTTTCAGCTCTCTGTTATTGCATACAGACTCAGTTTAAAGTATGCACTACATAAGAGTAATAAGATGCTCACAAAAAACACAACATGATGGACATAGCTAACACTTTTAGGGAACACAATATTAAGAAAAACATGTGAAATAGAAACAGAAATAAAATTGCTGACATGCGTTACCTTAAAGTTTTTAACATTCACTGTTCGGAAATCAGACAGTGTTTTTGCCACTGATGTTAAGGGCATGAGTAGGAAGCCCAATAGGGATGCGTTTCAGCGTCTCTTCTAATGCCATATGAAAGCGACAGATCCCCCGAATTACGGAACCACAAACATCTAGCTTCTATCTTTAAAATCAAAACATGTCCAGACCGGGGTTAAACATTCTAGAACCATTGCATCAATTAATCTAAATACATGAGGACCTTAATAAGCACCAAGTATGCGTGCAATATTCTATGCGAGCATACTCATAGCATTTAATGGTTTTTGACATTTTTCTGGCACTCCACAACTCAGGACACTATACGGACATATTTCTGTCTTTGAGCTTGACTCCCTCAAAAGCTGAGGATATTTGGATAAACGTGGACAGGGCGCATAAGCCCTGCACACATTTTGGATCAATTTTGCTGGGGAAAAGATACAGTAGCTCTACTTTTAAAGTGGCCTGAGACCTACAGCCATGGTCTGGGGTGTCACAGTGGGGGAGGTCAGTGTGACCAGGCGTCTCAGCATAATATACATAATACAAGGTTGGCATTACCACTTGCCATAACAGAGGACAAGGCACGAAGTCTCACTTACCCTACTCGCATCCAGTCCTACCCTGCGACGAATGGGAAAGGGTGGGATCAATGCCTATGAATGACATCTGGCCTCATACAGGGTTGCAGCCTGCAATGCCCGAAACCATGACGCTGGCAGTGTCACTGGTACAGTGGGTATCACCAGAGACTCCCATGGCACTCAAGGGCTTTAGAAAGGTAAGCTTTGTGTCATTCGTAACATTGCAGAAAATTCATTTAATGCCTGGCTTCTAGCTCCTTGTTCAGACCGAGGCAGGGCAGACCGCGTAGGGCAGACCGCGTGGGGCAGCCCAGACTTAAATACCTTAATTTATTTAGAGTTACGATATCAGATCGTATTTCTAAATAAATTGATGTACTTAATATTTTTTGCAGAAAAGATGTAGGAGTCAGAGAGGTGCAGCCCCAGAGCCCTAAGGCAGACACCGCCCCTGAAATATGTCTTGCTGAGGAACTCAGAAATCCTTACGATGACACTGGGTGTAGAGACAGAGTCAGAGGTAGAGGAAACTTTGTGAGCAGTGGAATTCTAGGTGCAAACATGAGTGCATTCAGCGGGAAATAAGGTTGCAACTATGACAACGTTTATACAGTTCCTCCTGTAGAGGGTGTATAAGAAGAATGTCTGACCTACACAGGAGAATAAATGATGCCAAATCAAGAGAAGGAACATGATATAGAGGTGCTGCCTTGAAGTATAACGCCCAGATACTTCTCGAATATGCGGGTCATAAGACATAAGGCCCCTTCTGAAAGATAGACTGTCAATCTGTGCCCTTAATCGAACTGACAGGAAACCCCAGATTCTGGCTGCTTCTCTTGAGAAAGACTGTTTTAGTTCTGGTGCAATTCTCAATTTGAAAATTTCCAACTTTAAAGAGAATTTGCTTGTTGGGGATCTGGAACCCTGTGTTATGATCAGTAAGTTGTCTAGGCAGCTTTCTGGCTGTGGACCCTGCATATCGACCCCAAAATATTGATGGGACACAATATTGAGAGGCAAAATATTGAAAAAATATCGACATGCAAGTTTACATTTTTTATACCTATGTGGTGCGTATATGTTCAAGATACTTGGATGTGGATTTAGGAGTATTAAATCTATACCTCCCTTTATGCACTTACTTTTTGATATCTTGTCCCTCTATGGTCTGTTCCTCAATATTCCGGAGGTCAGTATTCAGTAGGACAATCAGCTTTGTGTATCTTTATAGGCTAAGCAACCAGTTTTTAATTTAATTCTGGCCTCTCGAGGTAGCCAGTCAAACTCCGGTAAGACTGTTGAAATATGAACTCATGTTTTCATATCACAGTCTTGCTGTGGAGTAGAACCCTACTTTGATTCGTGCAACAGGATGGGGTTGCCATAGTCAAGTCAGGAAATATGCATGTGCTGCAGTTTCATTGGTTTAGTGAGAGTATATCTTTTTTATTTCCTTCAATGAATGAAGATAGAAGTTTACTGATTCTGCCATCTGTCATTTCAACTCTAAGAGGCTCAAGGATGATATTGCGCTTTATAAATACGCATTATGTTATTGATATGAATCATTATGTTATGAAGCACTCAATTGGTGAAACATTTCGATTTTACCATTGGCAATATCAAGAGGGGTGGATCCTCGACTTTTAGTTCAAGTAATAGTTTTGGGTCCACTTTATTTTAGGATCTGGGGCTGATCAGCATGGGTTAAGCCTCAGGAAATGTTTTGTTATCTAGTGTTGTAATTTTTATAGACAGAGCAGGAGTGTGAGGATATCCTTAACTGGCAATGTATTCAGCTATTATTGTGTACGAATTGCATATTGGTACATTGTAATATCAATACCCTATGTGCATGCTCAGATTCTGTAAATATAGGCTGAATAGTGTTAGCACTTGATTGAAACCACGTGGAACTCCACATAGCATCGGTTCTTTGGCTGATGTGTACTTACCTATGTTCACGATCAGGTTGGGGTTGGGCAGAAATGAAGCAGACCAGTTCTGCACTTACTTTTGAAAACCCATTATTTGTTTTAGGACAGTGAGTAGTTTCTCTTGGTCTGCCCTATTGAATGCAGCAGATATGTCTAGTAGTAGCAGATATGCCTCACCCTCATCTAGGATAAGGTGCAGTGTATGTCATCAAGAATGTATCTGCGTAACTGTCTACGTGCCATACCTTGGAAACCAAACTGATTTGTGCATTTAGTGACATGTCTTTTACCATGATCAATCAATGCCCAAGTTGTTAAAGCACAGAGCTTCTTTACACTTGGTGGTTACCTTTAGTGAGCTGTACCCCAACACCTGGTCTAGGGGGAGACAGGTTCTTGATCATACAGTCACTGATAGAATTGCATTTACTATTGGAGTTGAACAGGAGTATGCGGTTCCTTCCACTAATCACACACAATAAACTCAGATTTACTAACAATGGAAAGAGCAGGAGCGCACCATATTTACTAAGATATGGTACATTCCTGCGCTCCCTATGCGCCATGGTTGCAAAAGCAATCCTCAGAGGCATTTTCCAGAATGCAACACACGTAGAAGGAGGAAATAACGAGGAGAAATAAACATATTTCTCCTTGTTACGCTTCTGCCGGGATCGAGTATCATTTTGACATAAACCCAGGTTTACTTAACTTAGTAAATCTGAGATTGCGCCAAAATCCATGGATGGATGCGTCGTAAAACCTACATTCTACCCATTGAACGCCTTCCAAAACGCTGAGTAACGCAACACTACCTTGCGTTACGCTGGATTTACTAATTCACGTAGAGCCGTGCAAGGTGGTCTTGTGTGGCTTAATAAATCTCACTGAAGCCCTTGCATTGCTTTGCTTCGCCTTGCGTGACACAAGGGCAATGAAAGGGTTTCGTAAATCTGGCCGTAATGTCCAACCAAAGCTATAGAATTTAAAAAGAATTGGTGTTTATCTACATACCGTAAGAGTAGTTACAGTAATCAACACCCCAAAAATAGAAGCTCATGCAGAATCTGGGGCAAATATCAGAGCCCAAACAGTTTAGATACTTATATGCTAAAGGAAGGGGTGGGGCTTAACAATTAAATCAGCATTAATGGAACATGTAGTCTTGTCATATGTGGAAAGGATTATTTTTTGGAATGCCCTCTGAATCTTTTGGCTCACATTTCTCTTATATGACAACAGTTTTAGCCCGAGTAAGTGGAACAAAGGTGTTCGATTGTTATACTGCAATAAACATGCAAAAATACTCCGGTTTGACTCAATGGGTTTACCCCAAATAGTTGAGAATCCATTATATATGCCACAAAGCACGAAAACCTTTAAATACCCAATACACATCACACCAAAGTTAGTATTTTATTCAGCTAAAAGAGTGAGTCTAATTTCAAAGTTGGTGACAAGGAGGGCAATGGACACAGGTCAACATGGAGCACTAGCTGTTCCAATAGCTCTCTAAAGTAAGGGGCTGTGCTCAATGTAAAGGGCAAATAACAAAGGTGACAATGGGCATCCCTGCCGTGTCCCTCGTTGTACCTCAAGAATGGCAGATGCCAAGCCATTCAGCTTGATTGTGGCAACCAGCTTTTTGTACAACTTCTGTACTGCGGAGATGAACCTGGGACCAATGCCAAATGACTTCATGGTAAGCCATAGGGCCTCCCAGGCCACTCTATCGAACAACTTTTCCGCGTCGAGCATAACTATGCCCATCTGTATATTGAGTTTGCGCGAGACGTCGAAAGCAGCGATAGCAGTACCTATGTGGGCCGTTGTATCTCTTCCAGGAACAAAGCCATGCTGCTGCGCTGATACAAGCTTATGGATGAAAGGGGCTAGACGGGAAGCCAAAATTTTAGAAAATATTTTGGCGTCCGCGTTAATTAGAGATATCGGACGATAGGAGCTTCCATCGTCGATCGGCTTCCCCTTTTTAGGAAAAAACACAATATTGGTTACACTCCATGAGTCGGGCGCATTACCCCCATTGATGATATCTGAACTCAGCTGTAGAAAGACAGGAGCCAATAAATCCTGAAATACCTTATGAATTCATGCGGGATGGCATCATCGCCGACCGCTTTACCAGAGGGTAAGGACTTGATAGCTGCTTCGACCTCAGTCGACAAGATGTCGTTCTGTAATTCTTCGTCGTCAAGACAGTCCAAGCGGGGCAATTGGCTCTCCTGCAAATAATCATAGCAGGTATGTTGACAGAATGAGGGGGCGGATGAATATAATTCAGCATAATACAGCCTGAAATGCTCCGCTATTTCCTGTGGTTGAGTAAATGACTAGCCACCCTCACCTCTGATAATTTTAACATTAGTCCTGGCCTTTTGGTCGGCGATCTTAAGGGCTAGCACCCGCCCCACCCTCTCCCTGTATTCGTATTGTAAAGTTTTGTGCTTATGATAATTAGAAGCGATCTTGTCCGCAAACCCTCTAATAATTTTGGATCGCATTTTTAACATCTGAAGGTAAATTAGCTGAGCCCCGGGATCCCCAACAGCGATTGCCCCAGCATGCTGACGCTCTAAATCTAAATGCTCTTGCCGAGCCTGTTCAGCCACCTCAATAAACCGTCGATTTGAACCAGGATAAAATGCAAGGTTTCCCCCCTAACGTACGCTTTCATACAATCCCATACACTTGAGATGTTAGCTGTGCCTAGAAAATAATTGAAATACTCCTTCAAAGCCCTTCTGATATTTACCACATATTCAGGGTTACTGAGTAAGTATCTAGGGAATGTGAAAGGCCGGGTAGTTTTTCTAGCTCCGAGTTGTCTCTCTAGGGTCAGCATGACCGGGTTGTGATCCGAAATAATCTTAGGACAGACCTCCACAAGAGCATTTTCCAGGAGCGACCTCTTGATGAAAATCATATCTATACGGGAGTACTGTTTATGTGGGTGTGAGTAAAAAGTATAACCTGGCAGTGTTGGATACAGCACTCGCCAAGCATCGTCAAGCTGATGAATATGCAAGAGCTCCCGCAGTGCTGCTCTAGTCTTAGACATTCTTGCCCGAATCTTGCTATTAGTAGTGTCAATGTTACTGTCCATAATGCAGTTGTAGTCGCCCAGGATTATAAAATCCCCATCCCAACCCAGTAGTTCAGCACTCAAATGATCAAGAATCTCAGGACAATCCAAGTTGGGACCGTATATGGCACAGATCGTAGCGGTGCGACCCGCTATCTGCAGCTGGGCGATAGCCCACTTCCCCCTGCTATCTGACAATGTACACGTCACAGTGGCTGCTAGGGTCCTAGTTTTCAATATGGCAACCCCTCGAATAGAAACTGTCTGTGATGTACATACTAGTGTATCATAGCCGAGCTGTCCCAAAAGCGACCTGTCTCTATATGCTAGGTGGGTTTCAGTTAGGCCTAACAGGTGTGGTTTCAAGATACAAAGTTCCTCCCTGATTAAACGCCGTATGCGAGATTGGTTCAACCCTGCGACGTTCCAGCACAGAATTTTTTAATCTGACATTGAATAATTTTACTTTCTCGAACTTCTGGCATCTTAGTTTTGACATCTACTCTTCTAACTGTTAAATGGCTATTTACCCCCCCACACCTTCCAGTCCCCCACCCTCGTCACCCAGTGACACGCCAATATCCAATACGTGAACCCTCCCCCTTGTCCTAAAGGGGCCCCCATGCCCCCCTCGGTGCCTACTGAAAGGAATCATCCCACCCCGAGCTGTCGCCGACTGACAGCTTCAGTGGATGCCAAGCCAGCCCCCCCATGACCCAGCGGCCCGCACCCTCCCATCATGCCTAAACCAGAAGAAGAAAGCTTGGGCTGTTTCAGAAAAAACCAAACAAAAACAAAACCTTGTTAGACACCAGTTAATAGCCGTTTCCCTTCCCCGCTCCCCCACCCCTAACAGTGTTTTATGAATTCTAAATCTAGAAGAAAGAGGAGGAACAAAAGAGGGGGGTACTGAAGAAGCGGAGGGGGAGGATAAGAAAAAGTAGGAGAGCAGCCAGGCACATTGTACTCAGTTT
Organism: Calotriton arnoldi; assembly: GCA_963921515.1. Lineage (NCBI taxonomy): Eukaryota > Metazoa > Chordata > Amphibia > Caudata > Salamandridae > Calotriton > Calotriton arnoldi. The sequence continues at coordinate 468,294 of CAWUFW010013173.1, forward strand.
CTGTCTTTCTATGCCAAGGCACTTGGAGCGTCTCGGCCCGCGGTTTCGGCCTGCCATTTCGACAGAGCCTGTCTGGCCTCCTGTTCCGTATTGAAAAAGTACGAGTGTCCGTTTCTTATATTCTTCAGGCGTGCTGGCTCCTGCAGATAGACTTGCGAACACACCGATTTAAAGGGGTCAATTAGCTGCCGCATCCTCCAACGTTGGTCCATTGTGGACTTGCACAGATCCAAGCGCACAAAGATAGTAATAGTGTCCAATTTGACAGGAGTCGTTGGGCGCGCTTTGGTGTAAATTGCTTGGCGCAGCAAGAAGTTACCCAAGAATACCAAGACGGGATGTGGTCGAGGTGGATTGTCGCGGTTTCCCTTTGGAATAGGGTATGCGGTGTGCCCGTTGAACTTGGGAGTCCATGTCCCAATCCGATAGATCAGGAAATGCTTGTTAAAACAGATTGACAATATACGCCCGTGGATCCGAGCGTTCTCTCCCTTCTGGTATGCCTAAAACTCGTAGGTTCTCAAGGTCCTCGACCTTAGATTGTAGGAAAGCCATCTGGGTCTCGCATGCTTTAGCAGCACTTGCAGTGTGGGTGTTAGTTTCTTCAACTACTGCCACACGTTCTTGTAGTTCAGTAAGATCCGTAGACAGAGAGGCAACCTTACTATTAACTTCAGTGAGGGCAAGCTTGATATCTTGACTGTCTGACTTTGCTTGGGTGTAATATTCCTGAGCCTCGGCCCTTTGGAGAGACAGCACCTGTAGAATTGCAGATAGAGAGGGTATGTCCGGCTCACAGAACTCCGAGTGACCAATTACCGGGCTTGTTGTGATGTCCTTTCTTGTAACTAAAGTTGCAGGGACAGATGCAGTCCTGGTCTCAACCTGTTCTTCGCCCCTATCCCCCTCGGAACTACACTGTTGGCTGAGAACTGCTGGCAAAGCCATAGGGACCTCCGGGACCATGCCAGAGGTAGAAGAAAGATGTGAGTCACTGCCCTCGGCAACTGCGGCCCTCGTCTGTGGGTTAGAGACGATACTGCCAGAATTAGAGAGCCTTGAAACAATAGCTTTGACTTCGCCCTTCGAAGCCACCCACGTTCGCAGAGGACTAAAGCTAGAGTCAGTCTTCGTATTGCTTGAAACCTGGTTTTTAAGACGTACCGGAATAGTAGTAGGGAGAGGTGTGACCCCCCCCACCATGACCTTTTGCGCTCTTGCCCCCTTTGGTGGTTTTAGGACCTTTCCCCCATGGGCACTTCACCTCCACCGCCACTGGCGTACTTGCAGCAGAGACTTAAATCACCTCAATTTGATCATTGCTCCCATTACCCCCAGCCACGTTTGCTGACTGTGTCGATGCTCTCGGCAAGGCGTCGTCCGACCCATCCTGGAGGGCCTGATCGAGATAAGCGGGCATGGAGCCATCAGATACCACTGGCCCGCCGTTGCAACTGGATGAGAATAATGGCATTAGACTATTCCCGCCTGCTGATATACCGACTAAGGGGTTGGGGTCCAAATTACGGAGTGTGCCAATATTGTCATTTTTATCATTAATGATGCTTGATGGAGGGTAAAACTGCTTCTGAGGCAGTTGCATAGCAGAAGTAGTTACCACATTGGGAGAATAGTCACCAGATCCGAAAGTACTTGGTATTGGATGGCTCTCGCTTTCGCCATCTCTGCTGCTCTCATCTTGAGCCCCAGGACCGTTGAAATCGTCAGGCGCTATTGCAAGGGGGCCACTCCTCTGTAAACCCGGAGACGTTATTGCTGTATTTACTGAAGCGCCAGTCAGAGGTAGGCCTTTTACCTCCAGGCCGTCCTGTACGCCTGACATGAGGGCTTCAGCCATCTCTTGCCCAGGAATGGAATTTACTGATCCTCAGGACCGGAGCACCCCGCCGGCCCTGCCAGTACGGAGTAGCCTGAGGATAGGCCGCCCGAGCCGAGAGCAGGAATCAGGGTCTGCGGTGGCATCCTGACCCTCGTGCCTGCCTGTGCCAACTTCTTCAGTAGGAGGGCTATTGCCTAATGTCTGATTATCCCCGGTGCACCCCTACCCCTTGGGGGCTGTAGTGTGAGGGGGGGCCATAGCTACGCGGTATACCATGGGTGCCAACTGACCTTCACAGATGATTGCAGAGGCTCGAAGTGTATCTCCTGAAGCAGTTGCCATAATGTAATGGAGAGACAGCCCAGTATGTGTCCAAAATGCTGCTCGGCTCGCATACACTAGGTTGCGTGTGACAGCTGAGCCTAGCCGCCACATTGATGATTCAGCGAGCAGCTAGCCGCTTGGTGCCTGCTGTCGAGCCGTCTGCTCCGTGCCGCTCTGCCGCTCTGCCGTGTAGCCGTGCAGCCGTGGAGCTGCAAAGCCGTCCATCTGCACAAACAGGTAGGCAAACGGGAGCCGGGCTGCTGTCTGAGGGGCTTTGGAGCGCCCCCCCCCATGCACTCGTCATCTCGTGCCGGGCTTTAGCCTTAGCCCATGAGTATGGGAGTGAGAGGAGCCGCGTAGCCGATGGGGAGCTCACTGAGCAGCATCCACCATAGCGGACTCACCTTTGTTATTTGCTCTTTACATTGAGCCATATATAAGGCATTTGCTGCTTAATGGAAGGATCTCCCCCGTATGCCTCAATGGTATGGAACTTAAGGTCATGGGGTATGCTGACGATATCGCAGTCTTCTGTACCAATCCCGGCGAAGCCATTATACACATTATGCAAGAGGCTGAGTTAATCGGCTCCGTCTCAGGTTATAAGTTAAATCTTGCCAAGACTCAGACAATCGTTAACTTTCAATCTGATGCTCTCCCTACAACATTGGGGGTCACCCGGACTGCAACTTATCTTGGGGTATGTATCTGTAGTCAGGTCAATGATATTGTAACATTAAATTACGACTCCCTCCTGAAAACTGTTTCGGCTAAACTGTGTAGCTGGCATCGGCCCGCTAAGTGTTTATGGGAGGTGTTACGTTATAAGAATGAGTATCCTCCCCAAATTCCTATACTTATTTTGTTCTATACCATTGCGGGTCCCATCGTCTTTCTTTAAGAAATTGAATAGTGTCATAGGTAGCTTCATATGGGAATATAAGCGTGCTCGGCGAGCTCTCAAGTTTATGATATTAACATATGCACAGGGGGGTTTTAACCCGTTCCGTGCGCGCTGAATTTCCGCGCTGTGCGGGCGTTTCTATTAGTGGGCGGGGATTCGGACGGCCAGGGGCCGTCCTGCGCACACGCCCACCGTGACGCGTGACGGCTCCCGGCCGTCACGAGCATGGAAGAGGTTAAGCTCCCAGACTTTCAGCTCTATTTTTGGGCTACCTTTGCCGGTCGGCTCCGCGGCTTGCTCTGTGGATTGGATGCTGGTCCAACTTTGCTATGCTATCAGCTCGCCTGTGGTCCAACAGTGGGGTTTACGCTGTATAAAACTGCTGACCCTAACTACTTTAAACGGGTAAAGTTTAAGGTAATCACAGATATAAATCGGATTTGGCTAGACATTTGTAAGCAATACTCTCTCCCGGCGCAGCATCAATACACGGTGCTATGGGATAATCCAACGCTGCCCAATATATTCCAGGACTGCATTGGGAAAGACTGGCAATGTAAGGGTATCACCCGACTGGGACAACTCTACGATGGACAGGGGTTCCGCTCTTTTACTGCTCTTAAGGATGAGTTTGGCCTTTCGCAAAAAACGTTTTTTAAATACCTACAGGTTAGGGATTTTTTAATACGTGGCAAAAAGCTATCAACAATGTCAAACTCGTTGGAAATACTTGCCGGAATATACACACGTACCGGCCGAGGGGCAATCGGCTCAGTCTATCAGAAATTCCTGGCTCGTGCTAATGATGATAGCTTACTGATTGCAGCTAAACTCAGCCGTGTTCTACGGGGTGAGATAGCTGTAGAGGACATTCAGGAGTATATGGAAGTACTAGACCAAGGGGTAACATCGGTTAACTTAAAGCTACAACAGCATCGGGCTGTATATATGCTGTATTACACACCGGAGGTCATATTTAAGTGGGCTTCTCGTAACTCGGAGAAATCATTCTGTCCGAAATGCCAGTTATATGCTGCAGACCTCAGGCATATATTCATTAATTTTCCAAAGCTCGACGGATTCTGGAGTGGGGTCTCAGTATTCTTATTTCACTCCTTGGCCCAAACTTTCAGCTTACCGGAAACATTTTTTTTCTAGGTATTAGAAGTGAGGCTGTTGGCGACTGGAGTATTCTGGCAACTATTGTTATCGCATGTGCCCGTTTATGTATTGCTAGAGTCTGGGTAGATAATGTAAGTCCTAGTGTTAATGAATTATGGGTTTTACTTAGACAGGTTTACGAGATGGAACTCGCTTTGGCTAATGCCAGAGGACCGCGCTCTTGGCTTAAATTTAATCGGATTTGGACTGATCGGCTATGGGAGCAATAAGGCGCTGTCTACCTATGATGTTTTTTCTCATGTCTTTTACTCATGGTCCTGTGACATAAGTTCTTTCTTCTTTTCTATTCTTTCTCCTTTTCTCTTCCTCAAAAATGTGGTTATGATTGGTTCTCTCTTTCCTTTTTTCTTAATTGATCCTATTGTTTTTTTTTGTTGCAAAAGAGATTCTCTGTCTACTCTTCTAATGTCATTGATATAAAGTTTGTCTTCCTTACGGCTTAAAATAAAATAAATAATAAAAAAAATAATAAAGTAAGGGACTGTGCTTGGGCTAACACTCAAATGTGCCAAACATTAGGCGCCTATACCCTGTGAACAGGTGATTGCAAGAGAAGATTCAGATGGCTCCAGAACCAGGGCAATCAATGCTAGCCAATGTGCCTACACTAAGAACAAGGGTGAAAAATAAAAATCCTCATGTTCCTTGTGGGCTGAAATTGGGTGCTCCTAACTCCCAAAAAAGAGGGGCTATTCCATGATAGGTCACAGCCAGGGAATGCCTCCTGCAGGTGTCCAGTCCATTTGTGGTCAGATGTATTTGGTTTGGTTCTAGCTGTAAGGTATGTGTAGCTTATTTGCTTGTTGTCTGCTTAGTTAAGGACTAGTTCCTCTCCATGCCAGAGAATGAGGCTATTGTAAGCCTTGTTCTCTGCAGCTCCTGCACCACTAACTCGGAAGCTTTCTATGTTCATGTATGGGCTGTAGACAGTGCACTTTTAGAAAAAAACAAATGCATGGACCCCCTTCTTCCACTTTACAGTGCTTAGAATAAGATCATAAAATATTGCAGATGGAGAATCGATCAAATCAATACATCTTGTACTTTTGTTTAAATTCAATAAAGTTCGTTAAAGTGATTATGGGCACTATTTATAGTTCAGTTAATAACTAAAAATCTTCCTCTTTTTAAAGAATTCTTAAGTGCTTTGGAGAACTCAAAGGTCTACATTTATCCACTGTAGCCATGGTGAGGTAAAGGGAATTCAGTCAGTGGATCTACCCCGGATATAATATTTGCTCTGAAAGCGGGAGGGTTGTCAGTTACACTGAGCTCTTAATCAGATCCTGTATACCATGATCATACCTTTAAGTACTTGTTTACTATGCTGGAAGACTGCTTAGTTCAGCTAAGCTAATTGTGGAAACTACTTCTCTAAATGCGAAATCATGTGCAATAGGAACATTTATTTTGTCAATACTTTTTTAATCGCCAATACTACAAACATTAACATGGAGAATATTATGATTTTATTTGATAAATATTACAGCATGATTTTTTTTTGTTTTATTCCATATAGGTGTCACCATTGTTTGGCACAATATACAATGCAATTTACTTTATTGCTCAAGCAATGCACCACAATGAGAGACACCGGACATGGGTTTCTGGAACCAATTTGGTTAGAAGTTCAAAAAACATGGAGTTTTATGGATTTAACCAGAGGATCCGGACTGATTCAAACGGAAACGGATTCACAGACTTTGTCATCCTTGACACCGACATTAAAACCCCTCAGCTTCATCGAACTTACCTGGTAGACATGGAGTCAGACATGGTGCGATTCATGGGCAGACCGATCCACTTTCCCGATGGAGTGTCTCCGAAATCAGACTCCTACTGCTGGTTCAGTCATGGAAAGATCTGCACTGGAGGTAAAGTAGAGTCTAACTTTAGTAGTTCTTGGACGTCATCTGTTAGTAGTAATGTGCTTAGCATTAGGTCTCGAAACTCTGGATACTGTGTTCGGATGTCTGTCGAATTCTAAAAAACGAAACAGTCTGTGGACGATTTTGAGTAGTTTGCTGATAATCAATAACAATGCATTACTTTAAAAATATTTTTCAGACTTATTTCTGTAATGTAAAAAGACTCCTTTTACATGATTTACACCATTTGTTAGTATGAAGCAGAGGATTACATCTGAGGATGGTGCATTCACATAAAACAACAAAATAATTGGAAATTATAGCAAACCATATGTTAGGACGGGAATGTCCCTTGCATGGTGTATGGTCATGTCCCCTGATCTGCATGCTCAATGTTGACTATCTGGTATACTGGTTTCTAGATTCTGGCCCAGCCTCATGCCAAACTAGCCTGTGCGCAAAGGCCTAGTCCTTGACAAGAGTGTGGTCACAAACCCATCTTGGATCTGGACAGATGCACCAAGTGAGCTTATCATTGTGACAAAGGATTACTGTCCCTGTTATGGGTTCATGCATATAGCACAGTGGTGGCAGCATACCGTGTTTTTGAACATCCTAGTGTGACCAGACCATTTAGTTGTGTCAGGAGAGTGGAGACCTGTTGCACAAAGTTCAGATGCTTCATGTGACCCTGGTTCCTTGCACTAAGATCCCAAGCTCATAGGTGTATGTATATTGTGTGTGGTTTGCATGTTACACATATAAATGAGTGTCTGAGGCCTGTTGATCTGACAATGGCCTGCTGGTTCCATTTTGGAAACCCCTGACCTGTTCATGTGCACAAAATGGAGGTAAGATTATTTTTCTAAGCAGTGGGAGTGCATTTTTGCTGGTATTCCTGAGACAGGAGGGAGGGAACATAGACACTGAAGTGGGAAATAAGGAGACAGGCTTCCCCTTAAAAATTTGGTTAGGTCCTTTTGATTCGATTGCAGCCGGTATACCTCCTTCGCCATGGACAGAGGTATATGCACTGAAATGTGGATAGTACTGAATGTTCCTACTTAATAAAGTACTTTTTTTATTAGCAAATAAGTATTTTATGTCACTGCTGGGTGGTTGTTCAATGCTGAGCCTGTTGTACTCCCACACAAACCTCTCTGAGAAGCCTGTGAAAGCTCACCATCTTTACCACTGAGAGTCAAGTGTTGAAGGGGTTGTACTTGGCCTAGTTTGCAGAGTCATTGCAGTTGGTCTCTGGGATATCAGAGGCAAATAACCCCAGGCCCCACGGATGTGACCTAGTGGCACCGGATTCCCTCATGGCCCAGAGGGGGTATGACACTATACAAATTACGTTGCTTTTTAAGACACAAGGGAAACCTGGCAGTCACTAGAGATCTGGGGCAAAAGGTTGAGCAAGGAACAGAGGTCTGTAGTTAAGAGATACAATATTTATGCAAAGTCAAATTACAATTTTTGATCAAACAAATAATATACCCAAACAAATGGCACAGTGAGTGGCAGCTCAAAACTACGTGCTCTGTGCTCTCTTACAAGCGATGCACACATGTGATAAACATGATAATCTTCTGCATGTTTTTTTGGGAGTAAGTAGAGTATCTAGCCGCCAAATTCATAGAGTGTGCCCCTGGTGCTTAAGGGTGTACATGACATCCTTGGCAGTGACGGCCTTCCTCTTGGCGTGCTTGGTGTAGGTGTCGGCGTCATGTATGACATTCTCCAGAAAAATCTTGAGCACACCGCAGGTCTCCTCATAGATGAGGCTGGAGATATACTTGACTCCTCCACGGCGCGCTAGGCAGTGAATGGCAGGCTTGGTGATGCCCAGGATGTTGTTCCAAGGCACCTTCCTGTTCCTCCTGACTCCCCCCTTGCTGGGACCTTTTCCTTCTTTGCAGAGTAACAAGAACAACACAGCCCGTCAGATCAAATCAGAAACTCAAACCAAGTCTGCAGCTAAGTCAACAACATTTTGATGCTTATTTAAAATACGGGATAATCATCAGAAACTCCAAGTGTCCTTGAGCCCTAGAGAGCTGAAAATAATCTAAACAAAACACGTAAGGAATCCAAAGACAAGACTATGAAATACAATAGTAATAGGCAATCAATATTATTCACTTTTTATGTAAAAATGGAAGGCATTGTGGGGGTAGAAAGAAAGAGGAAGGGAACTAGAATTGCTGTCCTGGTCAAAAATATTCAATCAATCAATCACTTGGTACTTGTAAAGTGCGGCTTATCACCCGTGAGAGTATCCAGGCTGCTGGGCTGCTGGGTTCAGTCGAAGAGCCAGGTCTTGAGCTTCTTCCTGAAGTCTGTCTGTGAGGGTGAAGTTTGGAGGTGGAGGTGGAGGTGGAGGGAGAGGGCGTTCCAGGAGTTGGTGGCAAGGTGGGAGAAGGAGTGGCCTCAGGTGAGGATGTGGCGGATTCGTGGTGTCTGTGCAAGGGTGAGGTGGGGGAGGCGGAGGTTCCTGGATGGTTGGTGGAAGTTCAGGCAGTGATTCAAGTATGCCGGTCCGTGGTCATGGAGGGCTTCGTAGGTATGAGTCAGCAGTTTGAATTGGCATCTTTCTGGATAGGGAGCCAGTGGAGTCCTTTGAGATTGCCCATGGAAAGGGTGACTGTCCCACTAACCGCGATGCCCCCCGCACAGAATAATGTATGTGAAAGGTGAGAAGTGTCTCTTAGAGAGGGTCACTGTTACAAGAAAAAGCCCACAAGGGAAACAGCATCATCTGGCAACCTGGGTTGATCTTAATTGATGATGGACATTGCGATGATTATAATTAGCAAGGCATCAAACTACCTGTGACATCAGGAGAATCAAAGATCCAAGTAACAACAATAGCGAAAGCTAGACTAGGCAACAGAAGAAGGAAAATTAATGATCCAAATCTGCTGAGAAAAATCAGGGACAAAAATGTATAGCACTGGGTGCTGAGCACAGAAAAAATACCAGGGAAGAAAATACGTTGAGATGCAAGCAGTGTTGCCTTTTATATGCCAGAAACAGGAACTGATCTTAGAAGAAGAGGCTCTGCCTCATCTTGGATTGGGAAGTTCAGGTAATTCCCAGTGTAGGGACCACCATCCTGGATTGGATACTTTGCATAGTCAAGGTCCCCATTCCATGGGAACTCATGGTGTCTCTGATCCCATGAAGAAAAATGGCAAGTTTGACATTCAGCTTTCAATGCAGTAATCTGGATGCCCACACTCCCCACCGTCTGTTACCGGCGAAGAACCCCGCTGGGCTCCTGCAGTTGTGGGAGCACTGGAAACACTCTGACAAACTGAAGACCCCGCTCTGAACATTGCATGCTGAACTGCAATGAGATGAGGAGGAGCGCATCTATGGCTCTCATTACAAGTGCCCTCTAGCAGCAGTTATCTGCCCCATCGGAATGATAAGGTTTTCTCTTTCACACAGAGATTGTGGCTGCTGAAAAAAGTCAAAATCTCTAAAGTCTGGAGAAAATGAGAAACTACTTAGGGAATTGGACCCATTATTTCTGAATCCTTCAAAAATACCTAATTGTTTTAGTGGACCCTCAGGGTTCAACTCGTATTGGAATGGAGTTTCCCCACTCCCTTAAGTTACCAGTATCAGTAACTTCAGGGGCGGGAAAAAATGGTCCATATTCTCGGACAATCACAATAACAGACTAAGATTTCTTCTCCTCTGAAAGGTGTGTCCGCAAGCTTTCAGTGACTCTGCTGGTCAGAAGCACATATGTGCAAGCCACTCAGGCTTTATGTAGTGGTCCATGATAGGTGTAGGAAGTAAACATAGCTTTGGTACTCTGGACACATGCTTACCACTGTGATCTCCCACCCCAGCGGACTACGATGTGTGAATGTTTGTGCAGCCTCCATGGAGGTTGTGCAGCCCCAATAAACTGCCATCCAAAAGATTGAAGACCCCAACCCAACAAGTCAGGTATCCAAGTCAGGATCAAGTACACCGAGGTAGATCACATAAGTACAGGAGACTGGTCTGACAGTGCACTATTAGGACAGGTCAGTGGTCATCTCATTACAGATCTGGTTAGGGCACTTGGTCCCCAATGTTTCTTTCAGTACCTTGTTTGTGTTGTTCATATGTTCCTGAATAGCAGGTAGCTGGGCTGCATGTCACTTTCCTCTGCAGCTCCTAACTGTCAGGATACCTCCATTTGCCCTCTCTCCTTAGTAATAGACCTTTCTACAAGCACTTCTAGCAGCATAGTTATATGTCAGGAACTCATGGGCAAATATATCGACCTACCAAAATATCATTGGCAAAATATTGCGACTAAAACATTGACTACTATTATTTCATGAAGGTAAATATATCTAGGAAAGTATAGATTAACTATTCTTAACTCTATATAGACATACCTAGCAAATGGAAATGCACAGCAATGGTGAGCAACAGATTGTAAACTTTTGTGGATTGAGTTGGAGGATAGCCCATAGAGGAACAGTCAAATAGAAGTGAAATAGGCTGTTTTTTGACAAGCATAAGGTGCACATTTTGAAACAAGTTAAGAAGCATTGATATCAGAATATCTTCAGCATGTGTGTAGCAGTCCAAATTGTTGTTGTGGAGTATGTCTATGCGGGCTGTCAAGTTGAAAAGCTGACTGTTAAGGTCCTCCATATGACATAGTGGCAGATGCACAGAGGGGGATACCCAAATACACCTTGTAGGACCTGTTGTGTAGACAGTGGATGAACTAAAGGAGGGTCATCATCTGATGAGGATGAAGGGAGCAGTTAGTAGTGTTGTATTGTTGCCTTTGTTCATAGTGGTTGATGAACTGGGGAGGATCAGACTGCTTGCCAGACAGCGGTCCGAAGATGTTAAGATTTTTCTCTGTATTTCAAGAGGGTAGTCTTGGTTTTCAGCTAAGGACAGAACATTGATTGTGCATTGTAAAAGACGTTGTTCTTATTGAGTGTTACATTATGTTAAAACTTACCATGAGTTTGTTAAAATGAGTAAAAGAAAAGGAACATTTATATAAACCTTCTTTTTAGTGGCACTGCATTTTGCTTCAACCACTCATGCTGGAACTAAACTCCCCTTATTAAAGAACTGTTTACAACACCCCAAAGAGTTTTGTTTAAGTAGAGAGATCAAAAAATCCCTCAATCTTTACACAAATCACAAATCTTCCAAAAATATTTTTAAAGACTTAGGGGCCGATTCCGATCTCGGTCGGAGGCGCACCCAATACCATTCGGTCGGGAAAAAAGCCATGCAAATGCCTGTTTCCCGACCGATCCGTACAGCATACCGAACGAGTAAGTACGATGCGCACAACAGCACAGAATCCGGCCGAGTCGTACTCACTCAATCCAGGTCCTGTCCTCCGACCGAGGCGAATCCGGAAACGCAGAATCGAGTCGCACGGAAGGGAAAATGCAGCCCCGTCCGGCCGAACAAGTACGATGCGCTTTCCGTACGCACCGAACCCGTCCGCTACGCATGGCACGTCAAAGCATCCGGGAGAGGCGCACATAAGCTCCGATTCGCGCCACAACACGATCCACGGCTACGAGGCGAACACGCCAGCGACGAGGACGACGCGAAGCGACGAGGACGACGCGAAGCAACGAGAAAGACGAACGACACGAACCAACCATGAATCCCTTCGTCCCGATCATACCAATATTCTACATTTACTACCGGAACAGGCACGGACGCGTACGGCGCAGAAGGTAAATCAGACACCAACCACAAAACACATACAACACGTACAGGACACATCACACACACACAGAGGGATGCAGAATTTACTTACACCAGCAACAGCAGCACCATAGGGGCGGGATGCCCATCACCAATGCCACATATGCACACAGGGGCCTGAATGCGCACCACCACCCCTACCCAGGGGGGGCCGGATGCCAACCACCACTACCACCCTTAGCCAGGGGGGTGCCAGATGCCTACCACTACTACCACCCTTAGCCAGGGGGGTGCCAGATGCCTACCACTACTACCACCCTAAGCCAGGGGGGCTGGATGCCTACCACTACTACCACCCTTAGCCAGGGGGGTGCCAGATGCCTACCACTACTACCACCCTAAGCCAGGGGGGCTGGATGCCTACCACTACTACCACCCTTAGCCAGGGGGGTGCCAGATGCCCACCACCACTACCACCCTTACCCAGGGGGGCTGGATGCCTACCACTACTACCACCCTTAGCCAGGGGGGTGCCAGATGCCTACCACTACTACCACCCTTACCCAGGGGGGCTGGATGCCTACCACTACTACCACCCTTAGCCAGGGGGGTGCCAGATGCCTACCACTACTACCACCCTAAGCCAGGGGGGCTGGATGCCTACCACTACTACCACCCTTAGCCATGGGGGTGCCAGATGCCTACCACTACTACCACCCTAAGCCAGGGGGGCTGGATGCCTACCACTACTACCACCCTTAGCCATGGGGGTGCCAGATGCCCACCACCACTACCACCCTTAGCCAGGGGGGTGCCAGATGCCTACCACCACTACCACCCTTACCCAGGGGGGCTGGATGCCTACCACTACTACCACCCTTACCCAGGGGGGCTGGATGCCTACCACTACTACCACCCTTAGCCATGGGGGTGCCAGATGCCTACCACTACTACCACCCTAAGCCAGGGGGCTGGATGCCTACCACTACTACCACCCTAAGCCAGGGGGTGCCAGATGCCTACCACTACTACCACCCTTACCCAGGGGGGCTGGATGCCTACCACTACTACCACCCTTAGCCATGGGGGTGCCAGATGCCTACCACTACTACCACCCTAAGCAAGGTGGGTGCCAGATGCCTACCACTACCACCACCCTTACCCAGGGGGGCTGGATGCCTACCACTACTACCACCCTTAGCCATGGGGTGCCAGATGCCTACCACTACTACCACCCTAAGCCAGGGGGGTGCCAGATGCCTACCACTACTACCACCCTTACCCAGGGGGGGCTGGATGCCTACCACTACTACCACCCTTAGCCATGGGGGTGCCAGATGCCTACCACTACTACCACCCTAAGCCAGGGGGGCTGGATGCCTACCACTACTACCACCCTTAGCCAGGGGGGTGCCAGATGCCTACCACTACTACCACCCTAAGCCAGGGGGGCTGGATGCCTACCACTACTACCACCCTTAGCCAGGGGGGTGCCAGATGCCTACCACCACTACCACCCTTACCCAGGGGGGGCTGGATGCCTACCACTACTACCACCCTTACCCAGGGGGTGCCAGATGCCTACCACTACTACCACCCTTACCCAGGGGGGCTGGATGCCTGTCACTACTACCACCTCTACCCATGGGGGGCTGGATGCCTACCACCAACACCACCCCCACTCATAGGATGGACAATGCATGACACAACCAGCACACCACAACCTAGGGAATGCAAGAAAAAGACATCCCCCAACACCATGACAAGCGTGTGTAGACTGTGTCAAATGCCTACAACACTGAACATGACTTTGAACATACAATGTGACCCCCTATCACATGTGCCACACATATAGTGTGTGGCCCCCACAATGCAAGCAGGCCATGACCATTGTGGCAATGGTGTCCAAACCCCCATCATCACAGTGACCAAAATGTAAGTGTGGGGTCCATAGCTGAAGCACACTTTGAACAGTGTGGCAATGGGGTCCAAACCCCATCATCACAGTGACCAAAATGTAAGTGTGGGGTCCAAGTAAGCACATTTTGAACACTGAGTCCAAACCCCATCATCACAGTGACCAAAAGGTGTGGGGTCCATAACTAGCACACTTTGAACAGTGGCAATGGGGTCCAAACACTCATCATCACAGTGACCAAAATGTAAGTGTGGGGTCCATAGCTGAAGCACATTTTGAACAGTGTGGCAATGGGGTCCAAACCCCCATCATCACAGTGACCAAAATGTAAGTGTGGGGTCCATAGCTGAAGCACATTTTGAACATTGTGGCAATGGGGTCCAAACCCCCATCATCACAGTGACCAAAATGTAAGTGTTGATAAAGAAAGAGCTGCAACCGCCAAACTGCATGGATGATTCCTGGTCACAGAACATAAAACACATCAGTGGCAAAGTAGTGCATGTGTCCCATTGCAACATAGATTGGGGGAGGCAAATACTGCAGTGCAAATAAGACATACCTTTGGCCATGTGCAGACAAACAACACCCATGGGGGCTGACACTGTCAACATTCATCAATGACACAATGACAGAAGTGACCATCAGAATGCAGACCCACATATTTGCACCAATGGGCACACAAATGCAGATACCCTGTGGAGACTGTAGATGTGAGGTGAACAGATACCATACCATGGCAGCAATGGGACACACAAACCATGATTATTGTGCTGACCGATGACCTAGGAGTCCCAGGGACAGCAGGGGAAACCCACCAAACTACATACAGCCAATTTCACACCCAAGATATGCCAATGCAGTGGTGCAGATGCACAAACACAAACAGGCAGACCCACACTGCACATCATACACAACAGGTGAGGGGGGTGCCAGTGTCCCCAGGCAACCACACAACACATGAGGAGACCTGAATACCAATCATACAGATGTGCATACAGTGCCACACAAAGGTAACTCATGGATCCAAATCCCCTATGTGGGCAAGCAGGCATTGTCAGATGAGAGGAAGCACAAATCACACATGTCACACAGGCACGTAGGAACAGCAACTGACACAGCAAGACACAGACACACCACAGCACTACCCCCAGGGCCCCCACAATGTGGTGACCCTGGGCTGCATTACAATCCCACTGTGATGACAAAGCTAAATGTCGTTCACACTGTGAACCACAGTCATGTGTCCTGAGCAACAAACTACCATCACACCTACACAAGCACAAATCAATCAGCACGGCCAGTAAGCCAAGGCCAACATGGAGGCAGGGGCCTAGCCGGGCAACAACTCTCATCTGCACACACTCAACACCACACCCCTCGACCTCCAACAATGTGCAGCAGTGAAGCACACATGCACTGGTGACATTGCACATGCACCCATGACTATTCCAGGGTGGTGGGTGGGAACCAAGGTGCAGAAACACATCACACATGGCCACTCAACAAGACTCCTGAATGTCTGACACACTGCACACTACGCTGTACATGGACATGACGGCAACACCACACCAACCAATGGGATCCCAGCCACAGTCACACACCAATGAAGAAGCCAAGGTCACCCACAAAGAACACACATAGACAACAACCAACATTGCACCCCGGACCCTGAGGAGTGCCAGCAGTCACACACACAACGTGTCACAATCACTGAAAGATAACACAAACTGGAAATCACATGACAGGGGCAAACAACAAGTGCCAAGGGGAAACCTGACTGTGACCCATCTGCGTCTGCACACAAACTCAGCCCTGACAGCAAACACACCTATGGGTGACACCCTGATGACCAGTAATGTGCCATGCACCCACATCACAGAGAACCCAGGGAGAAGACTTTGGGGGAACATAGGTCAACTCAGCAAGCATCACAAACAGGTACAACACTAGGGATCACAGCATGCACAGCTAAACGGAAGTGAACACACAGACATGCTCATACAACACACACCTTGGGCGCAGGCAATGTCACAGGAGTACACACTGCCATGAGGGGACTCCACTCCTGTGTGAGGAAAGCTGTGCCATATGTTGCCCTCAGTAGGGCCCCATCATGTCAGCTGAGCACTTGGTCACACAATCAACAATTAGCACCAAATGAAGGCTCCCGTCACATCAGCCTGGTCATGGAAGTGCCAACGAAATCATCAGCACAGATCCAACACACTTGTATAGCAATGTTGCACTGACAACACAGATGAGTCCTTCCCCATTGATGCCCAAATCTGCATGTCCAGTGGAGAGGGCCACACGGTCAGGAAGTAGACGAATTGAACAATGGCAGGCACAACAGATGTGCAGGGGTGGAAGCCACAGATGTGAAATTGCTAATGTAAGTAGGAAATCCCATTGCCAAATACTGAACACATGACACCCTCAGATGCTGCTATGGATGACATGGATACACCACAGGATAGGACACATTCCCCCTGGACCACATGGGTTCCTGCACAGTAACACTTCATTACCATGAGACCAAATATCACCATCACTGCAGCAAGGGCATGGTTAGCATCATCAACAACATGTACATCAGAAGCATAAGCACCAGAGAACAGAAAGTTGCCTTATTCAGCATATGTGTGTAATGAAAACTGAAAGTCCAGAAAAACACAAAGGCCAATGGCCAGTCCATTGTCAAAGTCCAAACAGGGTGACAGTGGCAGATGTCACCCTACGCATGCCTGCACTGCACAAAACCAGGGACAATCCACTAGGAGGGGCAACCGGGGGGCAGGCCAGGCACCGCAGGGACAGGATCAGGGCTCACCAGGAGGAAGCAGGGAAGGGGTGGTGGGTGCTGGAGAGCCACTGACAACTGCAGTGGAGGTGTTCTGACATGGTGTGTGCCGGCACAACTGGGGGGCATGACTCAGATGTTGTGGGTGCCGGCACGACTGCAGTGGACCCTGCAGATGGAGTGGACAGGTCCGCCAATGCAGTGCCCAAGTCAGACAGGGTGGTAGTGACTCCACTGCAGTGCCTACCACCAGGGGAAGAGAATGGGGAACAGGCAAGGTGGGCTGGACAGAGGGGGAGGACACCTCACCACATCAGTGGCACAGACAAGCGCAGCGGGGGTGTGGTGCCGGGAGAGCAAGTGACAGGGGGAGAAGGCCAGATCCTCTTGGGGATGGTATATCTGTGGGTGGGGGAACCTGGGGCAGGGTGTGGTGGGGGCACCTGTGGAGTGGGGGCCTGAGGATGGAGGAAGGAGACCTGGTGCCTGAGCTGCAGGGCGGCGGCGGGGTCTTGCTCTTACGACTCCGGGGGACTTGCGGGTGGGGGCCTCAGTCTGTCTGCGCCTGGGGGAGGGTGTCCGGGGCGAGGGGCACTCTGCTCCGTGTGGTTGGGCTTCCTCTTCCCCTGAATGCTGTATCAGCTGGATCGGAGGGGAAGAGGCCGAGGTCACTGAGGAAGAGCCGCTGGGTCTTTGGGGTTGCAGGTGAGGCAAGGGAGGGTGCTTTGGAGGGAGAGGCAACTGAGGACTGCGCAGTGCTCGTGGATGCGTGTGTGTGTTCCAGGGCCCCATCCCCTGTGAGTCTGGTTTCAGTCCCCTGACTGTGCGTGCGTGTGCGTTTTGTTTGTGGCGTGTGTGTCTGTGTGCTGGACGTGTGTGTGCTGGTGTGTGCCTGTGCCGGTGTGTGTGTGCTTGGGACGGGTAAGGTGCTGGGGAGTGTGGATGGAGCAGAGGCAGGAGGGGTGAGGGACTGTCTGAGGAGGGACACTGCTGCCGTCAGGGAGGAGTCCATGGACCTATTGCCCCTCTGTAGGTCAGACATGCCCGATGAGATGCCCTCCATGAACGACACCAGCTGAGTCAACAGAGCGGTGTGCGCATGGAGGACACTCAGCATGGCTGTCTGCCCTACATGGAGCTGGCGAAGGAGGTACACAGACTCCTCACTCAGGGCAGCAGGGGACACAGGGGCAGGGGGTGCGGTGCCTGGCCCAAAGGAGACACGCTCCCGAACATGGGAGCCTCCACGGACCTGGGGAATGGGAGCCGATGGGAGGGCGGTGGTGGTGCTGGTGGTGGCGGGGACAGCAACACCAGCTGGGGTGTGGTGGCTGCTGACACCCGCCTCCATAAGGGAGTCATCGTCCGAGTTGCTCTGGTCCTCAGCTGAGGTGGATGGTGCTGAGGACTCCTCGGTGTGGCTCCCTCGCCCTCCGTGCCACTGGGTCCCTCCGACCACTCCTCGGCTGCTGACCCAGTGTGGCTCTCCGGCTCCTCCTGGTCCGTGGAGCTGTCCCCTTCCGTGGCCGTGCATGTATCTGCAAACAATGGGGAAACAGACAGACATCAGTCACCTGCACCAAACGCACACACCACTGTGAGCACAGCACATTACAGAGCAAGCCCTGGCATCATTAGTTGAACATTGCTAAAAGTGCCCTAACTGAACAGGAGAAGCCAATTGTCAGTCTGATGCCAACCATGGCACTCACATCCCACATGGCCTTGCACCCATCTGTCTGGTGTCTGTTGGATAGCAACACCCCAGTGTGGACACATGCACCACCTACACAGTAGTTGGACAGTGCAGAGGACACGGTGTAGCATGTGGACATGCACACATCACAACTCTTGCCACTGAGTCAGTACAGGTTTCCGGATGAAAGGGATGCCCAGAGTCAAATAGGAAATGCATGTGATGCATACCAGCGACAGACACCATGATGCACCCATGTCCTGATAGCCATCGCCACAATGGTGTGCATGTAGCACATGTCACTCCCCTGCAGGATCACCAATAAGTAGACACATGCCATGGCGGAGGCATGACTGCTAAGTCATACATCACTGTCTCAGTGATGTATGACTTGGCAGCCAGACAACAACACTCTGCACTGTGTCACAATAGTAGGTCATGGGGAATGCAAGTCCTGGAGCTGCACAAGTGCACATGTACATCCCCCACACAACACATCATCTTAACCCTCATCTGTCCAGGTCATACCGATTGGACATATGGGAGACCTGTGACACTACCCTCTGAACCTGAGCCCCTCACAATCTGCTGTGAATGGGAAACAGCTGCCTGAACTTCACATTCGCATACCCCAGTCTGCACGGGCAGATGATCAAACACCTATGTGACACACAAGTATCGTCTCCTATGGTCACATCTCCAGTGGCATGCTGAGCCCCTACCGAGAAACACCCCAGCAGTCCTGGCAACAAATCCACAGCACACTGACACAGAGGCAGACACCTGAGGGGTCAAATCACTGCGCACAATGTGTCAGCTGATACACGGGAGTGGGAGTACAGAGTGCATTGCATGGCCTGGAGTAGGCATGACTGTCCTGCCCCACATGAATGAGGGATGAGCCCTGGACAGTGGATAGCTGGCTATGTATGTGTGACACACGTAATCTGCACACTCCTGGAGCCCAAACATTGTTCCCACCCGCTGCCTGGGCGTGTGCCACATACCCCAGGCACATGTGGTGGCTCAGCTCAGCAAGTGGACCGCATATCAAAGCAACACGCAGATTACATGTCCGAACACAGGCGTTGTGTGAACAATGGACCCACCCATGATGCCCACAACAGAGTTAGGGAAACAGATGCTGTCCCCCACCTTGAGTGAAGCAAACTGCAAGGACACAGTCCCAAGTGACACAATTCCCTGAATGTAAGGGCCACACCTGGGTATCAGATGAGGAGTGGGCAGTGCACAATAGAGGGACATGGCTCCTGGACAACATGACTGCTGTACTGTGGCAGTTGAACCAGGCCAGAGGAGGGCACATAGCATGTAATACAGAGTTCACAGTGCAGTCTTTGACTCACCCCTCCTTGCTGCTGTCTGGCCTTCAGCTGCCCATCCAGGTCTGGAAACACCACCGCCAGGATCTGGAGCATGTGGGGGTCAGGGTCCGTGTTCCGCCCCTCCTGCGAGGAGGCGACAGCTTCAGCTGGACCCGTGCAATCCTCCGGGTCCAGCCCGAGAGTCCTGCCACCTCTTCTGGCAGTTGCGGATCCGGCGCTTGTAGACCCCCACGGACCGGACAGCCCGGACGATGTCCTTCCAGATCTCCTGCTTCCGATGGACATTAACCTGTCAGGATGACAAAGTGAAAAGGCCATTACTACACATGCAACATATCCGTGCATGACACAGTTGTATATACATGTCTCAATCACAGGGGCACATGATGTACACAGGCAGTGCAACGCTGCCCATGGACAGTTTGCCAGAAGTCACTACATGGTATCATTGCATGGGAAGTAAAACCTTGTTCAAATGCACTGTCACTGCACCATACCTGTCCAGTGCATGTCACTACACACTATGGGGGTGACAACTACTCAGTGAGCCTGCTAGCCAGTGGCGTGCAGACTTTCAGCCTTGCTAGTCAGACAAAATGCACATTCAGAAAGGCAGTGCACAGAACACTCACCTGCTCCCCTGGTGTCCCATACAGCTTGCTGTACTGTGGAAGTGAGGCTGTCCAGCAGGGCCTGGTTCTCCTCAAGGCTGAAGGCTGGGGCTCTCTCCACAGTACGTGCCATTGCAGGGTCCAGAGGGGCAGAGACAGCAGCAGTGCAGTGGCAGATGTCGTCCTGGAGCATGTAGTGCAGGCAAGTGAGCTCTCAGGGGAACAGCCAGCAATATATATGTGCTGGAGAGGCAGATACTGTCCCATGTGTCCAAAGTGATAGGTCCAAGTCGTTTGCATCTTCTGAATCTGGCCAATCCATGGAATAGCAGCACCAATACACGCCCACAGCATCCTTCAAATCTTCAACTTCATGACATACATGATTTTGCAACATTGTTGTGGGTGACCAACTGAATTTCCAGCAACCGACTCGTTCGAATTTCGAAACGCGTCCCGTTGCCAGGCTAGGCCATCGTCAATGGGTGCGCACTCGATCGGGTCCATTGCTGATCAACGCTGACATGGGTACAACGCAGCACTCAGACACATTGAATGCAATGGGCGGCCGGGGCACCGATCGGTCCATTGCGGATCAACACGCATAGGGGTACAACGCGTGCACCAAGACACATTGAATGCAATGGGCCGGCCGGGGCACCGATCGGTCCATTGCGGTACAACGCTGCACAGGGGTACAACGCGTGCACGACACATTGAATGCAATGGGTCGGCCGGGGCACCGATCGGTCCATTGCTGGTACAACGCGTACAGGGGTACAACGCGTACCCGCCACATTGAATGCAATGGGCCGCCGGAGCACCGATCGGTCCATTGCGATCAACGCGCACAGGGGTACAACGCGCATCCAGACACATTGAATGCAATGGGCCGGCCGGGGCACCGATCGGTCCATTGCGTACAACGCACGTACAGGGTACAACGCGTACCCGCACACATTGAATGCAATGGGCCGGCCGGGGCACCGATCGGTCCATTGCTGTATCAACGCGTACAGGGTACAACGCGTACCTGCACACATTGAATGCAATGGGCCGGCCGGGGGCACCGATCGGTCCATTGCTGTTCAACGCATCCCTGTACAAGTGACTGGCATATGTCACCATGCCTGTCTCAGATGAACATATGCCAGCCACAGATAGCTCCCAGGAGTGAGGGGCACACCTACAACACGACAGCCTGTCCAAACTGTATCATAAGGCATGTAAGGCTGCATTTCCTATTGTGTGTATGTTGGTGTACATGTT
Source organism: Calotriton arnoldi (assembly GCA_963921515.1). Taxonomy (NCBI): domain Eukaryota; kingdom Metazoa; phylum Chordata; class Amphibia; order Caudata; family Salamandridae; genus Calotriton; species Calotriton arnoldi. The sequence continues at coordinate 489,758 of CAWUFW010013173.1, forward strand.
GTCCTGTGGGTGTCACCTGGGGGCAGCCACCCCCAGGCTGTGCACGTGTTCATGGGGACAGGATCCTGGGTGTTACATGTACATGACCACTGTGATGTGCAACTGTTCATATCTGTGCATGTGCCATGGTCACATTTCACGGTGGTGTATGTGTATGTCATGTCACATACCCCGTGAGTCCCATGTGGGACGGTATGTTTGAGCCAGGGTGTCCCAGTGGCACAATAGTGATGGTCCTCCACAGTCTGTGTGCATGTAGTGTTTACAATGTCTCTGATTTCATGTGCACAATGGGAGGCAGTCTCCACAGCCACGTTGTGTGTGCATGGACTTTGATGTTGTGCGTGTGTGTGTCACAGACGTCCATGTCTGTCCTGCAGTGGCAAGTGGGACCACTACCTGTGGGGGTCATGGTTGTTTTGCTGTGGTGTATACCTGATACTCCATGTAATGCCAGTGTCCATGTGGCAATACAGGGTCCCTGGGAATGTACCTGTCGTTGAGCTGTGATGCCTGGGGCACATCTGTCCTCACATGTCACTGTGGGGGTGATTGTGACACAGCAGCAGGAGATGGGAACTGTGACACGGCCTCATGATATCCAATGGGCCAACCTGGGACTTATTGATGCCACTTGTTGAACCGTGATGACAGATGTTGGCCATGTATGTACCATACATGTCCTTACGGAACTGCACACTTCATGTAGTTGTGCCTCATAATGATGTATGTTGTGATATTGAGTGTGTTCAATGCCGCATATGTGGGGTGACTGACAATCTTGCTTTCTTCTCCTCTGCACTGCAGGGCTCCTGCTGTCCATCGACCATTCCCAGACCTGGCAACGATGGTGGAACGGGACAGCATCCGACGGTACCGCTTCACCAGGCAGCTGATTGAGGATTTGGCAGTGCAGTTGGCCCCACATTTGCAGCCTGGCCGGCGGTATCCTACAGCGCTGACCCCCAAGGTGAAGGTGATGGCAGCCCTACACTTCTTTGCCACCGGTACCTTCCAACATACTGTGGCGACTGCTGGTGGGATGTCACAGACCATGTTGAGCCGTGTGCTCTGCGATGTTTTGGAGGCAATGTTGCTATTCCTGAACCGGTACATATATTTCCCTAGACTGCAACGACTCACTGACGTGAAGAGTGATTTCTATGCCCTGGGGAGGATGCCGCATGTCATTGGCTCCATTGATGGGACACATGTGGCTTTGGTACCACCACAGGCCCAGGAGCTAGGCCTACCGTGACCGCAAGCACTACCACTCGGTCAATGCACTGGTGGTGTGTCTTGCAGATATGACCATCACACACGTGTGTGCCCGTTTCCCTGGTTCAGCACACGATGCCTTTGTGATGAGGAGTAGTCGCATCCCCAGGATGATGGCACAGATGCAGAACCAGCGTGCCTGGCTTGTTGGTGTGTACTGACTTTGTGCCATTGTGTGTGATCTGATCTGTAGTATTCCGCCCACTTTTCCAAGTCAGCTAATGTGCACTTGTCTGTCCGTAGGTGACTCGGGATACCCCAACATGCCGTGGTTGCTGACACCCCTCAGGAACCCTGTGACACCAGCCCAGATGCGCTACAATGAGGCACATGGTCGGACCAGGAGAGTAATTGAGCGGACATTTGGTCTCCTGAAGAGCCGCATCCGCTGCCTGGACAAGACAGGAGGGTCCCTCCCATATGCCCCAGCGAAAGTGTGCAAGATTATCATCGTCTGCTGCATGCTCCACAACCTGGCAGTGCGGAAGGAGTTGCCTCTCATCCAGGATGACAATGACCAACATCCGCCACCTGTGGAGGATCCTGGCCTGGACCACGATGCCAGTGATGATGATGATGATGAGGGTGATGTCCGCACACAGCTCATCACCAACTTCTTTAGCTGAATGTGAGTATCCTGAGGTGTCATGTCAATGATGTGAGTTGGCATGATATGTGTAGGTGGTGCTCTGGTGCTGTTGGAGTGTGTCCATGGGCTACTTGACTGGATGTGTGTAGCGAGGTGTGCTTACAGGTGGTCTGTACTCCCCAACAGTGTTGACATGCTAACTTGGTTCTGGGTGGGTATCTTGTAACATGTATTGTGCATGAGTTTTGCTGTTCTGTCCTGTTCTCCATTGCTTTTGACTGTGTGTCATTTCTGTCCTTCACAGGGTACTTTCAGATTCGTTTGGTCAACTGTGTCCACTGACGACGTGATTGTACTTCCAGGGTGGTAGCTGTTGTGTCCCTACAGGTGATGTGCGCAACACCCATGGACTTCCTTCCTTCTACAGTTGTTGACTGTGTGCCCGCTGCCAGGTGGGATTACCTTGCATCTGTAGTGGTTACGACATGTTGCAACTGTGTAATAAACCTGTGCTTCACTTTGTGATGTGCGTTGTCTGTGGTCACACATTTGACTGCCATTTGCTTACTGCACCTGTGGGCTACTTGACTACAACTTGGAATAGGTGTTGGTGTCTGTGCATTGCACCGTCTTCCCTGGCAACATCAGTGTAGGCAATGAGTCAGATGGCCTAGGTGTGTATGTGTTGTGTAGCCCTGGTGGTGTGTCTCTCCTCATATGTGTCACGTTGCCTTTACTCACATGCCTGTGTTGTACTTGCTGTTGCAGTTCGCATACACAGTGTAATTTTGCAGTTCATCATCCCCATGACAGCACCCACGTTGGAATCACAACAGAGGCAAGTATGGTGTATTAGTGTGTTTATTGTGATACATTTGTGTGAATAGTGCATAGGATGGTT